>VWZE01023656.1:1176-47723 GCA_013396675.1 Eubucco bourcierii | reverse complement strand
TTTCCAATCAGTGTCTCTGAGAAGTTCCTAATCCTTGTTTACAGTTAGACACAAAAACTAAGCTAAGCCTTAAAGCATTATGTATTACTTCTTTAAGAAAGTCTCAGAAGTTAAGACTGATAAAAATAAGGCTGGAAGCTTACGGATGTTGGCAAACTTCACCGTTGTGCTTAAAGCTAAGGAAGGATGGAGCTTTGCCTCCTCATCTGGTGATTAAGGAGTAATATCAGAAACAAGAAAATAAATATATCCCAGAAAGCACCCCCTATAGACACATGCATTTCTGTCAACTGCTGCATTAGAATGCAAAGTCCAATTTCAACATTCTCTAACCTGCTAAAGGTTTAAAATTCTAATAAAAATCAAAGACATTTGGGCCCTTTCCCCTGCTTCCTTTTCAGGAATATGATTGATTGACACCTAGAAGGACAGACATGGAGTCTAGTTGGAGATCTGTATCTAGCAGAGACCATCAAGAGGACTAGTACTGTTCAATATATTCATCAACGACCTGGATGAGGGCACAGAGGGCACTGTCAGCAAGTTTGCTGAGGACACCAAATGGGGAAGAGTGGCTGACACCCCTCAGGCTGTGCTGGCATTCAGCCAGACCTGGGCAGGCTGGAGAGTTGGGAGGGGAGAAGGAGAATGGACTCCAACAAGGACAAGTATAGAGTCCTGCATCTGGGAAAGAACAGCCCCATGGACCAGTGGTGGTTGGGGGATGACCTGTTGAAGAGCAGCACAGAGGAAAGGGACCTTGAGGTCCTGGCAGATAGAAAGATGACAATGAGCCAGTAATGTTTTGTTGTGGCCAAGAAGGCCAATGGCATCCTGAGGTGTATTAGAAGGGCTATGGTTAGTAGGTCTAGAGAAGTTCTCTTCTCTGACCTGGAGGAACTGAACTTGTGTCCAGTTCCAGGCCCCTCAGCTCAAGAAGGACCTCAGGGAACTACTTGAAAGAGTCTAGAGCAGAGCTAGAAAGCTGCTGAAGGCAGTGGAACTTCTCCCTGATGAGGTCATGCTGAGGGAGCTTGGAGTTTGGAGCAGAGGAGCCTGAGGGCTGTCCTCATTCATGTTGATAAAGATGTACAGGGCAGTGTCTGGAGTACAGAAACAGGTTCTGCTCAAGGATGTCCAATGACAGGACAAGGCAAGCTGGAGCAGAGGAAGTTCTGTGGGAACACAAGGAGAAATGTTTTACTATGAGCGTGACAGAGCCCTGGAACAGGCTGACTGGAGAGGTTGCAGTCTAAGGTGACAACCCCAGTCTGTCTAAGGTGACAGCCCCAGTCTGCCTAAGGTGACAGCCCCAGACTGTCTAAGGTGACAACCTCGGTCTGCCTAAACTGACCCTATTACAAGCCTCAAAATTTCACCCATTCCTTAATCCTGATTTATTGGAGAAGAAAGAAGTTCCAGCTCAACATGAGGAAGAACTTCTTTACTGTAAGAGTCACAGAGCACTGGAACAGGTTCCCCAGAGGGGTTATGGAGTCTCCTTCTCTGGAGGCTTTCAAGCCCTGTCTGGATGCCTCCCTCTGTGACCAGAGCTAGATTCCATGGTCCTGCTCTGGCAGGGGGCTTGGACTTGATGATCTCTGGAGGTCCTTTCCAGCCCCTAATATCCTGTGATCCTGTGGTCACAGCACCAGCATTTTTGCACAGAATTCCTCAACACCACATGCAAGCCTCCAAGAAATGATAAGTTTTTATAAGCAGCACCTCGTTTTGGTCTGTTACCTCTCTCTCAGGACTCTCAGCTTCTGCCAGAAAAGTGAGTGCCTCCTAGAGTGCAAGGAGAAGAAAGCAGAGAGCTAGGAAGGCTTGCAGCCTGATTAGCACAAGAATGATACCAAGCTCCTCTCCACCTCTCTGTCTTGCACCTGGAAAGAACAATCCCATGGATCAGTATAAGTTGGGGACTGACCTTCTTGAAGGCAAGAAGGGGAAAAGGACCTGGGGGTCCTGGTGGATGGAAGATCAAATGTTCACCAGCAATGTGCTGTTGTGGCCAAGAAGGCCAATGCCCTTCTGGGGTGTATTAGAAGGGCTGTGCTTAGTAGGTTGCGAGAGGTTCTCCTGCCCCTCTACTTTGCCCTGCTCAGGCTGCATCTGGAATACTGTGCTGAGTTCTGGGCCACTCAGTTCAAGAAGGACCTCAGAGAACTGCTTGAAAGAGTCCAGCACAGAACCACAAAGATGATTAAGGGAATGGAACACCTATATTACAAGGAGAACCTGAAGGAGCTGGGGCTCTTTAGTTTGGAGAGGAGGAGCCTGAGGGGTGACCTCAAACATGTTGATAAAGATGTAAAGGGTGAGTGTCAAGAGGATGGAGCCAGGGTCTGGTTGGTGATGGCTACTGACAGGACAAGGGGGAATGGTTGGAAGCTGAGGCATAGGAAGTTCCATGGAAACATGAGGAGGAATTTTTTCCCTGTGAGGGTGACAGAACACTGGGAGAGGCTGCCCAGGGGTGTTGTGCAGTCTCCTTCTCTGGAGATATTGAACACCTGCCTGGATACATTCCTGTGTGATCTGGTACAGGTGATCCTGCTCTGGCAGGGAGGTTGGACCAGATGAGCTTTTTGAGGTCCCTTAAGCCCCTGACATTCTGTGATTCTGTGATTCTTTCTGCAATCTTCTTATGCTCTGGTATCTACACAGATACATTCATGATCTATTTCACTTCTGTGGCACAAGACAACCTGAGATACATCTACCTGTCTCCTGTGCTCATCAGCCCTTTTCCTCTACTCTGTTCTCCTCTGATGGTATTAGTTTTAACCAGTGGAATACAAATAAAGGTTTGTGTTAAAAGACCTGTACTACAGAAGTAGCCCTGTAACTGGACCTTCATATGTTGTAAATTACCATGTATCTGCTAACTATTAGGACAGTTTAAACCATCTGACGATGTTGTTAACTTAACAACAAGTTTCTTTGCAGGAGGAGGATAATAATTAAGTCAAATATGTGGCATGCATAGAGCAGAGCATTTCTAGGCATTCATTAATGTTTCTTGGAGGATGCTGAAGCACTGAGAGGAAAATGAGTTATCGCTTTACAACAGTATCAGGCAAAGAGCTACTTCCATCAATTTGAGGTTTGTTAAACTAAAGCACATGTTGAATGGGAGCAGTAGCTCTGAAGGGGACATCTCAACCTAGCTGGAATCACAGCACAACCATGTAAATGATTTGCACACTAGTACCCAGAATAAATATTTATTAAGCCTGCCTTTAAAAAATGGGACAATTGGCTTGCTTATCGCTGTTGCAGGCTGCAGGATGTCAAGTATAAACATTTACATTTTCTCATTGTTCCCACCAGTGAGCATTTGAATTTCATTGTAAACAGTGGTTTTGCATTTGGTGAAGATCATCAAGCTTCAAATCCCACTGCTGATGGTAAGCACAGTGGTGCCTGTTGCAAACTTGGGTGTAGGGAACCAACCTGTCAGAAGCCACATGGCTCAGGTAAGGAACCTCTCCCACAAAAGGTATCTCCAGGAGAAGTGGAGGCCAGTCTGCAAAACCTTGCTTGTTCCATGTTCATTGCAATGCTTATGTGACATCCTGCATGGGGTGTGACGCTGCACAGCCCCTGCACAGGGTAACTCCTGGCAGAGTTACTAACATTAATTCAAGGCAGCTACAGCGAAATGACAGAATGCAAGTTGCTCTGCCAACAAATGGTATTTCTGGGGCTTCCTCAGATTTCCCACCCACTTTAATCACATCCTAGGACTGCAAGAAGGGAGAGAGAAGTAGCTTCTGTGCTCCTCATGCCTGTCTGAATGATCCTCTGAGTTACAGCTGCTCTGTAGGCCTTTCCTTTGGCCAGAGAAAAACAAGTCTTGGGGAAAGACTTCTGAAGGTATGTGGGCACCTACAGGCATAATCAAAGACCCACAGGATTTTTCAAGAACAACTCAGCAGCCTGAGCCCTTTCAGGTGCCCTCTTACTGCCTATTTGCATCTTTGTGTGCCTACCAGCCTTTGAAAAGTTGGCCTTTAGCCCCTTGTCCTTACAAAAGTATTTCCTTAGGAATGAATCACTAGCAGTTAAAGAACCAGGTGCTCCCTTTTAAATCCAGTACAAACAGCTAGAGCAGAAAAATCACCACAAGACCAGGGACTCAGATAGACATTTTGCCAAAGCGTCTCATAACAATGTAATTTTAAAGCTGCCTGACTGTGTTAGTGCATGGATAAAGTGTTTAAATCCTGGCTGCACAGAGGTTTTAACTACAATCCTCACCTAGTAGTTATTTATCAAAACTAAGGTGCTAGTGTCAGAATTTGGCAGCATTAAAAAGACTTTTCCTGAAAACTGATTTCTGTAGTGGTTTACCAAACCACAGAAGTGAACGATCGATTAGACGTTCTAAATAGTACAAATCTGATCATAGAGAAAACGATGGACACAAGGTCCATTAACTATCCAGAGCAAGGAAGAAAATTCCTTCACATGCCCAGTACTGCAATGGTCTCAATTCTAATCACACGGAATCAGAGAATATGTTCTAGTCTGTACCCATTATTCCTTGTCCTATCACTGGGCATCATTGAGAAGACCCTGGCACCTTCTTCCTGACAGATATTTACAGACATTGATAAGATCCCCCCTCAGCCCTCTCTTCTCCAGACTAACCAGTCTCAGGTTTCACAGTCTCACAAAATCACAGAAAACAGCTGGTTGGAAGAGACCTCAAAAATCATCCACTTCAACCTTTGACCCAGCACTGAAGGGTCAACACTAAACCATGTCTCTGAGCAACAGGTCCACAGGTTGCTTAAATACCTCCAGGGATGGTGCCTCCACCACTGCCCTGGGTAGACCATTCAAATGTTTGAGAACCCTCTCTGTGAAGAAATATTTCCTGGTACCCAGCATGAACCTCCCCTGGCACAGCTTGAAACCATTTCCTCTGGTCCTGTCACTTGACACCAAGGAGAAGAGCCTGCCCCCTCCTTGCTCCAACCTCAAGTAGTTATAGAGAGCATTGAGGTCTCCCCTCAGCCTCCTCTTCTCAAGACTGAACACCTCCAGCTCCCTCCAATGCTCCTCACAGCCCAGGTGCTCCAGGCCATTCTCCAGCCTCATTGTCCTTCTCTGGACATGTTTCAGCCCCTCAATATCCTCTGTAGTGAGTGGCCCAGCTCCAAGTACAGGGACCTTCAGTGGGTTTCATATTTCATTTTGGCATGTTCTAGTTCCCCAGTACTGAAAAGGGGTATGTCTTTACCTCAGTGCCTTGGTTACTTCTTTGAGCCTACCTCAGGAAAGAGATTTTATTTTATTTACTTATTTTCGTATATGAGAAGGTATCACCCCAAGCCTACTCATAGTCTTCAGGCGGTGACCCGCCTGGTGGGTGTGAGGAGGCCTGTGGATGTGGTCTACCTGGACTTCAGGAGGGCCTTTGACACTGTGCCCCACAGCAAACTGCTGACTAAGCTGTCAACTCGTGGCTTAAACGCCAACACTCTGTGCTGGATTAGGAACTGGCTGGAGGGCCGAGCCCAGAGAGTGGTGGTGAATGGTGCCACATCCAGCTGGAGGCCAGGCACTAGCAGTGTCCCCCAGGGATCAGTGCTGGGCCCCATCCTCTTTAACATCTTCAGTGATGATCTGGATGAGGGCATCGAGTCAGTCACCAGCANTGGGCAAGAAGGCCAATGGTATCCTGGACTGCATCAGGAATAGTGTGGCCAGCAGGAGCAGGGAGCTCATTCTCCCCCTGGACTCTGCACTGCTTAGACCACACCTTGAGTCCTGTGTCCAGTTCTGGGCCCCTCGATTTAAGAAGGACATTGAGGTGCTTGAACGTGTCCAGAGAAGGGCAACGAGGCTGGTGAGAGGCCTCGAGCACAAGCCCTATGAAGTGAGGCTGTGGGAGCTGGGATTGTTTAGCCTGGAGAAGAGGAGGCTCAGGGGGGACCTTATTGCAGTCTACAACTACCTGAAAGGTGGTTGTAGCCAGGGGGAGGTTACCTTCTCTCAGGCAACCAGCACCAGAACAACAGGACACAGCCTCAAGCTGTGCCAGGGGAAGTTTAGGCTGGAGGTGAGGAGAAAGTTCTTCACTGAGTCATTGGTTACTGGAATGGGCTGCCCAGGGAGGTGGTGGAGTCACCGTCCCTGGAGGTGTTCAAGGCGCTTTTGGAAGTGACACTTGGTGCCATGGTCTGGTCTTGAGGTCTGTGGTGACGGGTTGGACTTGATGATCCTTGAGGTCTCTTCCAACCCTGGTGATACTGTGATACTGTGATTTTTTTCTGTCCTTCCTCATCTACCAGCAAGAAAATTTGGCTCCCACGTTGGCACCTGAAGCATTTGTTTTTACCCTGTGGTGATCTTTTTAGCAATTTAGCCCAAAGCATGACATTCAATAGCATCACAGAATCATAGAATCGTAGAATGGTCTGGGTTGGAAGGGAACTCCAAAGGTCATCTACTCCAGCCCCTTCTGGAATAAGCAGGGGTATCCTCAACTGGACCAGGTTATCCAGAGCACTGTCGAGCCTCACATCTCAGGTGCTGGAATGAATGAGCTGCCCATGGAAGTGGTTGAGTCACTGACCCTGGATGTGTTTAAAGATTGTTTGGATGTGGTACTTAGGAATATGGTTTAGGGTGAATCTTGTAGAGTAGGGTTGTAGGTTGGACTTGGTGAACCTAAGGGGCTCTTCCAACCTGGATGTTTCTGTGATTCTGTGATCTCCAGGCATGTGACCTCAACTACCTCTGAGTAATCTGTTCCAGTGTTCCACAATCCTCATGCTAAAGAAACTGAATCTGCTCTTCTCTAGTTTGAAGCCATTGCTCCTTGTCCTATCACTCCAGGCCTTTGTAAACAGTCTGTCTCCAGCTTTCTTGTAGGTCCCCTTCAGGTATTGGAAGGTTGCTATTAGGTCTGCCTGGAGCCTTCTCTTCTCCATGTTAAACAACCCCAGCTCCCTCACCCTGTCCTTATAGCAGAGGTGTTCCAGCCCCTTAATCATTTTTGTGGCCTTCCTCTGTAACTGGTCCATCAGGTCCTTGTCCTTCCTATATTGAGGGCTCCAGAGTTGGATGCAGTACTCTAGGTGAGATTTCACCATGCTTGTGGCCAAGTAAACATCATGATGACCATCAGAGCTGTGATCTAGAGGTCTGGAGAAACACAGCCTCATCAGTCAGGCTGAGTAATAATGAGGGAAGGGCATACACGTCCCACACATAGCAGTAATGTGTAACAGATTTCCAGACCAGGAGGTTTCATTATAGTCATCTAAGACTGCAGAATCCAGACAAAAATGTCAATATTAAAGACAAAGCTTCTGGTTGAGTTAGATCAAATCATTTACAATAATCCAGGGAGGCAATGAAGTCCCCTTCAGCACCCACTCTGAGAAGTTGTGCCAACAGCTTATGGCTCCTGCTTGCTGAAAATATGCCTCTCATTTCAGTGAGCTATCCAGAGAGCTTTGCAAGGGCTGGATTTTGTTATGCTTTTGTCTGCAGAATTAAATGGTCTGCTCCATCCCTCATGGAGGTGCTCTCAACTGTAATCAAATCACTTCATTTGCAGCTGTTGGCTCATGGGTCTCACTACCCCAGATCACAGCCTAGCTCCGGTACCTACAACTATTAACTATTGCATCTGAAGCATCTTCTCTCTGGGCTTTTCCCTGCCTGCCAAACCTCCAGCTCTTCCAGCAGCAGCAGTACTGAACAGTGCCATGCTCCAGGCACATGAGTGTGTGTGTCCATGGGATCTGCTGGTTAAATGTTTTCCTTTCCCAGGGGATATATTTGACATCAAGATAAAGGGGCAGCGTGGAAAACAAACTTACTTCCCCCCACCCCCCCCGCCCCCCCTCTCCTTGGAGTTTGGTATTGTATAACAAGCTGCTCTAGCTGAGATTCTTTTTGAAAGCTCGTGGTTATCTTAGCAGCTGTAATATAAACCACAATCTCCTTGAAGTATCTTCCTACCACAGTTCCCTTCCTAGTGGGGGTTGGAGGGGCAACACATACCATACTATGCATGAGGAATAACACTTTTTTGTTGGTGGTGGTTTGTTTGGTTTTTTGTTTGTTTTTTTTTTTTTTAAGTTTAGGCACTTTGGCTTGTTAAGCTGGCTGAGGTGATACCATGCATTTTCTTCTGGAGCTCTGCTAAAGCCTCTGGTTAACATATGTGCAAAATGGGAGAGCATCCACCTTTCTGCACCTCATTAACGGTATCTCCCTTGCCCTTTGTTTCCATCCTGAAGAACAGGAGCAGGAAGTAAAAGGGGTGATGGTTATGAAGCGTGGGGGTGAAGGGCGCGATCAGAGTGGTTCTGCATGAGTGTTGCTTGTTTTGATGCTAAGGTTTCTTTTAGGTGCCTCCTGCTGAGCCGCATCCCACTCAGGGCAGCTCGTGTCTGTGTGCTGCAGAGGAAGCATTCTGCTTGTTATGTCATAAGGTTGCTGCCTGGTGCACAAGCACCTGTGTGTTAGGTAGCTGTAAGGTTTCCAGCTGGTACCTCTTGTGGTTGCCCAAGTGAGCCTACCTTCTCTTGCAAACTCTGGCCTTTGAAGGCCTTATGGAGTGCCTCAAAGAGGATTTTGGGCTGTCTGGTAGGTGGTGATCTCCACATCCATGTTCCTTAGCCCACTCTTTTTTTTGTCTCTCCTTCTTAGTTTCCTCTGCTGGTGTGAAAATGTTTGGGGAAGAAGGAGAAAAGTGGAGGTGGTCGGGCTGAAGAAGACATTGGCTCCCCCTTCTGCAGCCCATTTGCCACTACAAGATAGCTACAGAAATCTTCCCTGTCCTCCATTAAGCTACAACCCTCTCCCACACTGGGCACAACGTTCCCAACCATAAAATGGCACAAACCCTGAGCTAGGTCAAGCCAAAAGCACAGCAATAAAGAAAGAGCAAGTCATGAAAACCTGTTTCCATTATGGTGCTTGTAAACAGCCTTCCAGATTATCTTCCTGATTAGTGTACCCTACCTGGGCTGTTTCCATCTCTGAGGAGCTTGCAGAAACATTGCCACTACAGAAAGTACCTGCAGGAACAGAGGGCTTGAAAGAACTCAGCTCAAGGGTTTCAATGTCTCTGGCAGAGTATTTCTCACCGCTCTCAGGCAAGTTAATTCTTGACTTCCCAAGAGTGCCACATGGAAGGGTGGCAGATCTGGAGACCACCCCTCAAACAAGTGCAATCGTTATTTAACCTCTTAAAAGCCACCTGTGTCTCATCTCCTCTTACTATATAACTTGTGCTTTAATCCATGTCTGACAGTCAAAGTTCTTTTACTTTTTCCTCTGAAAAACAGATTTGTCACTCTTTCATCTCCTTCAAAGAGTGAAATAAATGAGTAAATCTTTAAAAGCTGCCCAAGGAACTCAAGAGTTTGCATCCCACTGTTTTTCATGCTAAGAAATTCTGGGTTTATGTAAAAGAAAAAAACAAAACAAAAACAAAACAAAAACAAAAACAAACCCCAAGAACACACCAAAACACAACTTGGCCCAAAGTCTAATTTGCCAAGATAATTAGGGGGCTTTGGAGCCACAAAGTCTGCCTGCAAATTGAAATTGGCCTCATAAGTCACTTGCATGCTTTGGACATACTAACCTTGATGTGGCAGGCAGTGTAATTGCAGCACTCTGTTGCACGTTTCTTACCTAATTCACTGAGAGGACCAGAGGGTTCAAATGACCTCAGATGAAAACACCCCAGCTGAGCCAAGGCTGCTGGGTGTGCAAATTCAGTCTCCCACCCTGCCCAGTGTAAGGCGAAAAGTGCTGCCCTCCTGCCCCTTGCTGATGAGGTTCTAAGGCAACCTGGTTTACCTCACATTTGCCACAGGCTAAGAACATGCACATAGTCACCACTGTGCAGTAGACAACCATTAAATCATTAAGTAGTAATAACTGCCATGCATCTGCATTCTTCCCTTCCAGTCTGGGTCCCTCTAGCCATGCAGTATGCACCTCCAGTGATATACTGGCAACCTCTGTTTCTAGGCTCAGCCAATACCTCACACCTTTGCATGGATGTGTTTCAGTAACCAAAAATGAAAATTATTTTGTCAGCTCCTCAAATCAGGGTGAGTTTTCCCTTATTATGTGTAGTGATGGCTTATCTCTTTTCCTTTTCTTCAAGCACCCTGAGGCACTATGATAAATGGAGCTGCATCGCATCAGTGACCCCACAGATCCCAGAAAAGGAGCAGCTCCCGCTGTGAAGGGTGACCAGCCAGCATGGGTGGGAGGGATGAGGGTGGCATAGCCAAGAAAAGAAAGAATTGGTAGCAGGAAGGCAGAAAGATTCCCAGCTTCTTCTTGGTGTTTGTTTTCACCTTTCTTCAGTATCACTGAGGAGATGGAAGCTCTAAGGGAAAGAAAGGGTAAGAAGGGCTGAGAAAGAGCATAGTGGAGAAAACTCCGAGAGGGGACAGGGGACATCAAGCTTCCCTCCATACCTGCTGCTTTCTCTAAGTGCTGAGCTGGTGACAGTGCCTGGGCACCAACCGGCTGCCTCCTCCAGATGCCAGTGAAAGACAACATTGCAGAGTTACTTCCTCTGTGTTCTGATGCTTCATAAACCACAACCAGGGCAATTGTTTGGCCAAAATCAGAGGAAAGCGCAATATGAAAAAAGATAAAACGTTGAAAACTGAAGAAATGAAGTTTGTCTGGTGGCACCAAAGAGTGAGCAAGCAGGAAAAGACAAAGGTACACTGCAGGGCATTCATCAAGGTGCTGTTGTTGATCTTTATTGTGGTGTAAACCAGCAGAAACCTCTGCAAAATCAGTGGCGATGCACTGCAACAGCAGAAAACTGAGCCCACAAAGACTCTGATGTCAATTCCAATTTATTCATTTATTTATTTATTTATAATTTGAGTGAGAACAAAAGAGCTTTCATGCCTCTAGGGGAAAAAAAAACCACAAAACAAAAAACCAAACTTTATCTATTTTTTTATTGCTACTTGCATCCACCAGAAGATCTGTTATATTTCTGAATTTCTGCAGTGGTATATTTCTGAAATTATGCAGAATCACATAGTAGTCTAGGTTGGAAGGGACCTCTAAAAGTCATCTAGTCCAACCTCTGCTACAGTCAGAACGGATATCCTCAACTAGATCAGGTTGCCCAGAGTCCTGTCTAGTCTCACCTTGAATATCTCCAGGGATGGGGCTTTGACAACCTCTCCAAGAAACCTTTTCCAGTGTTCCACCACCACAGGTTCTTTAACATCTATTCTAAATCTACTCCTAACATCCAGTCTAAATTTATTCTTCTCTAGTTTGAAGACATTGCCCCTTGTCCTATCACCACAGGCCTTTGGAAACAGTCTCTCTCCATACTTCTTGTAGCCCACTTCAGGTACTGGAAGGCTGCTATTGGATCTGCCTGGAGCCTTCTCTTGTCCAGGCTGAACAACCCCAGCTCCCTCAGACTGTCCTCAGTGTGTTCCAACCCCTTGATCATTTTCATGGCCCTCCTTTTTACCCACTCCATCAGGTCCACATCCTTCACGTGTTGATGGCTCCAAAGCTGGACACAGCACAGCAGGTGAAGTCTCACCAGAGCAAAGCAAAGTGGCAGAAACCCCCTCTGGATCTTCTGGCAATGCATCTTTTGATGTAACTCAGACTGCCATTGGCCTTCTGGGCTGTAAGCTCACACACCCTGCTCATAGAATCATAGAATCATAGAATGGTAAGGTTGGAAGGGACCTCAAGGATCATCTAGTTCCAACCCCCTGCCATAGGCAGGGACACCTCCCACTAGTACAGGTTACTCAAGGGTCCATCCAATCTGGCCTTGAACACATCCAGGGAGGGAGCATCCACAACCTCCCTGGGCAACCTGTTCCAGTGCCTCACCACCCTCACTGTAAAGAACTTCCTCCTAACATCCAGTCTAAATCTCCCCTCTGCCAGTTTAAGCCCATTGCCCCTTGTCCTGTCATTGCAGGACCTTGTAAATAATCCTTCCCCAGCCTTCCTGTAGGTCCCCTTCAGATACTGGAAGGCTACTATCAGGTCTCCTGAAAGCCTTCTCTTCTCCAGGCTGAAGAGCCCCAACTCTCTCAGCCTGTCCTCATAGGAGAGCTGCTCCAGCCCTCATGTCCGGCTTCTTTTCTCAGTCACTGCATGTCATTTGCATGAAAAGGTTCTTCCCAAAAGTGCTCCACACAACTCCATGAACAAAAGGAAAGGTGAAAAGCCACAGAGAACTGCAAAGAGAAAATTTTGCAGAACAAAGAGCATCTCAGTTGCTAAAACTAAATAGTTGCCTTGAGCTTAGGTACATCGGAACAAGATGCAGTTGACACTGATTTGTGTTTGCACCTTCAGCTTTGATGTCTCTGCAATGTTGAACAATTTTTATAAGTTTCTTTCCCTCAGTTACTGTTTTAGGGTAAGTATTGTGAAAAATTATAATGCTGTTAAAGACTTTAAGGAAAAAAAGAACAACCACGTATTTGCCAACACCCTGAAAGCAAAACTTTTTTATGGCAGTGACAAACACATGACAAAATCCTGGGCATAGCTAGTGGTTTCGAGGGTCCTGGATGTGGACCTAAGAGCAGCAGTGGGTAGAGCACTTAGGCTGTCTGTTCACAGAGAGCTGTAAAATCCCACCTTTCTCTGGCAGAACCTTTCCTCCTGAGCCACCCACTTCTTTCTCAACTTCAGCTGAAACACCTTCACATGCTGAAGTGATTCCTGGACAAATGGTGACTTTAAATACTTTCCACCACTGCTAGCAGAGGCAAAGACCAGGGCTGATTTTAGTTCAATGATATGGTACCTGGTTTGTTGGTTTCATTTTTTTTTTCCCCCACTTTAAAACACAACACTTAACTTGCTCTGCCTCAGTGCTCTGGTTAGGGGAGGAGGAGTGAAACCTGCTCTCAGTCCTGTGGCTGACCTAAATCCTCTTTGTCTAAACATGCAAGAGATCAGAGCCTATGACTCAGATGCTCCCTCTCTTTGGTAAGTGTCCTCAGATGACAATCACTTTTTCACCCATTCCCTCCCTCTGTCCCCTTGTGGTAAATATTTGAGTATTACTGACAGAACAGGATGGTTACCAAAGGAGCAGCTATGGACATCACCAGCCAAAGTACCCCAAATACGAAATTATGATGGAAAGTGATCTAGGAACATGTCAACAGAGGAAAATGAAAGACTCAAACTTGTCTCTTCCACATCCAGGATACTAATAGTTAAGGGTGGGGGAGTGGCATATATTTTCACTTGGGCTTTGTCAGTATATCTTATAATATTACATATATACATAAAGTTATATATAATATATACAGTATCTATAATTATATATAATATAGGTACTAATAAATATGTTAATATATATGCTTATATATATATATATATATATATATATACACACAAATACTTCTCTCAAACATTTCATCAAATATCATTCAAATCTGTGACCAGTTTCTAGACAATATAGCCATAATTTTTTTCAGTAAAATTCCTATTTGCCACCAAGAGGAAAGAAAAAAAATCACCCAGCTCTATTTTACTATACACATATGAGCTACAGTTTCATGTTAGCTCAAATCTTAGCATAAAATTCTCCCAGCCTTGGCCCAGAAAAAAACTGTAATTAGTTAATACCAGCACACACACACCTGAGTGTGATCATAGAATCATCATAAAATCACAGAATCACAGAATGTCAGGGTCTGGAAAGGACCTTGAAGGATCATCTGGTCCAGCCCCCCTGCTACAGCAGGATCACCTTAGAGCATATCACACATTCAGATGGTTCTTGAATATCTCCAGAGGGGGAGACTCTACAACCTCCCTGGGCATCCTGTTCCAGTGCTCAGCCACCCTCTATCAAAAAAATTCCTCCTCAGGTTCACATGGAACCTCCTATGCCTCAACTTCCACCCATTGCCCCTTGTCCTGTCACTGGGCATCACAGAGAAGAGGCTGCTTTCATCCTCCTGGCACTCACCCCTTACATATTTATAAACATGAATAAGGTCACCTTAGTTGTCTCCTCTCCAAGCTAAAGAGTCCCAGCTCCCTCAGTCTCTCCTCATAAGGAAGATGTTCAACTTTCTTAATCATTTTTGTGGCTTTACGCTGGACTTTCTCAAGCAGCTCCCTGTGCTTCTTGAGCTGGGGGAACCAGAACTGGACAAAATAGTCCAGATGAGGCCTCACCAGGGCAGAGTGATGATCAAGGAGGATATTTCCTGAGGTGAAGGGGAGGATCTGAAGCAGGGAAACGATTGCATCCCCTCCCATTTTACCAGAGCAGTTAACATCACCTCTCATGAACTCCCCAGCATCATGTATTATATTCCACTTCTCCTTGCCACACTCTGTACAGTGTTGTTTCTGTGCTGTGAAGGGTGTCTGGCTCTACCCTTGACTAATCACTGGGCACTGGAGGGTCCTCTCTGGAGCTTGAGAACTTGACCTCTGATGACACCCATTTGCCAGAGATGCAGACACATGTGGCTCCCCTCACTCATCCCCGCTCCAGGAGTTCTCCGATTCCCTGTCAGCATAGGCTTTCAGACAAAAGATACTGGTGAAATCAACAACAGCCAAAGGAATGTGCCCTTCTGGCCTAACAGCCTTTGATTGATATTCTTTATTTCAACAAAACCTTAACTGGGTTAAAAATACAGTGTACAACCTGTTTTGGCATTTCCAGGCAGGACACGTCTGCAGAACTTAGCAGGGTCACTCAGGCAATCAGCATGTTTCAAAACAAATAATGTGACTGGCTTTCAAAACCACAAGGTCACTTTATCTGTATGTATTTCTTCTGCCATCTGCCAAGCTTCTGCTTTAAAAAATAGTCAAGTCAATACTCTTATTTACTATCCACCTTAGAATAGTGCCCAGAGGCCGGACCAACTGAGGGTTTCCCAGAGCCGGATGCATGACAGCACACAGTCATGTCCTGCAGAGCTTCCCATCCCACCAGCCTGTTTGCAGACAGGGATTTGAAATACAGAGCTGAGGGAAAGCTGAAACCACAGATGCAGAAAGCTCAGCACAGAGACGAAGGCTGAAGGCTTCTTTGAGAGCCATGATGTGCTTCTCTCTGAAATGACAGCCCCCTTTTCCAGAAGGTGACCCCCTTAATGCCTCTCTCTATAGGGCTTTCTGCATGTCTCCTCTGTTGTAGAGACATGCTGTGCCCGTCTCTGAAATGAGAGCCCTTTTTTCCTGAAGGTGACCCCCCTTAATGCCTCTCTCTATAGAGCTTTCCACATGTACCCTCTGCTGTAGGAGCATCCTGCCCCCCACCAAGAAAGGAGGCAAACATCGCCAGTCTCAGCAATCCCTGAGCAGATAACATACCCTTCAGGTAATGACCCTTATGTATAGGAGACACAGGGTTCCTTCACATGCTCTTCCCGCTCTCCACAGGAAATCTCAACTCCCTTTTCCTCCTTAAAAAAAACAAAAACAAAAACAAAAAAAAAACATTTAAAAAGTAGCATCTCTCTCACATGAAACTGGAAACATTTAAAGGTTACAGCTGGCATCCACTGGAAGCAGAATTTTCATCCCTTTAACGAAGCAGTGCCAGAGAGATAGCAAGGCAGGAGAGATTTCATGTGCAGAGTCCTCTGTCCTACAACAATATTTTACTGAAATGCTAGCTATAATACTGAGGTATTTTACAGCTCCACCCTTTGGAAATTATTTTCTTAGAGAAGAAGAAAAATGTTTAATGCCTTGATTTTCTAACAGCCATTCTGCCCCCACTTGCAAACAACAATTTTCAAAATATTTTTCTTTCCTATCACACCCTCTCTCTGCTTGTCAGCAACTTCTTCCCTCTATTGCAGCAGCACTGCCTTCCACTGGCATGCCTGGCTCCTGCTGCTTTCACATCAGGAAGAAATCATTTCATGTGCTTTGCAAAGCCTGCCAGGCACTCCCCCATCACAGAAAAAAACAACCCAAACCAACAACCAACTATGCTTTAGGTGGAGCAGCTACCCCTCTGCTGCGTAATTCCAGTGGGTTAATGAACAGGGCAGTATCAGGATGACAGAATATTTGAGAGGGACACTTCCAACAGAACCAGATAGGTGCAGGGAAATGCACTTGCAGGCTGTAAGGTGGAATAGGTTTCTTCCCAAGTATGTTTTAAGCCCATCCTAACTTTGAACCTTCCTGCCAGGTACAATAGCAAACTGTTGCTGACCTCACATGCTTAGAACTTTAACTTTTATTCCTGCAAATGCCAATACCTTCAGCATATGGAATGTCAATCTGCTGTTGGACACTCACCATCAGTGCTAACTACACTTATCTTCATGACTTGCATTCAGATGAATGTGAAAGACACCTCTCTAGAACAAGGAGTCTCCTCGCTGGAGACTAGGGGTACCTGAAGAAGTGTCAAAGGGAAGAATTAAGAATTGTTATATGAAGATTCTTTCATAATGGATACAAAGAACTTGTCTCTGTTCTTGAACTGGAGCACCATTAAGTACTGGAGGGATGACCTTAACCCCTCTTAATGAGATTGTTGTCTGCTCAGCTTCTCATAACACTTTTTAAGGATGGGGTTTTGTGGCTGTCAGGACTTTTTGCCCACATTGGTACCACTAACACTGTATAATCAAGTTGTTTGTCCTTTGGATAAACCAAACTTGGTCTTCTCAAGTACAAATAGTACAACAGCTATCAGGAATTGTAGCATTCATTGAGACACATTTAACTGCATTGCTTGCACTGAGAAGAGTCCTAGCTGAGACTCCAAGGAAGGGAATGCACTTTGCATTGTAAGAAATACATTGAATGAAACAAAAGCTGAAGCCCAGTAACAGTAATCTAGAAATGCCTTCAATTTAAGAGCAAGATCTTCTGAGCAAGATCTTCAGCCAGTGCAAATTCAAGCTGGTGAGAATAAAGGAATTTAGCTGACAGTGTGCGCCTGCAGCCCAACCAGCCAACTGTGTCCTGGGCTGAATCAAGAAAAGCGTAGCAAGCAGGGCGAGGGAGGAGATTCTCCTGCTTTATTCTGCTCTTGTGAGACCCCACCTGGAGTGCTGTGCACAGTTCTGAAGCCCTCAACACAAAAAGGAGATGGAACTGTTGGAGCAAGTCCAGAGGAGAGCCACAAAGACTCTCAGAGACTTGAAGTAGATCTGCTATAAGGACAGGCTATGAGAGTTGGGGCTCTTCAGCCTGGAGAAGAGAAGGCTTCAAGGAGACCTTGCAGTCTCTAAGAGAGCCTTCCAGTATCTGAAGGAGGCCTACGGAAAGGCTGGTTAGGGACACGGTCCTGTAGTGAAAGGATGAGGACTGAGAGGTTTAGACTGGCAGAGGGGAGATTTAAACTAGGTGTTAGGAGGAAGTTCTTTACAGTGAGGGTGGTGAGACACTGGCACATTTTGCCCAGGGAGGTTGTGGATGCTCCCTCCCTGGAGGTGTTCAAGCCCAGGTTGGACAAGGCATTGAGCAACCTGTTCTAGTGGGAGGTGAGGGGTTGGAACTATGTGATCTTTGAGGTCTCTTCCAACCTTGCCATTCAATGACTCTATGATTTGTATCACCTGAAAATTATTTGGCCCAAGGTAGACATCAATTTTTAACAATTATAACAGAAAAAAAAATTAAATTGCTCCTCAAATGTGCTACTTAAAAATGAAGCCTATATTCACCTTGAACTACCTGATCTGTAACAGCAGTATCAAGGTGTGAGAAGGGTCTGCTTCTCAGTGTAATCTCAATCTAAACACCCTCATATCCTTCTACTCCTCCCAGACAGGTAACTATATGTCATGAGTTAAATGTGCTACTCCATAACCCTGAGCATCCCATCATCATCATCCTGAGATGCACACATCCAAAATCAGTGCCACCTCTGGTTATCAGGTTATTTTGTATGCAGAATTTCATGGCCTTTAAAAAAAAAAAAAGGCATATTTAATAGAATAGTGCAACAAATCACTCTGCATTCCTCCTCTCAAGGTGCTTACGAGTGGATGAGATTTATTTATTCATACCTATCGACTTAGTCTGCTCTGCCTTGGTTGTGTTCAGATAGCTGTGCCTGTAGTCATGACCATGCCATATCTCACTGAAGGATCTACTTTGTTATCAGGGCTACATTTTGCCCGACACTATTTTCCCTCCAGAGCTAAGCAGATGAGATATGGCTACTTTGTGCTCAACAGATTTCCATTATCCATCTCTGATCAGATAGCATTTCCCAAGCTACCTCTTCTCTGATTTCCTGTGCTGCACAAGTATCATTGCTTCCTTGAGGCTGTAGGAGATGTAGGATTGTCCACTCCATTTGACTGAAAGCCTCTGGACACAAAACAGCTGCATGGAGAACCATCACTTTTACAGAGATAGATGGTCAGAAGCTGCTCAAGGCTGGAGCCCAGAACCACTTTGTTACCTGTGATTTATATGCCATCCTTAATTTCTGAAAGCCAGCTGCTTCCCAAAACAGTTAAAAACAAAGAGGCCAGACTCTAATCTTGATTATGCCAGTTTATCTCTACAGTTACGCTCAATTTACACCAGGTAAGCAGAGATCAGAATCTACCTCCATCTTGCTCTGCCTTGGCCATAAATAAGCCCATTAGGGCCTGTCCTGATGATGTAATGCTTTAATGCAATGTTACACATCTATTTGTGTTGGTGGAGTTCCTGTAGGGGCAGTCAGATCTAGGATTAGGTATTTCCCTTGCTTCTCATACAGAGCAAGTTGAAGTTTTATTCCCAGCCACCCTCCATCCCCATGTTCTTCACTCTCTGTTCCACACAGCTGCTTGACCGTTGTTCCAAATGTGGCATTGGGGGCAAAACACAGCCACTAGTAGTAGTCTCCTTCCCACTGAGGTTGGAAAATCCCAGAATGAGACAACATGGACATAATCATGGATACTTTTAACTATGAAGCTCTAGGATAACAGGGCAGGAGCTGGAGGTTGTCACACCTGGCTAGGGAGCCTCCAGGAAGATGGCTTTTTAGACAACCATCTTAAAGGCAATTGTTATAAATCTGTGCTGTAAACCGCAACACAGAAATTTGGCCTAATAAAAAACATTAAGCAATCATTTCAGCCTCAGCAGCTAAAGATGTCAATGTTTAAACACAGGAGGAAACAGGTTGCAATAGAAGGAAAAAGCAGGTTGCTGAAGAAGGAACTAGTTGGAACTAGATGATCCTTGAGGTCCCTTCCAACCTTACCATTCTATGATTCTATGATATTTGATGCTTGCTATTAGGACATGCCAACTGCCTTCTATAAAATGTCATCTACCTGCACTTTCTTTTTCTCTTTGTGAAAGAGGAAAAGCATGTCCACTTGGGCAGCATCTACATAACACCTGTATGTAGATTTCCTTGATTGACATCCAGAATGAGAAACAAAATACTGCTGCTTCCTGTCACATGCACGGAAATCTCATAGTAGTGTTTACTGAATTTTCATCTTGAGCTCTTGAGGTGCTGTAAATCTCATCTTTCGTGTTGAAAATTAGTAATTTCTATCCCTCAGGTGAAGAGAAATTCTTGAAAACAGGTACTAATTGAAGACTGATGGCTCGAAAGAGTGGAAAAGGAAGTAAGAGGTCAACATTAGATCCTCAGAAACTGGAAACAGTGTAATCTCTGCAATCCCTCACATGCATCCAGGATATTGCTAGTGCAACCCACCCCACAGAAGATGCTGCCACTGGTGGCACAGTAGTCTTTTAGTCACCCCATGATAATTTGAGAAGACATGTGAAGATACCAAGCAAGCACCAAGAGATCCAGAAGCATTTCCCAGGCTGCAGACTTCAATGGGTTTCCTTCTACACTCACAGATTTCAATGAATCAGTAAGGAGTGACTTTGCTAGAGAAGCCAGAACAAAATGCTGCAATAAGCCTTCTGCAGTGGTTACAGAGGAGGAACAAAACAACCCTCCTAGCCTGGCCCCTATGCACAGACCATCTAAGAGCAATAAATCAGGCATCCTATTGGGATGTTTCTATTTCAGTGTTTTCCCTGTGGCCCAGGGTGCTGTGTTCTTCTTTACAGCTACAGCTGGTGCCCTGCCAGCTGTTGCGTACCTGTTCTCCTCTCCCACTTCACTAGCTCATTGCTCTCCAGCCTTCTTGCACAGCCAGCTCCCAGGCTGCTTCCTCCACACCACTGCTCCTGCTCTCACAATTTCCCATTGTCTGAGGTCTCTTCTGTCTGGAGGTAGTTGGGAATTAGTCATTAGGAAGAGTCACCTCAGCTGAACCAAACAGCTCCAAGAATCATTGGATCATAGAATTGTAGAATCACAGAATTGTAAAATCACAGAATCATAGAATCATACAATAGTCTGGCTTGGAAGGGACCTCCAAAGCTCATCCAGTTCAACCACCTCTGCAGTCAGCAGGGGCATCATCAATTAGATCGGTTTACCCAGAGCCCTGTCCAGCCTCACCTTGAATATCTCCAGGGATGGGTCTTCAACTGCCTCCTCCGGCAACCTGTTCCTGTGTTTCACTACCCTACCACTATTTGTAGTAAAGAAATTCTCCCCAACATCCAACCCAGGTCTGCTCTTCTCTAGTTTGAAGCCATTGCCCCTCATCCTATCACTCCAGGCCTTTGAAAACAGTCTCTCTCCATCTTTCTTGTAGGCCCTCTACAGGTATTGGAAGCCTGCTGTTTTCTCTCCAGAGTCTTCTCTATTCCAAGCTGAACATCCCTAGCTCCCTCATTCAAGTTGAGAAAACCAAACCCTAAAAATAGAGGCTAGTAAATTTTTCTCCCATTTCTGTCCCAACAGATAGACATTTTATTCACGCAAAGCAGCAGGGTAAATAAGAGCAGGAATTCTTCAAAAGAATAGGCAGAAATACTCTGAAGGAATATTCCTACTAGACATGGGAGAAGGTGTTTCACAACTTTGCTATAAATCTGAACAAATGGCAACTCAAAGCCAATTCTTGCATCCCAAATTAGACACTTTCACCACCCATGCATTAGATGGCAGGTTTCTAATTTTCCACCTATCATTATGGGTGCAAGCTGGAGCACAGGTTTCATGTGGACATAAGGAAAATCTTTTTCACTGTGAAAGTGACAGAGCCCTGACACAGGCTACCCAGAGAGGTTGTGGAGTCTCCCTCTCTGCAGACATTCCAAACCTGCCTGGACGTGTTCTTGTGTGATCTACTCCAGGTGATCCTATTTTGGCAGGAGAGTTGGACTGGGTGATCTTTTGAGGTCACTTCCAACCCCTAATGTTCTGTTCTGTGATTCTGTGATCACTTCTTTGCTTTAGAGGTTGGGCCTCCCTGACAGAAACTGGATAAATCCATGGAGACTTCTGCAGGCCATCAGGCTCTTCCTCTGTAGTCATGATCCATTAAAGCAAGAAATGAATCTTCCAAAAGAGTAAAAGCTTCAAATAATTATAAACCATGCCTCAAATATGTAAATAGTAACCCAGTGCCTATAGATATTTTTTAGAAGAGAGGGCAACTTGTATTTGACTTGATCAGAGACAAAACACATGGCTCCTGCTGGCTACTTTCCATCAATATAAACCAACACAGCAGGTACATTCCCTGTGCCTTGAAAGAGGCACCACACAAGATTATTTGGTTATTTTTGTAGCATGTCCTTGCCAGTGATTCTCAGCCATGTTCCTGCTCATGAAGGAGGGGACCAACCTTACCATTCTATAATTCTATGAAAGTGCCCAGCTTTATGAATTCATTCTGTCAGTATTTGAGTGATTCACAGGCAGTCTGCTGAAGCCGATGTCATGGAACCTATCACAGAATCAATGAATGGGGATGGAAAGGACCTCCAGAGGTCATCCAGTCCAATTCCCCTGCCACAGCATGATGGCCTAGAATAGGTCACACAGGAACTCATCCAGGAGGGTTTGGAATTTTTCCAGGTATGGAGATTCCACAACCTCTCTGGGCAGCCTCACAATTGAAAAAAATTCCTTATGTTCCCATGGAACCTACTCTGCTCCACCTTGTCCCCATTGCCCCTTTTCCTGTCATTGGACATTCCTGAGCAGAGCCTGGCTCCATCCTCCTGACACTGCCCTGCACATCTTTATTTACATGAATGAGGGAAGCCCTCAGGCTCCTCTGCTCCAAGCTAAAGAGCCCCAGCTCCCTCAGCCTGTCCTCACAAGGTAGATGTTCAACTGCCTTCAGCAGCTTTGTGGTTCCATGCTGGACTCTTTCAAACAGTTCCCTTAGGTTCTTCTTGAACTGAGGTGTCCAGAATTGGACACAGTACTCCAGATGAAGCCTTACCAGGGCAGAGTAGAGGGGCAGGAGAACCTCTCTTGACCTACTAACCACAGCCCTTCTAATACACTCCAGAATGGCTTTGGCCCTCCTGGTCACCAGAGCACATTGTTGGCTCATGGTCATCCTTCCCCTCACCAGGACCCCCAGGTCCCTTTACCCCTGTGCTCCTCTCCAACATGACAGTCACAGATGCAAGACTCTACATTTATCCTTGCTGGGTTTTGTTCAGTTTCACCCTGCCCACCTCTCCAGCTACTCCAGGTCTGGTTGAATTGGACATCCTCTAGAGGCAGACATTCCTCGCATCACTAAGCATGCGTCAGAAAGAGCACTACTGCAATTCTACAATTGCCTGGTTTCAGCAATCACAACAAGGCTGTTCAAGGCCATTCAACAAAAGACCCTTACACAATATGTGATTCAACAGTGTGCCAGTGGATGTGATTTTATGGCACTGATGAGTCAAGATGGCAAGATGGAAGCTTTAGAGCTAGCAGCATTCTTCCAACACACCGTTCTCCACATGGAGACCTGTAAAAGGTCCATTTACAGAACAAGGTGCTGCTCAACATGAAATCAAGAGCAGAAACAGGTTCTTCAGTTAACATTGGAATTGTCATGATAAACTCAGAAATCTGAGTGTTAGGATTTTGAAGAACTGTTTCCCATACCAAGGATTTGGTGATGTCAGTTGATGATAAACTCAACACGAGCAGGCAATGTGCACTTGCAGCCCAGAAAACCAAACATGTGCAGAGCTATATCAAAGGAAGTGTGACCAGCAGGATGAGGGAGGTAATTCTCCCCCTCTACTTTGCTCTTGTGATACCCTACCTGGGTGCCCCCAGCATAAGAGGGACATGAAACTGCTGGAGCAGGTCCAGAGGAGGGTCACAAATAATGATTAGAGGGCTGGAAAACCTTCCTTATGGGAACAGGCTGACAGAGTTGGGGCTGTTCAGCCTGGAGAAGAGAAGGTTCTGTGGAGACCTTAGAGTAGCCTTCCAGTACTGGAAGGGCACCTACAAGAAAGTTGGGAAGGAACTTTATAAAAATGCTTGTAGAGATAAGATGAGAGGGGACATCTATAAGCTCGAGGAGGGCAGATTTAGACTGGATATTAAGAAGAAATTCTTTACAGTGAGAGTGATGAAACACTGAACAAGTTGTCCAGAGCAGTCCATGAATATGTCCCCTCACCTCAAGGTGATCAAGGTCAGGATGAATGAGGCCTTGAGCAACCTGGTCCAGTGAAGTTGTCCCTTCCCATGACAGGGGACTTGGAACTAGATGATCTTCAATGTCTCTTCCATTCTAAAAGTTCTCTGAATCTATGAATCTGTGTATGAAGAACACATTGAAAATTTTATACTAGGGAGGGGAAAACTGACCAAAAAGAGTTTAGTCTGAATCTGTATGTTGTGTAGAACTCTACATTTTTATTCATAACCTCACTTTATTCACAGACCACAATCAAATATTGACACAAATTGCAGAACAAAACATGCTTTATTTTTCAGCTAAGACATAGAAATCAGATTGATTTTGAAATCAACCAAGATGTTTATTTGTCTCATTTTGTAATTTTTCCCAGTGTTGCTCCTCGATAATCAATTGAGCAGGCTTTTCAAAGAGAAAAAGTTGTTCGTTACTCCTCGAGTTCAAAGGGAGTTGGCACCTGCCTCACCACCGCTTTGGATTCTCCATCTCATGCCATTGCCCTCCAAACCAGCACTTCAGAGCTGAATGGCTCTCTTGGCACATTGCTGGGAGCCTTCTCTCGGGATCTCTAAGTGTGCAGCAGCAGCCAACTGGCCCGCAAGTAGCAGCATAAAATAGTGAAGTTAAAGAAAGCACCAAAATTTTGGATGCCCATCTGAATGTTGGTTGCTTCCATTAGTAATAACCCATTGTTCTAGGGGAGAGCTGGTGCTAATGACCTCTGTTCAGGAAAGTGTTTAAACAGAGGCTTAACTCTCCCCCTATTCAGCCTGGTACTTATGTCTCAGTTTAAAAGCTCTGCTGAATAGTTTTTCTGTTTTGTTTTCCTTTCTTCTCTTTTTCCTGAATCAGGGCCAATTTCAGTTCATCATCCCTCAGAAACAGATGCATTCTTCCCCCCTTTCTAACAAAGGTGGAAAACCAGGTAGCTAATGTTTAACATGGAAGAGGGAACAGTCTAGGATAAGAATCACAGAATCACAGAACTTTGAAGATTGGAAGGGACCTCCAGAGATCACCCAGTCCAACCTCCTTGCCAAAGCAGCATCACCTAGAGTAGTTTGATCAGGAATGAAAGTCTCCAGAGAAGGAGACTGCACAAACACTCTGGGCAGCCTGTTCCAGGGCTCTCTCACCCTCAGTGTAAAGAAGATTCTCCTCATGTTGAGGTGAAATCTTCTGTGTTCCAGTTTGTATCCATTGCTCCTCGGCTTATTGCTGCTGACCACTGAAAAGAGATTTGCCCCAGCCACTTGACACCCACCCCTCAGATATTTGTACATATTGATCATATCTCTCAGTCTTCTCTTCTCCAGACTAAACAGCTCCAGGGCTCTCAATCTCTCTGCATAGGGGAGATGAACAAGTCCCTCAGTCATCCTTTTGAAGGAATCTCCTCTCTTTCTATCAGCACAGACCTAGCTAACACTCAGTCATATTCAATTGGAGCTTGTGGTGGAAGCCACTGTAATCCTCTGTTGTGGGAAGCAAGACATGCCACATGGGGTTGGGTTGATGGAGGATGCCTCCTCTTAGATTCATCTTTGCATAGTCAGGAAGTAGCAGCTTTTTTTTTCTTTTTTCTTTTTTTTTTCTTTTCTTTTCTTTTTTTTTTTTNTAAACAGAGGCTTAACTCTCCCCCTATTCAGCCTGGTACTTATGTCTCAGTTTAAAAGCTCTGCTGAATAGTTTTTCTGTTTTGTTTTCCTTTCTTCTCTTTTTCCTGAATCAGGGCCAATTTCAGTTCATCATCCCTCAGAAACAGATGCATTCTTCCCCCCTTTCTAACAAAGGTGGAAAACCAGGTAGCTAATGTTTAACATGGAAGAGGGAACAGTCTAGGATAAGAATCACAGAATCACAGAACTTTGAAGATTGGAAGGGACCTCCAGAGATCACCCAGTCCAACCTCCTTGCCAAAGCAGCATCACCTAGAGTAGTTTGATCAGGAATGAAAGTCTCCAGAGAAGGAGACTGCACAAACACTCTGGGCAGCCTGTTCCAGGGCTCTCTCACCCTCAGNCTCTGTTGTGGGAAGCAAGACATGCCACATGGGGTTGGGTTGATGGAGGATGCCTCCTCTTAGATTCATCTTTGCATAGTCAGGAAGTAGCAGCTTTTTTTTTCTTTTTTCTTTTTTTTTTCTTTTCTTTTTTTTTTTTTTTTCCCAAAGTGCTGTGGGATTCAAGGGAGAAAGAGCTACAAAGTGCAAAATATATTGAGCTGCTCAGTAAGTCATGACTGACTATCCAGCATCAATATGACACCAACTTAGATAGTAGTGTTGATCTGTGTGAGGGTAGTGTAATCAAACCAATACAGGTAGGGAGGCTCTACAAAGAGACTTGGATAGATTGGATCCATGGGCCAATGTTAACAGGATGAACTTTAACAAGGCCAAGTGCCAGGTCCTGCACTTTGGCCACAACAACCTCAAGCAACGCTACAGGGTTGGGGCAGTGTGGCTGGAATGATGCCTGGTTGAAAGGGTTGTAACTGACAAGCAATGCAGTATGAGCCAGCGGGGTACCCATGTAGAACAGAAAGCCGATGTCATTCTGGTTTGGATTAGAAATGCTGTGGCCAGCAGGAGCAGGGTGATAATTATCCCCTTGGACTCTGCTCGGGTGAGCCCACATCTCGAGTGTTGTGTTCAGTTTTGGGCACCTCAATGCAAGAGAGATGTGGAGGTGCTGGAGTGAGTGCAGAGGGGGGCAACAAAGTTGGGGAAGGGCCTGTAGAATAAATCTTGTGAGGAAGAACTGAGGGAGCTGGGGATGATTAGTTTGAAACAGAGGAGGCTGAGGGGAGACCTCATCACTGTCTACAGCTACCTGAAAGGACCTTGTGGAGATGTTGGTGCTGATGTCTTCTCACAGGTAATTGAAGACAGAACAAGAGGGAATGGCCTCAAGTTGTGACTGGGTAGGTTTAGACTGGACATTAGGAAACATTTTTTCCCAGCAAGAGTAGTCAGGCATTGGAATGGGCTGCCCAGGGAGATGGTTGAGTCACCAATGGTTTGGATGTGGTGCTTGGGGATATGGTTTAGGATGTATCTTATAGAATAGGGATATTGGTTGGGCTTGGTGATCCTGAGGGTTTTTTCCAAGGGGAACGTTTATGTGATTCTGTGATATGGTTGTAGGGATGTGTCTCATCCCCTAAGGCTCAGTTGTGGTCTAGTGAATAACGAGTGGAAGGAAATGCAGTAACTGTTGAGGAAGAAGTTTATGACAACACATAAAGAAGTATAAGGAAGGATGTTTTAAAAGGTATAAAGGGCTGTTAAGCACCAAGTTTCTTTGTCTGTCTTCCATGGGCCCCCTTTAAAAACTCCAGGGGTGGGTTTCTTTCAGTGGCATCTTTTCAGGCAGCAACAACTACCCCAACCACTGCCTTTCTCTGATAGGTAACACATAGGGCTCCCACCCCACAAGACACCTCTCTGTGTAGATCCAGTCCAGTAGGGCTACCTGAGCCCCTGGTTGGGCTCCCTGGGACACCTGAGCACTGACTGGGACAGTAGGCATATTTCTGTATCTGTCCAACTCAAGAAAATAAACATGACATTGAAGCTTTTGACTTTGTGGAGGAAGTGGCACAATATACACTCTGACACACAGACTTAAACATAGCCTGATCTGGGTTGGAAGGGACCTCCAAAGGTCATCCAGTCCCTGCAGTCAGCAGGAGCATCTTAAACCAAATCAGGTTCCCCAGAGCGCTGTTGAGCCTTACCTTGAATTTCTCCAGGGATGGGGCTTCAAGTACCTCCCTGGGTAACTTTTTCCAGTGTTCCACAACCCTCATGCTAAAGAACTTGTTCCTAAATGGTACTAGAAAACTAAATGTTGTTTGTTCAGCACACGCAGTGGAGGAAGGAAACAGAAAGATTAATTACAAGCTTTCTAGGTGGTGAACATGGTGACTAGAATCCATGGAGCAGCTCTCAGTCCCCCTAGGGAAATTATATCCTGGCATCTTTAGCCCCAGTATAAACGAAAAGCATCCCTGTTGCTAAGTTGTTAAAACCCATTTAAAAGGAAAGTGGACATTTTCCTTTAATATCTTTGAGCTCATTATTAACATGGGAAGGAAGAAGAAATGGGAATATGAGGAAGGTACCTCTAAGGTCGCTGGGAGTAATGTGCTAGAAAAGGTTTGGAATCTGCTGCAGGGAGTTTGGAAGAAGCAAAATCCAAACCAAGCACAAACATTGGAGTATGACAATGTTTTCACAGCATTTCACACGATGCACAAGGTTCAGCTATGTCGGTGTATGGGGTGCTTTTTCCCTCAATGCAGGGTGCAGCCTGCAAAGCCTCGAGAATTTCTAATTGCATTTTCTCTTATATGATCCTGTAGCCTTCCTTTTCCTTTCATACTACAAACATATTATTACAAATGGGCAGTGAATAGATCTTTATTACTTTTTTTTTTCTCTTACATTACTTTTAAAAAGAAAAAAAAAGAATTGTTATCAGATTTAATGATATGATAAGCTTTAAAGTTCCCCTGGGAAGCTACCGCAGCCATCCTGATTTACATAAGCATTTTCCTACACATAATACAGCACACAAACTCTCTGATCTCATTATTCATCAGAAAATTAATGATATCTCTCCAACGTGAAAGCAGAGCAGTGCTGCAGAGAGTGCTGGAAATTGGCTAGTTCTCGACTCGGTAGTCATTTTCAATTTACTGCCTTGAAAAAAAGATGCTTTTAAGCAAATAAAAGGGTGCTGACATCAAACAGATACTTGTCTTGCTGCCAGGGAACGAGCTGCCTTTTAAGGCAGGAAGGTGGGACTTGAGTGATGTGAATAGGAAGAAAAGAAAACAAGCCAGTCAGAGTTAAGCAGCTCTGCCCCATTCATGAAAAATGTCTAGGCTCATTTCCTCATTGCCAGAGGTCTTTTTTGCTTAAATTCTAAAGCCCTGTGCTCTGTTCTTGCCAGTAATAAATAGCAGCCTGTTGTTAGAAAAAGTGCAAACTGTGGAGGTTTTTTCAAGCGCTTTTTTCCCCCAAGCTGCAGGAATTGTAGCGTCCCATAGATGAAGAGACAAGGTTCAGAAATGCCTCAAAACTCTCCTGATAACTATATCACAAAAGTGAGACTGAGACTGTGGTAGAATGGACTATGGCAAATGTTTATAATCACGGACAGCATGAACTGCCATGGGATTGAGCACATTATGATCTGATTTTTCTCCTGGCTCTATTTAGACTACAGAACCAGCAATTAGCAAGGTCTAACTCCACTATGCAAGTCTGCCAGCTTGAGTATGATTAAACAATGATTTTTAACTTTTTTTTCTGCCACTGTAGTGACACAACTGTCAGAGTGAGGGGAGCTCTTGCTGAACAGCATCTCGAAATGGAACACCTTTCTGTTTCAGCAAGGCTTAGACAGATTGAGAGTCAGGCAGAGAGAAGTTTAATGAAAGAAGGGCAAGTGCAGAGTCTTGCACCTGGGAAATAACAACCCGATAGATCAGTATAGGTTGGGGACTGCTCTGTTGGAAGGCAGTAAAGGGGAAAAGGATCTGGGGGTCCTAATGGGCAGGAGGTTGACCATGATCCAGCAATGTGCTCTGGTGGCCAAGAAGACCAATGCCATTCTGGGGTGGGTTAGCAGGGTTGTGGTTAGTAGGTCGAGAGAGGTTCTCCTGCCCCTCTACTCTGCCCTGCTGAGCCTTCATCTGGAGTACTGTGTCCAGTTCTGGGCCTCTCAGTTTCAGAAGGACCTTGGGGAGCTGCTTGAGAGAGTCCAGCACAGAGCCACAAGGATGATTAAGGGAGTGGAACCTCTTCCTTTCTGGAGATATTCAAAACCTACCTGCATGAATTCCTGTGTGATCTGGTATAGGAAATCCTGATCTGGCAGAGGGGTTGGACTAGATGAGATTTCAAGGTCCCTTCCAGGCCCTGACATTCTGTGATTCTGTGTCCATCGCTTACAGCCAAAGGGGTGAAACCTCTGCCTGTTGGTTGTTGAAGTAGATGCAATCTTTCTTCATGGTACTTGATTGCTGCTTTTTAATGCAATTTGTAGGCAACAGAAATTGTTCTGGGGTGTGGTAGAAAAGGGATATTAGACATGCACTGCAACATCCTGTTTTGGAACTAGTTTCATATGAGGCTGACAAGCTCAACATTACAAAATTCTGCAGTCAAGCTGTCACTTGCCAAATTTTTTGCAGATTATTTTTGTTTGGTTTGTTTTTTTGTTTTGGTTTGGTTTTTTCCCTTCTTTTTCTTTCCTGTGATTGGTAGCAGCACAAAAGGAAACATCTGTTTCTGCAGCATCTGAATTAGAGTGGTGCCAGAAGAAAAACACACGCCAGAACTACCTCAGATTTGAAATAAACTGACAGCGTGAGAATTTGTGTAGTTTGCAGACTTTACCTGTAGGGAACCAGAAATCTGCCACTGAACTAAGTGTTCCACCAGGCTTCCACCAGGCTTCCACCAGTCTAGTCCAGACAGAACACTGGTTTAGCATTGATGTTTTGATGACATCTACAACCATTATGATATCCAGCAAATACAGGATGAAAAAATAATTAAATAAACTAACAAATCATCCAGTTTACAGTTGTCACATGAGTGTCAACTGTGATTTGGAAGCTAAGACTTGAAATGCTTTTCTGAGTTCAAGGTAAACGTCTATCAAGGGAAGCAATGGTTCTAACAGACGACAACAATGCTATGGTGCCCTAATGAGTATGTATGCCTGAGGGTTAGAGTAAAACCTCTGATGGGTCTTCATCAATAATAGGAGCTAATACAAGATACATTTGGAGAGAGGAGGAAAGAAAGGAAAATCCTATTTGTTCTTACGTGATTTACACAGAATCACAGAATTAACCAGGTTGGAAGAGATCTTTGAGATCATCGAGTCCAACCTATCACCCAATACCATCAAATCAACTAAACCATGGCACCAAGTGCTACATCCAGTCTTCTTTTAAACACATCCAGGGATGGTGGCATCACCACCTCCCAGTGCAAAAGTCTTACATGAAACCTCTCAAACCTGCACTAGAAACCATCATGCACAAAATAAAATTCTCTTGTCCACAGGGTAAATCTGCACAGCCCCAAATCTTGCAGCCAAGAAAAATGTGGTCAACATGGACAAATATCTGGAGAGGGTTCATGGTCTGGAAAAACAAATAAAATGTTCATAGATTCATAGAAGGTTTTAGGTTGGAAGGGACTTTGAAGATCATCTAGTTGCAGGTCCCCTGCCATGGGCAGAGACACCTCCCACTAGACCAGATCACTCCAAGCCTCATGCGACCTGGACTTTAACATCTCCAGGAAGGGTATCCACAACCTTCCTGGGCAGTCTGTTCCAAAGTCTCACCACCCTCACTGTAAAGAATTTCTTCCTAATCTCCAGTCTAAATCTCCCCTCCTCAAGTTTTAATCTATTCCCTCTCATCCTATCACTACAAGGCCTTGTAAAAAGTCCCTTCCCAGCTTTCTTGTTGACCCCCTTCAGGTGCTGGAAGGCTGCTTTAAGGTTTCCCAGGAGCCTTCTCTTCTCCAACCTGCACAGCCCCAACTCTCTCAGCTTGTCCCCATAAGGGAGATGCTCCAGCTCTCTGACCACCTTCATGGTGCTTCTCTGGATCTGTTCTGGTGGTTACATGTCCCTTTTACATTGGGGACATCAGAACTGCATGCAGTGCTCCAGGTGGCATGTCGCAAGAGTAGAGTAGAAGTGTCCCACTTAATCTAGCAGCACCTGGGCTGAACACGCTCACTGACCTGTCTGCACTGTTGAATGCCAGAAAAGAACAATAGAAAAATACTTTACAAGCCAGGCTGTGAACCTCTTATACCACTCATGGCATGAACCAGTCCCTGCCTCTAAGAGATTATAGCTGAAATATAGACACAAAGAGATTATGAGGCCCAGTCCTTGAGGCATTCAAGACCAGACTTGATGTGGGTTTGGGCAGCCTGATCTAGTTGGTGGTGTCCTTGTTGACTGCAGGGAGATGGGACAAGATGATCTCTGAAGGCCCCTTCCAACCTTCTGCAATCTGTGAATCTATGACTTCTCTCAGACAAATGGAGACAGAGCTGGAAAGAGTATGGAGGTCAGTCAGATTCAAACCAACAGCTCACTGACCAGCACAGCCCTTGGATTACAGTGATTATTGCTGTACCATTAGTGTCTAGGAGCACCAAGGATAACGTTAACCTCCGTACAGACAAAAAAAAAAGAAGGTCCTCGCCCCAAAGTTCTTTCAAGTTAAAGTACTAGACACAGCAATTACAAAGACAGAGGATGAATGCAGGAAAACAATGAGATAAGGAGGAGTAGGGAGTAGGAGCATCAGGAGTAGGGAGGTGATTGTCCCCTTGGACTCAATTCTGGGGAGGCCACATCCCTAGTACTGTGTTCAGTTTGGGGCACTTCATGCAAAAGGGATGTGGAGGTGCTGGAATGAGTGCAAAGAGGGCACTGAAGCTGGGGAATGGCCTGGAGAACAAATCTTATGAGCAACTGACAGAGTTGGGGATGGTTAGTTTGAAACAGAGGAGGTTGACGGGAGACCTCATTGCTCTCTACAGCTTCTAGAAAGGTCATTGTGGAGAGGCTGCTGCTGGTCTCTTCTCACAGGTAAATAGTGATAGAACAAGAGGGAATGACCTCAAGCTGCAACTGAGTAGGTTTAGATCGGACATTAGGAAACATTTTTTTCATGGAAAGAGTGTCCAGGCTGCCCAGGGAGGTGGTTGTGTCACCACCCCTGGATGTGTTTGAGAGTGGTTTGGATGTGGTGCTTGAGGGTATGGTTTAGGGTGAACCTTGCAGAGTAGGCTTATTGGTTGGACTTGGTGATTTGAGGGTCCTTTCCAACCTGAATGTTTTGTGACTCTGTGATTCTGAGAAGCATTTTTACAAATATTTTCCCTCAAGTTACAGATCAGCAAATTCTTCAGGCTGGTATAAGACAGCACTGGAAGAAACAGATCTGATCCTGCACCTCTTCTCCCTTCCTTTTTTCTGGGGGAAAAAAAAAAAAAAAAAAAAAAAAAAAAATTTGGGTTTTTTTTTAGTGGCTTAATTTTGAGGCAGCTTTTCTCCTCAGTGATTCTTCAGGCCACAGAAAAAGTGTAGCCAGCAAACAGAGGTCAAGAGTGAGACTAATTTTTCAGGCAGCAGTTGTAACCAGTTTTGCAAACGTTTCAACAAACACTGCCTGGGCAACTGTTGATCCTATAACGAGACCAGTCAGATGATGAGGATGCCTTTAAAGAGAGCATTGTAGGTAAGAATGCTCCCAGAGCCAGTGAAATTAAGTCCTTCTTCTAGAAATTTTACTAAGTGCATCTGAGAGAAGCTTGCACTAGCTTGCCTTTTAGTGATTAGTTACATCTTCCATGATGGCAGGAGTTGCACATAGTGATGCTCCCAAAGGGAAGGAAGATTCAAGAGCAAACTTCCCTTTAAACAGCTCAAAATGCCTGTCAAGTACAACACATACAAAATCATCAGGACATGCTTTATCTCTCTGGAAGGATGGGAGTCATAGGCATTGAAAGAATGCTATGGATATTGAATGCAACTCAACATTGAAGAGCTATGAAGCATTATCACAGAATCACAGAATGTTAAGGGTTGGAAGGGACCTCCAAAGTTCAGCCAGTCCAACCCCTCTGTCAAGCAGGATCACCTAGAGTAAGTCACACATGAACATGTTCCAGGTGAGTTTTGAATATCTCCAGCAAAGGAGACTCCACAACCTCTCTGGGAAGCCTGTTCCAGTGTTTTGTCACAGTCACAGTGAAAAACTTTTTTCTTTATGTTCACGTGGAACCTCCTCTGCGCCAACTTACTCCCTTTGACCCTATCACCGGACATCTCTAAAAAAAGCCTGGCTCCATCTTCCTGACACTCACCCTTCACATCTTTATTAAACATGATGAACTTTCTCCTTACCTCCAGCCTAAACTTCCCCTGGCACAGTTTGAGACTGTGTCCTCTTGTTCTGCTGCTGGTTGCCTGAGAGAAGAAGGTAACCTGCCCCTGGTTACAACCACCTTTCAGGTAGTTGTAGACAGCAAGAAGGTCCCCCCTGAGCCTCCTCTTCNTGGCCACCTGGGCACACTGCTGGCTCATGTTCAGGCGGGTGTCAATCAGCACCCCCAGATCCCTTTCTGTTTGGCTGCTCTCCAGGCACTCCCACCCCAGCCTGTAGCTCTGCATGGGGTTGTTGTGGCCAAAGTGCAGCACCTGGCACTTGGATTTATTGAATGCCATCCCCTTGGACTCTGCCCATCTGTCCAGGTGGTCGAGGTCCCGCTGTAGACCCCTTCTGCCCTCCAATCCAGCAACATCAGTCCCCAGCTTGGTGTCATCTGCAAATTTGCTGGTGACTGACTCGATGCCCTCGTCCAGATCATCAATGAAGATGTTAAAGAGGATGGGGCCCAGCACTGATCCCTGGGGGACACTGCTAGTGCCCGGCCTCCAGCTGGATGTGGCACCATTCACCACCACTCTCTGGGCTCGGCCCTCCAACTGGTTCCTAACCCAGGGCAGAGTGTTGGCATCCAAGCCACGAGCTGACAGCTTAGCCAGTAGTTTGCTGTGGGGTGACAGTGTCAAAGGCCCTCCTGAAGTCCAGGTAGACCACATCCACAGGCCTCCCCACATCCACCAGGCGTCATCCTCTTGAGGCTGTCATACCCACGATACGCAACTGGTACCAGCAAACTGTCCCACAAAGAACAGAAGTTGAACTGCTTTAGAGCTGCTTCCACTAACCATTAAAAACATAAATAAATCTAACATCAGTCTAAGTTTTGACATTTAGTATTGATTTGGATCTATCACACATTCATATCTAGCACTAAGCTATGTAGCAATAACACAGAATGCTTGGTGGGGCATAAACCCTCTGAGTACAGAATTAACCTCTCAACAGCATCTAACAAGCTTGAACCAACAGGGTGAGATGATGCAACTCTTATCTTGGCAAGCAACTCTTATCTTGAAGGCAATGTTCATGACTTAATATTGTAAGTGCTAAGGCTATGTCCATCATAGTATCAAATGACATCCAGAGATGCATAACTTCAGATGAATCACACTCAGGTACCTGGTGGTAGGTGAGATAAATCCTGACTTGGGTTTCCTGACAAATGTGGAATGGTATGAGACAGAAAAAATTGGAGTTGCATAAGACTTACTCTGCAAATCATATAAACTCTTTGTCCCTGCCTCCTGGAAAGTTTTTCCTTTACATGCTGTGACTGGGATTGTTCAGCCAGGAGAAGAGAAGACTCTGGGGAGACCTAATAGCAGCCTTACAGTACCTGAAAAAGGCCTACAAGAGGGCTGCAGAAGGACTGTTTACAAGGGCCTGTAGAGACAGGACAAGAGGCAACGGTTTGAAATGAGAGAAGAGGAGATTTAGACTGGATGTTAGGAACAAGTTGTTTATCATGAGGTTGGTGGAACCATGGAACTGGTTGCTCAAGGAGGTCGTTGGGGCTCCATCCCTGGACATACTCAAGATCAGGCTGGACAAGGCTCTGAGCAATCTGATCTAGTGGATGGTGGCCCTGCTGACTGCAAGGGGATTAGACTAGATGACCTTTGGAGGTCCCTTCCAACCCAAACTCTTCTGTGATTCTATGACTCTTCTGGTACCAGGTTGCTTGGGACAGAGATAATCCAGATAGATACAAAATGCAACACAGTGGCCCTAGTCTGATGTATATCCCAGAATGTCAACAGAGTGTGAACTGAATTTGAGCTCATGTTATGGGACAGAGAAGACAATGAAACATTTTGGTCTTCTTCACTGGCTCTGTGCAGGAGGTAATCTGTAAAGGGTGCCTCACAACTGTCCTCTCATCTTTGCAGCCTAAGAACTATCCAATGTTTTCAGTCCAGTTGACATACTGATGTTCACTCACATAATTCCAAAGGAACAATAAATACATTTAGATCCATATTCTATCACATTTACAGAAGTTTTCACAGTTCACTAGGAGAGTTTATGCTGTGTGGGAAAATGAAGTTGACTCTGACTGCTTGGTTAATATGACAATTAAACGAATGTGCAAGCGCACAGCAATGGGGGAATGCTAAGTGACGATCATCCTGAGATGATATTTTTATCTTTTTTCATAGGCAGAAAGCTGAAAGAGATGTTCCAGCAATGAGTCACCTCCTATTCAGCTTGCTCAGGTGCTGACCTCAACAAAAACAATACCAGGATCAGCTGGTTGTTTGGTTTTTTTTTCTGAGGAGATTCTGTTTTAGATCCTCACATCTTGAAGTTGAAGGCAAGTTCCAAACTCCTGCAACACTTCTTGATGAAGGCAAACCACATGAAGTGCAATAAGGACAAGTGCAGGTTCCTCCATTTGGGGAGAAATAACAGTGGAGGCAGTAGTACAGGTTGAGGGTTGCCCTGCTGGAAAGGAGCTCTGTAGAGAAAGACCTTGGAGTGCTGGTGGAAGGCAAGTTCTGCATGGGACAACAATGTGCCCTTGTGGCCAAGAGGGCCAATCCTGGGGTGCACCAGGAAAAATGTGTTCAGCAAGTCTAGGGAGGTTCTTTCTTCCCTCTACTCTGCCCTGGTGAGACCACACCTGGAATACTGTGTCCAGTTTTGGGCTCCCCATTTCAAGAGAGATAGGGACCTGCTGGAGAAAGTCCAGCAGAGAGCTACAAGAATGACTGGGGGACTTGAGCATCTCCCCTATTAAAAGAGACTGAGAGTCCTGGGGCTGTTTAGTTTGGAGAAAGAAGAGTGAAAGGAGATCTGATCAATGTGTACAAATATCTGAGGGGTGGGTGTCAAGAGGAGGGAGCCAATCTCTTTTTGGTGGTCAACAGCAATAAGACAAGGAGCAATGGACACAAAATGGGACACAGAAGGTTTCACCTCAACATGAGGAGAATCTTCTTTACAGTGAGGGTGACAGAGCCCTAGAACAGGCTGCCCAGAGAGGCTGTGGAGTCTTCTTCTCTGGAGACTTTTCGAAACATGCCTATATGCAAACTACCCTAAGGGATCCTGCTTTTGGCAAGGAGGTTGGACTTGATGATCTCTAGAGGTCCCTTTCAACCTCTAAGATTCTGTGATTCTGTGATTCTTACTCACTGTGCATCCTCCTGGAGGGTTCTTTACAGCTTTTCACTGCTGCAGCGGGATTTGCACTGCTTCAAGTGATAGGAAGTGAATTTCGGTGCGCCCTTTCAGTATGTTGCATTGGTTTGAAGCTAATTGGAGTATTTTAATGGAGAAAATTATACTATAGTCTGTGAAAAGGAAAACAATGATGATGTCTACTTCACTCATAGCCTTGCTGAGATGTTTAAGAGTAAGAATACAAAACAAAGATAAGACACTTGAGCTTGCAGACACTCTCTCAGCTGTCTAGCTTCTAGCCTTCTCTCTGCTGAGTAACCTCACTAACCACTTTTCTTCTAACCCCCCCTGGCCCATCCTCCAAGCTCACCTTGCACGTAAGGCAAACCTTGGGGTAAAGCATAGGGGTGCGGAGAAGGTGGAAGGGTGGTTGGGAGCCCCTCCTGGGGTCTCCAATTTCTGGGAGGGGAGTTGTGTTTCTGTATTACCTTTAACTTATGTATTTCTGTAAATATTCCTGTCTATAGTGTATAGATCTGCTTGTACATTGTGCTGAGCTATAAACAGAGCTTCAGTCCTTAACTTCCATCTGGCTCAGTCTAGTCTAGGTGATTTTACAAAGGGGGTGGGGGGGAAGTGGTGGTTGCAGGGACCTCCCAAACCATCACATATGTGCATTATGACCTTGACTGAGAGTTTTAACTTCATTTGAAGTGTCTTAGAATTAAGAGATTGTAGAGGCTTAAAGGACAGGTGTAGCCATCACATACACTCGGGGAAAGCAGTGCAGTAAATGTGGTGACACTTTTGATGCCAACGAGTCAAAAAGGTAAACAAAATTCTTCTACTTGGAGGCAGTAGCTCTGTTCCACCACTGCAGGAAGAGCAAATAGACAGAGTAGTGTAGTTTCTGTGCCACTGTCCCAACTCTAGAGACAGAGAGTTGTCATCTCAGCCCAAGGAAAAGAAATAGTAGATGCAGAACAAATATGCTGTCTCAGGCAGGCAGTCTCCTGGTGAGACCACTGGCATGTCAGGGTATAGAAAAGGTTAAATAGAGTTTTGTAGATCTCACCCTCCTGTTCAGACCCCTTATGTCCTGTGTTTTTTTGCACTGATGAGTGCTGTGGCACCAAAGTTTTTTCTCAGTTCTCCCAAGAGTGTTTTCCCACAGATAGCAGAACATCTGTACAAAGCCAGCAACAAAGGCCTAGCTCCTGAGCAGAGCTAATAAAAGATTTCCAACAGAGTATTTTTATCTTTGAAGATGCCACTTCACCAAAATGTCATCTCTCCACTGGAACTTGCCGGCAACATTGCAATGACAAAACCTCTACAAAATCAAAAAGGAGGTAATTCTCCCCCTCTGCTCTTGTGAAACCCAACCTGGATGCTGCCTTCAGTTCTGGTGCCTCCAGAATAAGAGGGGTATGGAACTGCTGGAACAGGTCCAGAGGAGGGCCACAAAGATCATCAGAGGACTGGAACCTCCTCTATGGGGACAGGGTAGGAGAGTTGGGGCTGTTCAGCCTGGAATAAAAAAAGGCTCTGGAGACACCCTATAGAAGCATTCTAGTACCTGAAAGGGGCTACAAGAAAGCTGAGAAGAGACTTTATACGAGGGCTTGTAGTGAGAGGATGAGAGGGAATGGATTGAAGTTTGAGGAGGACAGATTTAGACTGGAGATTAGGAAGAAATTCTTTACAGTGAGGGTGGTGAGACACTGGCACAGGTTGCCCAGGAAGGTCTTCGATGCCCTCTCCCTGGAGCTATTCAAGGGCAGGTTGGATGAAGCCTTGAGCAATGTGGGCTAGTGGAAGGTGTTCCTGTCCATGGCAGGGAGGTTTGAACTGGATGATCTTTGAAATCCCTTTCAACCTAAATCAATCTATTAATTTATCAATAATTCCTTCTGTATTTGAACAGATGCTGCTGATTCTCTCTTTTTAAATTATTTGTTTTACAATTTAGATAAATACATTTTATAAAAACCTCAGAAGCAAATGCTTACATTTGATTCCTCAAAGCCTGAAGAATTCCAAAGTATATTTTTATGATTACTCCATTTCACATGTATTTTTCTTTGTTTGTTTGATAGCAGGGATTTGAATCGAATTCCCAGTGCACACTTGGCATATGCTCAAAGATGGAGATTATGGAGTCTGACAAGCAGTTCTTTTAAGACAACATGGAAAGCCAGAACCACATAGATCTCCCTCTTTTCTCATCAAGTGCTGGTCCTCTCAGATTTTGAAGATGGATTGTCTTACAAGATGCTCAGAGAAGATATTGGGAAGCCAGGAAACTTGGAAAACCCTTGGAATCCACAGTTGGTGGAAATCTGTGTCAGCTCAGGACAAACTTCTTTACAGTGAGGGTAATGGAGCACTGGAAGAGGCTATCCTGACAGGTTGTGGAGTCTCCTTCTCTGGAGACTTTCAAAACCCACCTGGGCATGTTCCTGTGTGGCCTCCCCTAGGTCATCCTGCTTTAGCAGGGCAGCTGGATTGGATGATTTCTAGAGGTCCCTTCCAAGCCCTAACATTGATTCTCTGGTTCTCTGTGCCTACATGATTTCATAGCAACAGACTCCCAAATATTCCCGTGGAAAAGATCACTACATGAGGTAGAACTGAGTTCACAGGATCACAGGCTCACAGGATGTCAGGGGTTGGAAGGGACTCAAAGAGATCAAGTCCAACCCCCCTGCCAGAGCAGGACCATACAATCTAGCTCAAGTCACTGAGGAATGCATCCAGGTGGGCCTTGAAAGTCTCCAGAGAAGGAGACTCCACAGGCTCTCTGGGAAGCCTGTTTCAGTGCTCTGTGACACTTACAGTAAAGAAATTCCCCCTTGTGTTGAGGTGGAACCTCCTGTGCTGCAGCTTCCATCCATTCCTCCTTGTCCTATCACAGGGAACAAGTGAGCAGAGTCTGTTCCCCCCTGCTGACACTCAGCCCTCAGATATTTATAAACATTTATTAAATCCCCTCTCAGTCTTCTCTAGACTAAAAAGCCCCAGGTCCCTCAGCCTCTCCTCATCAGACAATGCTCCAGTCCCTTAATTACCCTCCTAGCCCTCTGCTGGACTTTCTCCAGCAGATCCTTGTTCCTCTTAAACTGGGAAGGCCAAAACTGAAGGCAGTACTCAAGATGGGGTCTCACCAGGGCAGAATAGAAGGGGAGGAGAACCTCCCTTGATCTGCTTGATCTTCTTTGCAAGGAGGCCACACGGCAAGTGTGTCAATATCTTTCCTACAAGGCCTTTTGGAACTTCTTTATAAAGTCATCTCATACTTCAGAAACAATCCTGTCTTTGAAAATCCTTGCTGTTTGAAGAGGACTTCCTTGTCCTTAGCATCTCTCATTCTTGAGAGTCAGGAGTCTTCATTCCTGCAAGTCAATTAAACAGCACCACTCACCTAGTTGAGGATGCCCCTGCTGACTGCAGAAGGAGATGGACTGGGTGAGCTTTGGAATTCCCCTCAGACCATTCTATGATTCAATGATTCTATGAAACAAGCCTGCAGGGCTGTTAGGGTATCCAGACCATTCTACCTGTCGTAACACTTAGCCTTGGCTAACACAATTTTGGAATGGTTTGGATTGGAAGGCACCTCAAAAGATCATCTAGCCCAACCCACCCAAAGTCAGCAGGGACAGTCTCCACCACATCAGCTTGCTCAGAGCCTTGCCTAGCCCAACCTTGAAGATCTCCCAGAATGATGGGGCCTCAACTACCTCCCTGGGAACCTGTTCCAGTATTCCATCACCCGCATGCTAAAGAACTTGTTCCTAACATCCAATCTAAATCTACTCTTCTTTAATTTCAAGCCATTGCCCCTCATCCTATCTCTACAGGGCTTTGTATACAGTCCCTTTTCAGGCTTCTTTCTGGGCCTTTTCAGGTACTGGAACCTTCATATCAAAGACATTCAGTCCCCTGAGCAGAGTTGCTAAAACTGAAGAGGTAAATCTATCTTTTATGGAACCTAGGGGTCTATAGTGGGCCAGACAACCTACTTGTTTAAGTGGAGTGGGATACAACTGGACAGGACTGTATCCCATGACGTTGGCATTTCCAAGTCTTGAATGCCTCACTTTGGTACAAACACCTGATCACAGAAACATTCAGGTTGGAAAAGACCCTCAGGATCTCCAAGTCCAACCAATAAACCTATTCTACGAGGTGCACCCTAAACCATATCCCCAAACACCACATCCAAACTACTCTTAAACACATCCAGGATTGGTGACAACCACCTCCCTGGGCAGCTCATTTCAATGCCTGAACACTCTTTTCATGAAAAAATGTTTCCTAATGTCCTGTCTAAACATACCCAGTTGCACCTTGAGGCCATTCCCTCTTATTCTATCACTATTTAACTGTGAGAAGAGACCAGCACCAATCTCTCCACAAGGTCCTTTCTGGAGCTGTAGACAGTCTCTCTGCTACCTGTTTCAAACTAACCATCCCCAGCTCCCTCAGTTGCTCCTCATAAGGTTTATATTCCAGCTTCACTGCCCCCCTCTAGACTCACTCCAGCACCTCCATATCCCTCTTGTATTGAGGTGCCCCAAACTGAACACAGTACTTGGGGTGTGGCCTCACCAGAGTTGAGTCCAAGGGGACAATCACCTCCCTGCTCCTGTTGGAGATCAAAGCTGTGGATCTTTTCATGTGGAATATGGGTGACCATATTACATTTCTTTTACCTTCTCTGCAGCTACAGTTGATAATTATGCACTTTGAGGGGAAACCTATTACCAACCTCACAGCGAACATGCCCTGCATGATGGGTGCAGGGCTCTTGAAAAACTGGTGAGTTTTATTGTATTCAGTTTGTCAGAGATGAGTTTATTTGCATCAGCTGTAACACCAATAAAACCCAGACACTTAGATAACATCACTGGTGGCCACCATAGAGTTAACACTGAATTCCTAAATACCAGTGGGACAAATTCTTGCAACAGGATGCAGTTAGTGGGGGGTTAAACCTTGCTTGAATTTGTTGCTTAGTGCTCCCATGGAATCAATTCCTTGGGGCACATCAGAAAGGAGAAGCAACTGGAAAAGATGTTTCCCAAACTTTTATTCCTGCGACTTGCTCCACTGAAGCCAAAACAAATAGCCAGTTATAGGGCGATAAAATCTATTCCCCTGAGCCAGCCACTTTCCCCTGATACTTTGTATCTTGGCTGGGTATTTTTTGGTGATTTCTTATCCCAGCAGCCTGTAGTCAAGCAGTGGGAGCTGGGAACAAAGGCAGTCAGGAAAGCTGCTGGTCCTGTTGTTTCCTGCTCTGAATTAAAGTCATCTGAAAGCCGAGATGATAGCTCAGAGTGAGATGCTGAACGACGAATCCCGCCACAACAAGAACAGCAAGCCCAAGAGCATTTACCTCCACTGCAATTCAATCAGGGTGCCTTGCAGCTCAAATTGCTACTATTTTGTGGGTCACTACCTCCTCCAATATTCTGTGTGCCCTCTCTTGTTTTCTTTTCATTTGCTATGCAGGCTCGCAGACCTTCCTGCTAGGTTTCACTTGGGAGGCCCAGAACCCCTGTTCTGCAAATCCTAACAGGACCTTGATGGATGTTAATGTCTCTGCCTTTCGTATCATTTTACCAGTGAAATCTTTGATCTGTCAGCACTCTTTATATCAACACAGCCATCTCATAAAACACAGAATATGACAAAAATATCTGTCGTGCTAACACAGAGTATTTCCCCCCACCCCTCATAAAAATGCAGCATTAGGGAGCTTACTTTAACCTCCAGCAGCCAGATGTGCTGTAAGGATAGAACTGGAAGTAAAGCCTTTTTTTTTTTCTTTTTTCTTTGCTTTTTTTTTTTTTTAATTTTATTTTATTTTTAAAGCAGTCTGGTAAAGGAACTTGTAAAGCAACAAGTACTGTACATTATGATTCAGAGCAGCAAGGGACAGCTGGAGAGACTTGATTGGCTCCAACCCAATGAAACAGAGGCTTCTTGTGACCAGCTGCTGTGCTGCAGCATGAATGACAAGGGTAATAATTGATTACTAACTGGCAGCTCAAAAGGAAGAAAGAATTAATAAGAGTGATGAGGTGCTTTACAGCTTGGTAACTGTAAAACCAGTAGAACAATTAAGGGGGAAAGAAAGGGTTTTCACTTCTTACCTTAGAGTTACAAGGACAGTGCTAGTGATTGTAAATCCCATGACAAGCAAGCCAGAGGGGCAGGTCAGAGAGGAATATGGGGGCTTTGCACACCCACAGGTCCCGCAGGCTTGTTCAGCAGACTTGCTGGGGAGCAGCTAAAATTCTGTCAAGAGCACCCAGCCATGCCAATTACATTGGTAAGTAAGGCCAGGGCTGTGAGCTGTCAGCCATAATATCATAGCGGATCAGAAACCTCCAGCGACTGGTGCATTGTGACAAACCAATTCTTTGCCTTTCAGTGGGTGCTCGATGGCATATACACCCTTTCTACCTTGAGAATAAGCCCATGTTTTTTTCTTTCCCTTTTCTTTCTTTCTCCCTCCCCCCCCCACCCCTNTAAATGGCTTTTATGTTCACCAGTAAATGCATTGGATGCGTTGTTGCTACACCTTTCTTCAAGAGGCTTGTACTGACCTCATGCTCTGGGCCGTGTTAAAGCATTCTGGCTACTAAGAGCCAGGCTCTGCCCCTTTTTCATGCAGAGTAGCACCTCACTTCAGGCCAGATCATGGTCAGCATGCCAATGCAAGAAGTAAGAGGCTATAGCGTGTCCTGTGTCTTGCTTCTCACACACAGAGGAATAATAATAGCCTCTGAAGACTATGCCCTTTCCCTACCATGAGCGGGAAGAAGGGAGGACTTGATGGATCCTTCATTTCCTTTCCCAAGGCATCTGGCAGAAGGAGGCATGTGCTGTGCCAGCTACAGACCCGTCACGGTTTGCTCGCTTCCCAGAGCAGCAACTAGACAGGTCTGTCCCAGTGGTAGCTCAGCAGTGGGTGGCTCCTGTCCTGGGGCTGAAGCACCATGCTCTGGTCTAGCTTCCTGTGAGCAGAGCTGATCAAATAATGGGACTAGTCATGGGGAAAGGTATCATTCAGCATGACCAAAGCTGGCAGCCTCTGCTCTGACATATGGAAAATGCTCTTCTAGTTGCTTGAAGCTTTTTCAACCCAGCTCATCCTCACCCCTCCTCCCACCCCAGAATCTGCCACCCCTGTGCTTACAAAGTGGCACCTTACCACTGGCAAGGTCTACCACTTTCCAACTCAAAGATAACAAGATTTTTTTTCTCTCCTATCTTGAGCTATTTAAAATCTAAACTGGGAATTTAGCCACTGTCTTCTACAGCCACTACAAAGACAACTTTTCCCCTAGAGATGAATTCTTACTACCTGCCTCAAACGACTACTCAAGGATGGTGAACCATCCACATCTCACACTAGCCTATGAGTTTGCCTCAATGACTAATTAAAAGCTGATTTTCAATTTTTTGGAGGATAGGGGAGAAACAGTGTGTTGGCTTGAGGCTAATTGGAATATTTTAATTTTAAAAAAATAGATTACAGGTTGTGAAAAGAAAACAAAGGTGATGTATACTTCACTCATAGGTTTGCTAAGATATATAAAAACAAGGACACAAACATAGACAACATAGAGAGAGTCTCTGGGAGCTGGTGTGTCTTCTGGTCTTCTGCTGTGTAACCCAACTAATCACTCTGCTTCTAACCCCCCTGGCCAATCCTCCAAACTCACCTTGCACATAAGGCAGACCTTGGGGTAAGGTAGAGGGGTGGAAAGAAGGTGGAAGGGTGATAGGGAGCCCCTTCTGGGGACTCTGATTTCTGAGAAAGGTATTGTGCTTCCGTATTGCTTTTAACTTGTATATTTCTGTAAATATTCCTGTATATTGTGTATATATCTGCTTGTATATTGTGCTAAGCTGTAAATATAGCTTCAGTCCTTAACTTCCAGCTGGCTGAGTCTAGTCTGGGTGATTTTTCAGAGTGGAGGGGTGGGTAATTCCCCAACCATCACATCTTATATTTGGCACCCAACATGGGGCTAATTAAATTTGATTTATTGCTAATTAAGTCTGGAAGTTACAATGAAGTCATTTTACCTTGTTTTCTCTATCATTTGGCCTTGTTTTCTCTGGTTTCTATACCATTGTTATAGCCAAGTTTGGTTCCCTTCTGTTTGATTTAATGTGGAGAAAGATTAAAGGAATGTTTTGGGATTTGGGAGAGTATCTTCTTGGACGGGTCGGCTTTAATTTCACTGAAACTATTACCAAATTTGCTTTTAATAAGTCAGGAAATACTACAATTACTTCAACATCTCTGATGAGGGTAATTCTCCCCAGAACTGAACTTCCAGACCCCTGTAGCAAGTTCCACACAAGTAATACAGTGGTATATTTATCATGTGTGATCTTAGCCCTAATAATCCTGGGTTTATGTCTAATTGCTGTACTATATGTCAAGAATTCGGCTGTCACTTCCTTAAAAAAACAGCTTGGGGAAGGCAGGAGATGGTGTTCAAAGAGTTCACAAGTTGGGGAAAAGGAGTTAGTAGAACTCGGCTAGAGTCCCACAGGAGATAACAGACAACTTTCTCAAAACAAATCTGTTTGAGGGGGATCAAGAGGGGGCCACCATGTCCACTGCTGCACCTCCTCCCACAGGTTCTGGGGCAACCTCCAAAATTTCAGTTGTTGACAATAACATGGCAGGCAGCCAAAGAACAGGTCCAGCTGTTCAAGTCTCTTGAACAGCTCAAGCTGTTTCTTCACCTAGTTCAAATCCTCAGGCAGCAGTTTCTAACCTTAAACCAAATTCAACCTCTCAGGCAGTAGTTCAGACCGTCAGTAATTCAGATCCACTAGAAGGAACTTCTAAAGCCTTTTTGGCTCCTGTAAAAGTTCAGGCAAAAACTAAACATCTGACAAAGAGCAATTCAAGAGAGGATTTAGGAGAAGGGACCTCTGGTACACAAGAGGAAGAAGAGGAGAAATATAGCCTTAGGGACTTGGACAATACACTTAGATCATAATACAGTGATGAGAAAAGTTGTGTGAGATTGGCTGCCAAGAAGGAGGATGGTTCTGAGGAGTTTAAGAGGGCTCTTAGGAAAGTTCTGGTTTTAGGCCAAGGACAGACAGGTCAACCAGAGGAAGAGGAGGAGGATGATATCCAGAATTCCAATGATCCCCTCAAAGAGATCAGAGAAGTTAGAAAGGAATATGCAAGGGAATCAGGAGAGTCAGTCCTAAGCTGTCTGGTAAGATGCCATGCTGTTGGTGCAAATGCCCTACAGGTAGGAGACAAGTCTGCAAAGCAGCTAATGCCACTCACCAAGGAGAGTGGAATGGACGAATACCTGGCAAGTCCTCTGGGTAAAGTTAGCTTGTGGACATGCCTGCTGTTGGCTGTGGCTATGACATATCCTTCCAGAGATGTCTAGCCATGGGCAGCTAAGAAGTGGAACACAATTGAGCAGGGAATTAAGCTTCTGAAGGAGTTTGCTGTGAAGGAAGTGCTGTATGGAGATCATGGTACACATGAGCCTGATGATATTCCTCTTGGAACAGGTCTCACAAAGAAGCTTATTAAGCTTGCTCCTTCATCCTATGCTAACATCTTGGCTAGCAGGTTTCTATCAAGGAGTGATAGTGGAAGGCCTCTCGCTGTTGGTGAATTCACTGACCAACTGAGATAGATAAAGGACAGCTTATTGTATTCTGTCCTAGTCTCTGCCATAAAAACTCTGGGTACAGAGATAAAGGATGGCATTAAAGATAGCATGAAAGAACTGAAGGAGGAACTAAAATCCTCCATTTCCATTCTGGCAAAGGATACTGTTCCTTCATCATCTGAATGGGTGAATGTTTCTGTCATCA
>VWZE01023654.1:215477-311546 GCA_013396675.1 Eubucco bourcierii | reverse complement strand
CCTTACCATTCTATGATTCTATGATTCTATAACTGTCCAGCACCCACTCCTCTCCCCTTCCTTCTCCTTCTTCTAAACCTCAAGGAACTTCAAATACAGAAGCACTACTTACTTGGCATACAGCAGTGCTTTCCAGTTCATCGTTGCTTTGATTTTCATACAGGGGGCATCCCCAAAACTAAGCTTTTCCCTTCTGTAGCTTAGTATATGATCTTCAAGACACAGCTCTCTTCTCTTCTACATGTGTGGGATTCTGTATCAGAGCCCAATGTCAAATGGGTTCTTGGATGCTGCCACCACATAATTAACAATAACAATTACTTGTGATCACCTCACCCTGCACATCTTCATCTCATCTTCTTGCTCTCCTGTTATCTTAAGGCCTACATCTTTTCAGTGGTAAACAGAAAGCCCAGTTCTGCTGAGGCTGAGACACCTATAAAGGGAAGGAGGAGGGCTGTGGTCTACACCTCTTCCTAGGAACAAAGGCAGGTGGAATAGTCCCTTTAGTCATCTACCTCTCAGCCTGATTCAGAGCACCAACATTAAGAAGTGGGAAAAGGCTCCTCTTATGACACAGATGTACAGAAATCCATTGCTAGAAAGTTTTTAATAAGCATTGTTGGCTAAGAGTGGTCATGGATGTGGGACTGTTGCAGGGTAGAGCCAAGTCTGCTTTTCTAGTTATAGTTATGTCTATCTTCCCTGTCCTGCTTATAGATATAAACAGACCATAAAACGTTTTCACTAAAGGAAAGAAGGATTAGTCACAGGCTGCTCAGTGGGGCAGGTTCTCCCCCAGTGCAGGCATGTCTTAGTTTCCCTGCCTGGGAATAGTGTGAATGCAAATGGGTGAGTTCCAGGAGTTAGGGCCAGCCATTGGACCAGAATGTAATGAACCAAACTGGCACTGATCAGCCCTAAAATGAGAAGCTGCTTTTTTCTCCCTCTGGACCACACAGTTGTGAATGTCTGAAACAGCTGATGGCAGAGAAAATGCCTCAAGCTTGGAGCCTGCTTGGTGCAGTATAGGATCGTGGAATAATTTAGGTTGAAAAAGACCTTTAGTATCATTGAGTTCAACTGTTAGCTTAGCACTGCCAGGTCACCACTAAACCACATCCCTCAGCATCACATCTCCAAGCTTTTTAATCTGTTCAGTGATAGAGATTCCATCACTGCCCTGGGCAGCCTGTTTCAGTGTTTGACAACCTTTTTGGTGGAGAAATTTTTCCTAATGTCCAACCTAAATCGCCCCTGGTACAACTTGAAGATATCTCCTCTTGGCCTATCACTTGTTACTTGGAAGAAGAGACTGACCCCACCTAGCTCTAACCTCCTTTTAGGTAGCTATCGAGAGCTCAAGTAGCAAGATGCAGGAGCCACCCCTCCTCTCTGGGTTCCTAAGAGACATGAGGTTCACCTTGCTGGCCCACCACCGACCCTAGAGAGTTGCAGGTGGGTTAGTGGAGGGTGGCAGGACAGAGGCAGACGGGGATTCTGAGGCACCCTGGGGAAGATTCATCTCACCACGCTGTGCATCCCCCCAGCCCAACAGCTCGGGGCAGGTAACGGGAAAGCCCCGTCGCGAGGAGGATGGGATGCAGGGATGCAGGGATGCGGGGATGGACGAAGCCAGCACGGCGGGGAGGGGGGCGCAGGGGCGGCGTGCCAATGGCTGCGCTGCCCCCTCCTCTGCCCCCACCCCGCCGCCGGACCCTCCGCCCTCCCCGCCCGACCCTCCTTCCCACCGCTCATTCAGTGCCGCCAGCACCGAGGCGTGCGGCTCGGGAGGAGGCCTGGCTTGGTGCCGCGGTGCAGTCCCCTCCGCCGGCTCCGCGCTGGGAGCCAGCAGGTCTCCGAGAAGCGCGGAGGGGTGGGGTGGGGAATGCCGGAATGCCCAGACCGCGGGGCCAAAGCGGCCCCCATCCATCATAAAATATCCTTCTCCATCTTAGACATCCTGGATCCCCAGAAATTCAGCAGGAGACGCGAACCGACCACGGGGAGCTGGGACAGCGCACCCGGCTCGGGCGAGCGGGTGAAAAGTTTGGGAAGAGTTGAAGTAGGAAAAGACGCTGCAGCTCCCGGCAGCGCGAGGAATAAACTAGAGGCACATGGTAGGAACGCGCTCGAGTTTCTCCGGCCGGCGCTGGCGGGGCGAGCAAGGAGGCGGCGGTAGATTGGAACAGCCCCCACCCCCGCCTCGGTCCCCGATTCCGGCGGGGCGCGCTCCCTGTGCGGGGCTCTCGCTGGAAGATGGAACGGGCATCGCGGGATCAGGGGAGGGCTGGAGCCTGTTTCAATCTCCATGATGAGAAGGGAGAAGTTCCGTGTCCGTCCTCAACTCCAGTTCCCGGCGCGCGGGGCATCCTCTGCCGCCTCAGCACGACGGGGCGTCCTCAAGGCTGTCCCGGCCCGGCCCCGGGCGTTGCTCCGGGTGTTTTTCCCCCAGCACGGCGGTCCCCGGGAGCGGCTTTGCCCGGGGCGGGAGGGGTCGGCTGTCCCGGCCCCCCTGGCTGGCCCTGACCGGCAGTGGGACGGCGGGCTGGGTAATTGCTCAGCCCGTCCCCACCGGAGGATGCCTTAGCTCCCAGTGATCGATATCCTATTACCGACTCCCGCCTATCTCCTGCCCGCAGCTTGCAGGTGCCCACTTCAAACCTCCTTCCCCCGGCCTGATCCTAATATTGTTCGATTAAAACTTACCTTTAATAGATGACATCTATCGATCCGGCCCTCGCAAATCTGAAACTCCATTAGCGCGGGGTTGGGGAGGAAAGGAGGGGGATTTATTTCGCTTCAGAAGGGGACTTTAATAACTTCTTTTTTAATTGGTAAAAAATCCATATCGATACCGCCTCCCTCCCCACCGCAGATGCGATGGCAGAACAGGGAGTGCGAAGGGTTTCTTTTCCCCTCCTCTTTATTTTATTTTAATGATTGTCCTTATTTTGTCACATTACGGGGACTAATAGAGAAGAGGATTTTGCAGAGGTGGCGGGCGTCTCGGTACTGGCCGAGGGATGTGGGGGTGCTGGTCGAGAGGAGCTGGGTTTTGGCGGGTGGCAGGCGGCTCGGCACTAGGCAAGGGGAGGGTGCTCCTCGGAACGACCCCTAAACCTGACATCGCTGCCATCTCCCCGTAGATCCGCACTCCCCAGCAGAGAGCAGCGCCGAGGCAGCGGGGCAGGAGCACGACGAGGAAGGACCGCCTGGGGACGGGACAGAGGCTAGGGACAGGACCCAGCCCACAGCTCCTCCCAGTGCGGAGGAGCCAGTCTCACCGCGGGGCACCCGGCGGCGGCGGGCCGAAGCGGCGTGCGGCAAGCCGCGGCGGGCACGGACAGCCTTCACCTACGAGCAGCTAGTGGCCCTTGAGAACAAGTTCCGGGCCACACGGTACCTGTCGGTCTGCGAGCGCCTCAGCCTGGCGCTGTCCCTCAGCCTCACCGAGACGCAGGTGAAGATCTGGTTCCAGAACCGACGCACCAAGTGGAAGAAGCAGCACCCGGGCGCCGACGGGGCGGCCCCAGCCTTATCCCCCTCCACGGCAGCGGGCAGCGGCAGCTCCAGCCCGCCGGGCCCCGGCTCTCTGCCCTTCCAGACTTTTCCATCATACGCCGCCACCAACGTCCTCGTCCCGCCCGCCGCTCCCTTCCCACTGGGCGGAGGCCCCTTCGCGCCCTTCCTCGGCCCCGCGTACCTCGGCCCCTTCTACGCCCCGCACCTCTGAGGGGGACAGAGCAGGGCGCAAGGGTTTCGCTTCTGGTGGTTGCATGGCGATTTGGTGTCACAAAGCTGATTTTGAATAGGCGTCACGGCAGCATTTTAAAGGTACTGGCGAGAAGGAAAAACCTGCTGTAACCGGTGGATTTTATTAACACATTCGAGATGTAATTACAGGGATTGAAGACAGGAAAAGTAACTCTCTTTACACATGCCTGACACTAATTCCCTCCAGATTCCTCTCCAAGTTCCGTTATAAAACACTCCTAGTTGCTGTTTGGCTTGCCAGCACATGTCCCAAACCTCAGGAGCTTGGGAACTGTGGCTCTCATCACTACCGCTGTTCTGATGCTGATGAAGGTGCATGCAGCCATTTAAAATCGCAGAGACGCTCGTCAGAGAAGACCTCTACAGGCTCTCAGTTTACTCATGGGACTTCATTGTGCCCTGTTTGACCCACATTCTAGCATTGTTTCTGACATCTGGCCTGCAAGCTGTGTGTCCTTGGTCCCTATCTGGAAGAGGGTTTTTGTCTGAGTTGATGTAGGAAAACTGTAGCTCCGTGTCATCAGGTGATGAAAAGAAGGTCTCCCCAGTCTGTGGGAAGGTGTCCAGTTGCTGCTAACACACAGCCTCTCTGCCTGCCTTTTCAGTTCATCCCCTGTAACTTCCGAGTTTGGGATGAGGTGTCTAAAGATGGTTCTTTTTGCAGAGAACAGTTGTTCATGTAATAACACTGCACTGAATGCCCGATGAGGCAGAAAACATAAATCGGAGAAAGTGATTTACATTATTCATTTCTCTAAAAATGAGGCATTTGTGGTTGAAAATAAGTAAAATGCAGAATTTCCAGCATGCCGGGGCCTATTTTCCATAACAGAGAAACACATGCTTTTTGTGTTCTGCTTTTTGGAGCATTTGTTAGAAAGGAAAAATCACATTTCATCTTCATTCTTACAGGCACCGGAATGAAAAGGAATTTTAGCTGGGGGCTCATCTGTCCCCACATGGATGGGAAGTAATTGGTTTAAAACAATCTGTCTTAGGATGTTGTATAAATTATTAGAACACGCTGTTGAAGGCTGAATCCTCTCGGTCTGCTGCGATGCTTTAAAATACACATTGGCTCTCCAACCAAAAAAAATTAGCTCGTAAATCCTATCTAGCTCTTCTTGTGTTTATCTAAATAAAAAGGGGTTTTAAATTATTCCATGTTTAATTGGTTTTTGTACTTGGATGGAGCAGCATTTGCTTCACAGACTGCTCTTTGGACCTCATCAGTGCCCTGTATAGGTTCCTGCAGTTGTCTTTCCATGCTGGAGAGAAAGTATTTGGTCTCTTCTAAATTAATCACACAGCTGTTAATAAACCATAAGGTTCACATCAGGTCATGGTTTCAGAATTCATAACTGCTGTGTGAATGTACTTACCTGCAGGTTAATTAAAGTAAGTATTTTACTCTAATTTGACTTTGAGTTACAAAAGATAGGGGTCATTACAGCCACTCAGCACACATCCAGAGCTACCTGGTTTTCTGGCCACTGAATCAACACTCTAGGGTGTCTGAGCCATCAGGATGGAGCACTGCTAACACGCTATCTCTCCATTGCTTGGCTGCCTGAAGTCGGTTAAGAGCTCAAACCCCACATAAAGAGAAAGATGCTCCAGTCAGCTTGGCGAGACCACTTCCCTGCCTCAGGTTAGGACTAACTGGACCTAAATCCTCTTGACCTATTTTTGGCCTCCCAGTTGTGACTGTCATCACTGTGCATGCCAAAACCAGCTTGATTTAATTTGGCTGTCACTCTAAGGTGCCCCCAGAGCATTAAATGGTTGGTCACCTGCAGAGCACTGAAATCTCTGTTGGGAAAGCTGACTGGTGCTCTTTATCTGAGTAGCTACTTTCCTTAACAAGCGTAAAATAGCAAAAATCAGGGAATGTTACAAATCAAAGTAACACAAATAGTGTAAATTGCCTCCTCTGAGATGTGGTTTTGCTGCTGTTCATGACCCTCTTCAAGGCTTTTTGTTTGCCAGCTATTCTGCCTTCGGCAAAGCTATGTTAGCTTTATAGGAATTCTGAAAACTTGATTCCCATGCCAGAAACACCAGCCCTTTTTCTCCACCACTCCATTTAGTTGCTTCTATAGCCTAGAATCACAAACACGTTTTACAGTTACTTTCAGAGAGGATATCAGTCACAGTTTCCACTTCACATGGTTCGCACCTCTGTGCAGTACTGGAAGGGTAATCTGTAGTGACAGGACTGCAGATTTTCCAGCACTGATCACAGGCCTCCAAAGCTCTCCTGGTTAAATACTTCCAATCCCTTCAGACAGACCCTTCACCTCCTGCTCTGTTAAGGGAACAGCTCCTTGGGTGGGTTGTTTTCTCCACTGCTCTTATTAGACCATCTGGACCACTGCATCCAGTTCTGGTGCCCCTAGAATAAGGAGGACATCAAACTGTTGGAGAGGGTCCAGAAGAGGACCACAAAGATGATCTTAGTAGAAGGCTGGAGCAGCTGTCCTAAGGGGACAAGCTGCAAGAGTTGGGGCTGTTCGGCCTAGTGAAAAGAAGACTCTCAAGAGACCTTCCAGTACCTGAAGGGGGCCTACAAGAATCTCAGGGAGTGACATTTTTTCAAGGGCTTGGACTTTTACAAGGGCTTATAGTGATAGGATGAGAGGGAATGGACTGAAGCTTGAGAAGGGCAGATTTAGATTGGATATTTTTTAAAAAAATCTTAACAGTAAGGGTGGTGGAACAGGTTGCCCAGACAGGTTGTAGATGCCCCCCTCCGTCGGCCTCCCAAGGCTAAGTCCTTGAGCAACCTGGTCTAGCGGAGGGTATCTCTGCCAGTGCTAGGGCATTGGCAACTTTACTTTTAGTTTAAAACCATCACCCCTTGTCCTGTCACAACAGGACCTGCTAAAAAGTCTGTCCCCATGTTTCTCATAGGCCCCCTTTAAGTACAGTAAAGTCTTGCTGGAACCTCCTCTTCTCCAGGCCAAACAACCCTGACTGTCTCAGCCTTTCTTCATAGTAGAGGAGTTCCAGCCCTCTGATCATTTTTGTGGCTTCCTCTGGACCTGCTCCAACAGGTCTATTCCTGATTCTTGTGCAGAGGAGTCTAGAGCTGGACACAGTACACCAGGTGAAGTCTCACCAGAGCAGAGCAGCAGAATCACCTCCCTCAACCTTCTGGCCCCAACAGTTTTCATGCAGCCCAGGATATGGTTGTCACTGTGGAATATGCAAGTCCTACTTCCTGATGGCAGCACAGGTTGTATTTATGGTGAGAGGTACATAGCAATGTCTTATTTGCCACAGATGTCCTATTTGCCACACAAAGACATGACTGCGTTGTGTGGAATGGGTGATGCACAGGCGATGCAAACATGGAGATTCACCATGGCTAGGTCCTTTACCAGCTGCCCAGTGGGCTCCAGACAGCTGGACTAAACTAACTCCTTGCTCTTACTACTCAAGGTGTTGACTAGGAAGATTCAGGAATGATTCCAAACATTTCAGAATTAGTTATTATGAGGTGGATTCCAACCAGCAGTGTTTCTGCAGGATACATATGAAGCAGGCTGAAACCCTCTGAAGGCTGCAGATATCTAATCTTAAGTCATTTTCTGAGACACACAGTACAACAATAGGTATGTGCAAACCTAGTCTTGGGCTACTGAAGTCCTTTTTATTGTGTACCTCATTTCTCTGGCTTGTTCTGTACCATGTTCAGAAAGTCAAGGTACCCAACAGCTGATCTATTAAATGCCTCATCAGCTCACTAAGTGGTCGAGTGACTGGGGAATGATTGAGAAGCATTCTTTTGGTCCCATACTCTGGTTAGGAATGAGATCAAAGTCTGGTTTTCAGCAGCTTTACAGCTCACAAACAGACTAGACTTCTAGCAAAATATCTGGTGAGTGAGATACTCCTGATGAAAAATTGATAATAGCGTTCTTGCATCACTGGAGCTGAACATATTCTTTCTTTTTCAGTATGAGCCCATATCAGCTGAAGTCACCTTGAAGAGATCTTTACAGTACTTTCTTGACATGGAAAACTCATGCTCCAGGCCCTGTTTCTGACAGTGGACTCAGCAGAAGTTCCTGGGAAGATAATGACATGTACATCTCAGTTAAACCTCCCCTGACACAACCTGAAAATGTTTCCTCTTGTCCTATTGCTTGTTACCTGAGAGAAGAGACTGATCCCGCCGTGGTTCAAACATCCTTTCAGGGAACTGTAGAGAGTGAAAAGGTCTCCCCTCAGCCTTCTTAGCCTGGAGAAAAGTTTAAAGTCCTGAATAGTGAAGTTCAGCATGTCATCTCGATGTAATGGCAAGTGGCAAATGATGCAATAGGTCACTGTGCTAATCTTTCACTGCCAGGATGCCAACTTAAGTCTGACTTGGTTGAGGCATTATGTAAGTTCTTTAGTTTCAGCTGACAGTAGCCCTTAGCAGATGAATGTTCACCATTTAGCAAGATTAGCAACCTTTGTCACAGCAGTGTTAGACACTTGAACAGCAGGGCTGGTGGAAAGGTGCCATAGAAGGATTTTGAGGAGTTTTCCAACTCCTGAGATAAAGTGTATCCAGATGTTCAGTGCTCAATCCTGAGATTAACCAATCTGACAAGACATTTATTCTTATTACAGAGTTAGACATATTTATGTTCATTTCCTGTGTGCTCTCATGACAGTTATAGCTGCCATCTGGGTGAGTTTTGAAAGTCTGGAGAGGAGGTGAAATTGTTGTCTTTTCCAGAAATCACTGATAAAATCCAGGAACAAAGAATGGAAGTCAGGCAGTGGAAAGTCTACAGGATACAAATCGAAATTCATTTGTACCAGGAAGAAGCAAACTCACATACAAGGCACTTGAAAGCCTGAAATTCAAACTGACTTGACTCTCATTTAGTTTGGATTTCATTTTACCATTTCTGATTTTTATGCTAGAATATGTCATTTATCAGAGTCCTGTGGATTCTCAAGAGTTATGTTGTCATAGTTCTCAGACTTGGCTTGTGCTGCTGCTGGAACTACAGGTACCCTACAGTCAGAACTAGACTGTACATACAGAAGTAGAACTAGTTGCATGTCAGAACTAGACCAAAATCTAGAGTTAGTCACTAGCAAGCTCCTGTAATCTCTTTTGGTACATCTGAAAGTTGTGTCTTCTTGGTAGAGTGATGCCCAACAGAAATGTATGTAGAAAAGCTCTTTCATTTAATGAACTACAAAGTCAAGAAATAGAAGAGCTTATAATTCACCTTTAAATCTAGGTTTCACATACAAACAAAATGTCTTATCTCCTTTGTGGAAGGATCTGGATGTAAACAAAGCTGCAAAGGAAAACAACCCAATATAAGTTCAGACATTGGAAACAATGCCTAAGAGAAGACCATAACTTCAACTATTTTGATTCCCTAATTCAGTTATCCAGGCTGTCATCTAACAAACAGAATATCGTTGAAATTGTTGTAAAATAAAACAACACACAAATCACGGAGGATAAGTATTAACTATAGCTCAGGGTTTATATTGCAGTAGGAATATCAGCTCTAAGGGTTGTTCATGATGCTTTGAGTTAACCAACATCCACCCAATCAAACAGCACTATCATGAGTGGGTTGTGCCATGCTTTGCCAAACTATCTTGAAAGATAGGAGCTAAAAGAGACATCTTTAACTGACTCTGAGAGGCAGATATGCTTTACATGCATTAATTTGTTGTTTCTATGTTCTGACTCACTGCACTGTAAAACATTCTAGCAGTGCTGCAGGAAAGACTGAAGTTTCTTGTCCTGCAAGAAATGTCTTAATGTAGAATTCTACTGTCAGTAAATTACTATAAGAACACAAACATGGGTCATACAAAGGCAGTTTCTATAGAAGGCACTATAAAGTATCTGCCCAGACTTCAGCTCTCATAGATGAAAAAGAAAGATTGACAGAAGAAGCTTCTCGAAGTCACAGAATCATTGAATGGTTTGAGTGGGAAGGGATTTAAAAGATCTAGTTTCATCCCCTCTGGCCTGGGCAGGGACAGCTCTTACTAGATCAGGTTGCTCAAGGTCCCATCCAACTTGACTTTGAATGCTTCCAGGGTTGGAGCCTATGCAACCTTTCTGGGCAACCTGTTCCTATGCTTCACCACCCTTATGGGGAAGAATTTATTCCTAATATCTAAGTCACCCATCTATCCATCAATACCTTATTGTCATAGTAACAAAGCACCTTCTTCTTCTTGGGGCTCTTAGAGAGATGTTTTCTGTCACAGAAAAGTCTTAACCCTTTGTAGGTTTGGTATTATAGCAGACACAGTAGGCAAACCAACAAAATGTCACATGGCCTGTGTCCCCACATTTACAGGTACCTGTCCTGCAAGAGTCTCATTACTGATTACTGTTATCTTGTCAACACTTGTTTAGGTGACACAGACATCTGCAGGGTTGGCCTGTGATCTACATGACATCATTAAGCTCTTCTCAGAAAGCTGTTTGGTGTGAAGCACCAGGACAGAGTCAGACTGTAGGCTGAGGCCTCCAAGGCAATATGATCTTGGGTTTGCCTCACAATCTCCCTTTGGCTCAGAGAATTTTTTTTTTTCCCTGAGTGGTAGTACAGTTTCAACAAGAGGAGAAAGGGTAAAGAATATCCTTATGACTAGAGATGGGAAGAGAGGTGGGATTATTTTTCTGCTAGCAATGTAGACTTGTTTTGGTTTTTAGCTAATTATGAACTTGTACATTGAGCCTCATGACATGTATGAAATCCACATCAAACTTGCTGACTGCTTTAGGCCTCACTCTCAGGTGTAGAGCTCTTCCTCTGAGCTAAGTAAGAACAGACCATAGAATAGTTTGAGACTGAAGAACCTTAAAGATCATTTAGTTACATCCTGCTACAGGCAGGGACACTATGTATGGAAGAACTGAACGCTGGTGCTGTACTGTGTGTTCAAACACTTGGTATCTAAGTGTTTCAGATACTTGCTGCAGCAGACCTAAGACTGTTAAACTCAAGAAGGGATCCTGCAACCCTGCCACTGCTGCCTTTAGCACAGTGAAGGCACGGGTACACACTGAGCACACAAAGAGTCTGCGCAGCCAAACCCACTTAGGAGGTCAAGGCTGCAGTTCCCTTTTATCTGCCCTTCCTCTAAATAACCACAATAACTGGGATGCGTTTCCTCAGCCCCCTTGCATACCTAATTCCCAATGACTTCAGTGAGTGTTTCTGCCTGAGCCGCAGAATTACTCCTAACAACTGGCATGACTTAACTTGTTCCTTCTTATAACTGTATGGTTTACTCACATGTCACATTGTATTTTCTGGATATGCAGAATGACTCTAATAACCCTCCTTCCTCAAGTAGGTCAAGATTTTCTTCTTTCCTGCAGGGCAAATTACTGTAAAATGTGAATGTTTCATGTCTTCTCTTTTTCATGTTTTGGTTACTGTCATGTGGAGTCTTTTAGGTATCTACAGGTAACTAAAGAGTACACATTAAGCTTCTGCTTTCCTTTTTTTAAATCACTTAAAATTCTACATCTAGCTGAGAGCAACCGCTGCAAGATCTATGGCAATAGTTGCTGCTGTGCGCAACCAGAACAATTTAAAATTCCAACTTTATAGCAATTAAAGTGGATGTTTTCTGTGCTTTAAGTGCCAAAATCAAAGGAGGACAGAGAGTTACAGCAGGATTACCTGATCCTATATAAAACTATGATCAAGCTTACACAAAACAGTAGTTTGAAGTCCCCCTCTCCTGAGTGTCAAATAACTAGATTCCAATTGAGTTATTTCATAATCTTCTAATCTCAGAAACAGTCCTTTAAAAAGTATATTTACATGGAATATCTACATTTTTACATAACTGTGTTTAATTCTAGCGCTTCCAGTGTAAGAAAGACATCAGAGTGTTGGAGTGGGTCCAGAGGAGGGCCACAAAGGTGATCAGAAGGGTGGAGCACCTGCCCTATGGGGACAGGCAGTGAGACTTAGGCCTGTTCAGCCAGCAGAACAGTAGGCTCTGGGAAACCTTATAGCAGCCTTCCAGTATCCAGAAGGGGCCAAGAGAGCTGGGAAGGGACTTTTTAAAGGGCTTGTAGTGATGAGGGGGAATGAATTGAAGCTTGAGGAGAGCAGATTTAGACTGGAAGAAATTCTTAACGGTTAAGGATGGTGAGGCACTGGAACAGGCTGCCCAGGGAGATCATAGATGCTCCCTCCCTAGAGGTGTCCAAAGCCATGTTGGATGAGGCCTTGAGCAACCTGGTCTAGTGCAAGGTATCCCTACTGATGGGAGGCGAATTGGAACTAGATGGTCTTTATGGCCCCTTTCAACCCAAATCATTCTACAAATCTACGAATGAATCTGTCCAGTTTTGAGCACATAACTCCCTTTTTTTCCTCTTATTTCAGGCCTTGCAGAATCCAGAAGAAAGCAAGACCTTTCTTGCTCGAGGGTCGTTTGTCTGCTTGTTTGAAACTCTTCATGTCAGAGAGGTAGTATTTATGAGGCACACGATGGCAGTTTTCCTGGGAGTGAGGCTGGATGCTTGGCTCCTGAAATCACCTTGCAGGGCAGCATGGCTCTAGCTCCATAAGCCCCTGACTCAGCATTTCAGAAAAATGATCCTGGAAACCTTTATTGCTTCATTTTTTCAGAGGTGTATTTTCTTCAAGTGATACGTGCTATATAGTCCTTTGCAAGAGTCCTGTTCTTTCTACGTTTTTCTATTTCCTCTGAAAAATGCACAGCTGGAAGAATGGTAACGTGCACAACTGGTCACAAGTGGTGTTCCCCAGGGGTCATTACTGGTGCCAGTTCTGCTTAATAGCTTTATCAGTTCCAAACAAAGAGAGTGAGTACACCCTAAGTTTGCAGATGACGCTAAGTTGGGAGTTGGTCTGCTTGAGGGTAGGAAGGTTATACAGAGGTACCTGGAAAGGCTGGGTCAATGAGATTCTGTAAGGCCAAGTGCTAGCTGCTGAACTTAATGGGGACCTTGTGTTACCAGGAGAAGAGACTGACCCCCCAACTCACTCCAACCTCCTTTCAGATAGTTGTAGAGAGCAAGATCTACCCTCAGCCTCCTTTCCTCCAGACTAAATAACCCCAGTTCCATCAGGCACTTCACAGAAGTCAAAGCCTGACTGTAGGACAAAATCCTAGAAATTACAGCACATTGACAGTAACCTCAGCACTGGAACAACTGTCACAGTACTGGAGAACAAAGCCCAGGTTGCACTTTGTACATGGAATAAGACCAGTAACAACCTGCCTGATTCTGACATTACATTAGTTTGTATCAGTGATAACTTTTTTGAGAACACAAACTGAATTATGGCAAAAAACACAAAACAGAAAAAAAATTTGTAAACTATGAAAGTTGGTCATGGTCTTTTGTATGTTTAATCAAGTTTACCGCTTTAACAATGGGATTGTTTTTAACATTTACATTTTTGCTAAGAAAAATCTACTAAACTTTCAAGTGATGTGTATTCAAACCAATAAACTTTATTAATTCCTTTTACTGTATCTGATGGCAGCATGCACTTCTGATTTTTATTTTCTTACGCAGAATTACTATGATTCTGTTGATGATATGTGATGCTTTGGCTCAGGGCTTAATTCTTCGTTGGATTCCAAAGCCAAATTTTGTTGGGAAAAAAACCAAAAACTGCAGAAACAGACAGAAGAGAAAAAGCTGCAGCAAAGAAACATGACATAGCAAATGTCACCCTGTCTTCTTCAGTAGATCCCAGTGGGCTTCCTGATATCAAAGCTGCCTTAGAGGTACAAAGCTCTCATTTTTTGTAATCTGTTTTAATATGCTATCATATATTACAATGCATATAAATGAAATTGTACACTTTTTTGCAAAAAAAAAAAATTTAGCTACCATGTTTTACAATTGCTACCATCATAGGTCCTCCCCAAATGCAGAGTGAAGTTCCTTACTAACTGGTACAGAGGATTGTAACTTCTCTTTGCTATGTGGGTTGATATAATGGAGTCTGGGTTGATGAAAAGCTCAACGTGAGCCTGCAGTGTGCACATGCAGCCCAGACAGCAACTGAGTCCTAGGCTGCATCAAGAGAAGCGTGGCCAGCAGGGCAAGGGAGGTGATTCTGCCACTTTACTCTGCGCTCGTCAGACCCCACCTGGAGTACTGTGTGCAGTTCTGGAACCCTCAGCACAGGAAGGACATGGAAGTGTTGGAGCGTGTCCAGAGGAGGGCCACAAAGATGATCAGAGGGCTGGAGCAGCTCTGCTATGAGGACAGACTGAGAGTTGGGGCTCTTCAGCCTGGAGAAGAGAAGGTTTCGAGGGGACCTGATAGTGGCCTTCCAGTATCTGAAGGGGGCCTACAGAAAGGCTGGGGAGGGACTATTTACAAGGTCTTGCAACGACAGGACAAGGAGCAATGGTGTTAAAGTGGCAGAGGGGAGATTTAGACTGGATGTTAGAAGGAAGTTCTTTCCAGTGAGGGTGGTGAGACACTGGCACAGGTTGCCCAGGGAGGTTGTGGCTGCTCCCTCCCTGGAGGTGTTCAAGGCCAGGATGGAGGAGGCCTTGAGTAACCTGTACTAGTGGGAGGTGTCCCTGCATATGGCAGGGGGTTAGAACTAGATGATCCTTGAGGTCCCTTCCAACCTTACCATTCTATGATTCTATAATGGAGATGTTTGGTTTAGAGAACCACATGCAATAGTTTTCGAATAACTAATGGATGGCATGATTCATATGAAGAGCTTTTCAGGCTTATCTTGTGTTTCAGTCTGTTTTTTTACTTCTTGTTTTAGATCTGTGAACTTGCCCTAACTGTGACAACTGGACCCATGCCTAACAAAGCAGTACCTATTGCTGCACAGCCACAGATCATTGCTAAAAGCAAAGGCAGCTAAATCAGTACATCAGACCAAACTTGAGACAGAGGAGAAGGTATTATTTCTCTGAAATCCTGCATAATGTTTAAACTTTTACTTGCAAAAAAAAAAGAAAAGCTTACTTGCAAAAAAAAAAAAATCTATTAATGTGAATTTTTTAGTTCTGCTTAGAATAATGATGAAGCAAAAAAATCTTATGGTAAAAATTCTTGTTGCTCTAGAAATGCATTTGTGTAATGGTTTGCATCTCATGGACTGTTCCTAGCCTATCTCAGGTGTTCAGTTTTGGTTTACTAGCTGTCAAATTTTAATTACATGGTATAAATGTCATTTCAATTTCAGTTTTGGATGGAGGCAAAATTAATTGTGAAACATGCATTGTACCATGATTTCCTTTAAAACCTTCCAAAAGATCAAATAGTTATGACAGGTAAAAGTTGTTGGTTTTTTTTTTTACTGAATATTTTAATTTTTCAAAAAGCTAGATAACATGAGTACCAAAATTATTCTTTGTTGCTCTAACATATTGCTTATGCATGTGATGCATAACCATCACATGAACAGAATGAGTTCATGTAAATTGAGCACAGAACAATACTTCCAACCTTTCATTTTTCATGAAGAAAACTTTATAGAATCCTAGAATCATTATAGTTGGAAAAGACCTTTAGGATCATCAGCTGTTAACCTGGCACTGCCAGGTCACCGCTAAGCCAGATCTCTCACAACCACATCTACACAACTCTGAAACCCCTCCAGGGACAGTTACTAGACATCTCTGGGCAGTCTAGGAGAGGTTTTGACAACCCTTTCTTGGAAGAAACTGTCCTTAATGTCCAACCTAAACCTTCTCTGATGCAACTTAAGGCCATTTCCTCTTGTCCTATAGCTTGTCCCTTGGGAGAAGAGACTAATCCCCATCTGGGTCCAACCTCATTTCAGGAAGTTGTAGGGAGGTGTATTTTAGGGTTTGTACTGAGAGGATTCAGATTTTCAACAGAAAACTTCATGTTAAAATGAATGTACTTTTGGCAGTTGCAAGGTAGAACACAACTATAATTTTTTACTACTCACAGAATTAAGTGTCTTTTTGATGAGTCTTAGATGAGGTCAGTTTCTTAAAGAGTACTTGCTTTTGATCAGTCTTCTATGAGTATTCACCCTGAATAGTGTCATGTTTTTCCTGTGATCTTGCTGGGTTATCAGGTTGTTGTAGAGGAATAAAAGTAATGTAGAAAGGTGTATATCCTTTATTTTCTAAACAGTTCGTTGTAGTTTATCTATTTCGTTACCACATTTATAGTTTCTACCTCCTGTGAAGAGTTTCCTTTAAATACTAAGATGAATTTCCCCTGTTTAGTTAGGATTCTGGTGACACTAACGCTTTTGCAGAACTAATTATATGGGTATCTAACTCGAGTTGGTCTACACTTTTTTGCCAGGTATCAGGAGCTAGCTTTATGTATTAATTCAGTGGCTTAGTTTTGGAGAGTAGTATTGTGGTTTTCTCATTTTGACCAATTAATTAATAATTCTCATTATCTTAAAAAGATGGAACTTGTTGACTGACTCATGAAAAAGCAAGGAAGGCATTTAGATCTTGCAATGAATTATCTGTAGAAAAAACTGACAGGAAAAAAAGATATGCTAGGAATAGTACTATGATGTTTCCTAATAGAAATACTTTGCCCACAGCCAAGCAGCAGAACAGACTAATTTTAATTAGGTAAAAACCATGACACAACATCCTTGTGCAGAAGCTTAGAGATTAGAAGTAGGGTTCATTCTGGAGGGCATCTTCAGACCTGAGCTAGATTGTATGGTCCTACTCTGGCAGGGTGGTTGGACTCAATGACCTCTTTGGGTCCCTTCCAACCCCTGACATTCTGTGATCCTGTGATCCAGAAGCAGGCCCAAAAGGAAAAAGGAATGCTCCTTCTTTCAAAATTGAAGTCAGTGCCCTGAAGTCACACTGCATAGGTCCTAGAACACGGCTACTGCTTTCCAATACACTGATTCAAAACCAGCGAAATCCCTGGCCCTCAGCCACAAAAGCAACAACTCCCCAGGAACACACACTGGGGATACTATGTTCTTATTTTGACTGTCCACTTGAGCAATCCCCAATCTTACAATGAGTAATAGATTTGTAGTGGTGTACCCAAATCTTCACACTGATTAAGCAGATGTAACATCAGGATTCCAGACAACTCTGTTAATGTAACCATCATCACTCCACATGAACAGAGTTCCTTTACAGTTTTTCAACATTTGACAAAGAAGTACTTACCAAACCTTTTCTAATCAGAGCAACCATTTTTGACAGTGACAACTAAATAACCGCTTTCATTTCAAGTCTAGAGAGCAGTATCTAACCATACACCAGCTGCCATAATGGAGTGGTTGATGAAGACCCTTTTGAGACTCCTCATATGGTAAGAACTAGTTTTGCTAACAGTATTCCTTTCTTCAGAATGAAATGACTATTACTACCTCTAGCCCTACAAAACTGTATTTACTCATCTGAAATAAAGTAGATCAAGAGATAACAGACAAGCCTGAAGAGCAAACAAGCAACAACTCTGGAAAACAATTTTCAGGATACTGCATGCATCTCTGAACTCTAATGAATAACGACTAAAGAACCACAAGTATGTTCTGGACGTATTGAGGTCTTTTGTTGATTTATTCTTGCTTAGTTCTTACAAGTTCTGCCTCAGCTCACCCTTAAAACTACACTGCTTTGTCAACTCCCAGTTTCTATTACGAGTCTAACAGAGTTAGATGTTTTTGCATACCTACGGGCATCAGCAGTAAGGTTAAAAACCACCTCCCTACACATCTACCACCTATGATTATAATCTCTTTGTGCAAGAAACAAACGCCAGCTCTGCTGTTTTACATTATTAATAAACAAGCCAGATCACTTAGGAAACCTAAGTGCCACAAATCTCCCTGCAGCCCCTTGCAGTGACGACACATCACAGCCCACAGACAACGCACACCGCCTCCCATGACCCCTTACACCCTGTGGCCACCCACCATTCCCTCTTCGAACTTCACAACCCCAGCCCACCTGGGCCTGTATGTAGAGTGAGACGCGGTGGTGCTCGAGGAGCTCCATGCAGCGTTGCAGCTGCGGCTCGCCAGCCGCTATTTCGTGGGTGTCGCTGTGGTTGAGGACCAGCCGGTACTCCAGCACAGCTCGCCGCGCGGCGGCACTCGGCTGATGTTTATCTCCTGCAGCTGGGCCCGCCGCTGTACTTCGAGCAACAGGGTTCGGTCTCTGCGCGACTTCGCGGCCGAGAGAATCCGTGCCCTGCAGAGCTTGGCGCGCAGCGCGGCCCAGCCATTTCCCGCCGCCGCACAATGACGGCAGCGCCGCGGGTGCGGCCCCGGCCCCCTCATGACGATTGCAGCGCCGCCTGCTTTCCTCGCCAGCCCTCTCCTGCTACTTCCAGTTCTTGTTCCCACAGCTGCTGTGACAGCCAAGCACTGGGAATCAGCAGAGGCTGACAGGAGCACTCCAAGGGCTCCATCTCAAATTTCTCTGAAAAAAAGTATCTTTTAAAACCTGATTTTTTAATGCAAAGGCTATTGAACAGGCAAGGTGCAAACTGTCCATATTTGAAAGTGGTGTTCCACTGTAGTGCTGAGTTTCCAGCAAGAGACACATAAGGCGTAACAACAGGAAAACAGCAGCAGCTGGTTTGCCAGGCAAAAAGAAGTCTTCCCCAAAACCTGTTCAGTAAACGTGATTTTCAGCCATCCTCAAAAACAAGCTGCTTTATCAAGGAATAAAGACAAAGAGGAATGTCATTAGATAGGTTTTTTACTTTTTGATAAAAACCAGCTCAGTCCAGATCTGTACCAGAGGTTACTCAAGTGACCCATTAAGATCATGTCCTCTGTTTCCATTCTTAAACCAGTTGTTTCTCTTGAAACCACCACTGCTGCCACCTTGCCTTCCATATCCAAACCTGGAGAACACTCGTCCTGCCTCCTGGGGGAACTCTTCCAGCTCAGGCAATTCCTTTGCCACTGATAGTTGCCAGCGTCTGGTATCACTCCACTGTTCCTAAAACAAGACCAAGTAACAAGACTTCACATGCCTGCAACTGTGTCCCATGGTACCCTGTATCATTAAAAGCAACATTGAATGCAAAGGCATCTCCAAACAAACCCCACTCATGCTGAAACAGGTCAGCAGATCCCTCTGGGTAGACAGTTCATACTCCCTGTGAGAACGGATAAATGGCCACAAAGGGACAAAAGGGAGAGAAGTAGACAGCAAAATGGCTACTTCTCAGATGCTCTGGAGATGTCAAAATTCTGAGCAGAGAAAGAATACGAGAGATAATATGAGAAGGGAAAGAGTTGTATTTTCTAACAGCTGTGCTGACTGTTGCCTAGGCAACATCCTTACCCTCCCATACATATCAATCCTATACATATCAATCACCAAATCTCAAATCACCAGGTTCCAAAGACAATTCCACCCACAAAAACATACCTGTATGTTACTCAGCTCACCAACAGGGATATCAAAGCACACTCCCTATAACAGGGAGAAAAAAAAAATTTAAAAATAAGAGCATCTGCTTTCTTTATCAAGGAACAGACACAAAACTGACACCACCTGCAACTGCTCATACATATTAGGTGCAGAAACGAGAAACAACAGAAAGCCTTATAGAAGCTGAAGAACAAAGCAGTTAAAATGCAAAAGGTCAAAGGAAAACACAGATTGAAATACTCTCTGCCAACAGAAGCATTGCCTGAAATCAGCCTGGCTGTTTAAAAGGCATCACCTGGCATCAAAAGCTGAAAACACACTTGCACAGCAGACAAGTGTCAGATATGCCAGAAGCCAGGTTGACAGGTGAATGCTGTATTGCTTCAGAAAGGCAGGCAGCAGCCTACTCTACAGTTGTCTTTTCAATGCAGTGCCATATTGTGTTAACACAAGTTTACTATGAAAAAATAAAGATCACAACCACCACTCTTATTTCTGATATGTTTGTTTTGTTTTGTTTCAGGACAAAATTCCTGCATGTTCACTCAGAAGCAATGTCTCCATGCAGGTAAGTGTCTTTCAAAACACTCAGTCAGCTTCAGTGCATTTTTTTTAATAGTGCATGCAAACGGCAAACAGCCTTCTCATAAGTAGCCATTTTCTGAGCAATGAGAATGAGTAGAGAAACAGTGAGATATCAACATTATTCATGCTGGTACTTCAGAACTGTTGCCCAAATCACTGCAAAAACTCCCCATACACACACATGCACACAGGCGCACACACACACACTGCCTGTCCAGTGTTAGGCCATCTTACCATCTTTCCCTTGAGGAAACGCATTGAAGAAATTTTTGCATCTACTTCCTCACCAAGCTGTTCTTTGAGTCCTCGCCAGGCATAGCCTATGGTATGCATTTCTATTGAACACTTCAACACCATGGTCACAAAGCCCTTCAGGAAATAAACAGAGGAAAATATTAACGAGGCTAGAATTGGTTGGACATCCTGTAACTCACTAATGAACTATGGAATAACTTGTTATTTCAAGGAGGTATTTAATCCTAGGAAGTCAGCTTCCCAAAAGTGAAGTAAAAGCCTCCTAAGAAGTTGAAAGTGTCTGTGTAACCTCAGATTGCCCATTGATACAAAGGCCAGTAGCATTTCTGTATTTTAGCCCAAAATAGAGACATTTATACAACACAAAGTTACCACTAGAAAGCAGGTTAAAAAACCCTAAAGTGATACAAGTAGCACGGTCTAGTGCTATGTAATATCTGAAAGTGTTACCATGAAACAAAGTGGGCCAAATTCTCACTAAATGCATCAGAAAAAGGAAGGTCTGTACTTTGTGATTACATCTTTGAAATCAGGTAATCACATGCTTGATTTACTTGAAATATTACAGAAATATAAAATCTTTGTGGGAAGGGAAAAGTACAATATTATGAACCAAATCTATTAGCTTGTAAAATGTCATTAAACTCTCCTAGAGGACTGAAGTGTTCCGTCACTTAGATCTCTGGAGAAATTCTTCTAACTCTCATTACAAGAAAATTTACTGATTTCAAGGTTCTCTGGCTTCCTGAGTGCCATAAGAGCCGATTTCAGTTCAGGAACCAGCAACAAACCGGCAGCTGGGGAAATCAGCTATTCAGAAACCCTACTGAAAGATGCCCCCCTCAGCTAGACATGAGCAATTGTTAACACGGGTAAAACGTTACTCACAGCAGTTGAGTTGAGTAAGGAGCGCTGCTGCACATAAGATGCCCCAGAAATATGGGCTAGAGCTGCAGCCAGGGCATCAACTGCTCCTTTTTCATCTATGAGCTCTTGAGCAGATTTTCTGAAGTAGTCAACTGCAGCAGGAGGAATGGCCTCCAACAACCTACACAGCGACAAGAGACAGCAAATGCCAGTGTGCAGTCACATATAAGATACAGAGTTCAGATAGTTTTCAAGATAAACAAATTATCTCTAAAGTCTTTTCCTATTCATGCTCATGCTTCACCACCACTCAACATCTTCAGGATGCTGTATACCCTCCTATTCTGCTAATCTAGCTAAAACTCTTGAAATGTGTCCAACAATGAGGATGTACAACACTGCATGTTTGAAAGCATCAGTAAAAACATCAAGGGCAGGCTCTAGAATATCAGCACTCTTAAGGCCATACCCAAGAATCCACAAGAAAGCATTGCCAGCAAACTTCTACAATGTCACTGCTGGGCTGAGGAAGGCTTTTTGCTCTCAGTACAAGCTGATTAAATTGTTTTCACTGCCTCTCCCAGAAACAACCAATCTGGGAACCTGAGAATGCTTCTGCATTAATTCTGTAATGGCATTTTTCAATTTTCAGTACACAGTGAACCAAATACCATGCTGGTGATCTCTTTTATGGTGGTCAAATCAGGTTTAATTATAATAATCCCTATCAATAAAATTTCTACCAGCGAGACAACAAATGTAAGCAGAGCTGCATTCAACAAAAACACAACCCTTGAGAATAAAACAATACAAAGATACAGGACAGGGCTGCAGCACCCTCACTACTGCAGAGCAACTCATATTAAATATTGCACTTTACATGCTGCTCCTGTACCATCCAAGATGAAAAATTAGTTTTCCAACATGACAGCAAATCCCTGTTCTACTACAAATCTCTGATGACACAAACTAATGTTAAATTCTACAGGAACTTGGAGAACACTGTGCTCTATGAAAAAGTCTATGTTCCAGCACAGAGGTTTATTGACATCATCTTACGAAAACAAGTCAGTGTCTATATGCAAACTAGCTGACTTTTACAACGTGGGCAAAGATGTGTTCACATCCAGGTCTGATCTCTCACAGGTCTGTATTAACAGTGTTGCTGTTGCTAAGATCTCTAGACACCTCTTAAGAACAGGCAAATAAACTTACTTTTTGGCATCATCACTGGAAGCTTTAATTACATCTGTAGCAGTAGGAACACCCACACGCTTAAATGTAATCCCCTGAAGTTGAAGAAAAAACAGTTACAAGGTGTTTTCAGCACTCTGCAACTCAACCTTAAAGTCACATAACTGTGAGCTCTAGTCACTTACTATTTAGAATGTCAACATGATCTTTAAAGTTACTTATAAAGCTAGGATAATTTTTTTTAATTTCTGCGTCTGTTAATCTGGAGCTACTTTATACCCATCTACATGCAGAGTTTGAAAAAAGACACAATCTCCTTCATGGATTCCTGTTTTTTGCCTGCTGACACCAGAGTACTGCTAATGTGGGAAACTCAGGGGACATTAGAAGAGGTTGATACAAATGCATTCCACAAATGCTTACTGAATACAAATACTGCAGGTCTAATGGACTGTGAGGCTTGAGTCTCACATTGGGTTCATAAGCAGCCCATGGTTACAAAGTACAGGAGTAGCAGAGTCTTTTTAGGAACTGAATGATTCCATTAAGCCAAGTTCTGAAGTAGAACTTACTGCTTTGTGCTCAACTTGCTTCAAAAGATCTTCTTCTCTTCTCTGAAATAAACAAATACAGACCCCAGTCCGTCCAGCTCGACCTGTCCGTCCAGAACGATGGATGTAGGAATCAACATCCTTCAGAAATTCAGATTAACATAAGAAAATACTATGTCATTTGAACTGTGGACATTCATACATTTTAAGAGAGAGAAAATCCAAACTAAATTCTACGCAGAAACCCAAAGAGAGATACATTTTGTCTCTATACCCAAACTTACAGTACACACAAGCTGCTCAGGTTTGATATGCTACCCTTCCCAATGTATGCTTCCTCAGGTTTATCAAAGACTAATAACACAACTTTTTTTAACTATTCAAAATAAGAAGGAGGCAGCAGTAGTATTTCAGAATTGTTGTGAAACTCAACAACATTTAGAAGGGACTCAGAAAAGCTGAAAGAATGTCAAAGCTTTCCAGAGCAACTGAAAGCTGTCACTTTTACCTTAAAGTTTAAAAACTTAACTAGGAAATTCTCCATTTACAGAAAACCCTTGTAATTTGTGAACCAGAACATGCTTTTGGTGCAACAGAGAAACAACCCACTGTAGCTTCCCTAATGACTTACTTTTGGTGGTGAGCACTGTATAACAAGGTCAACCTCAGGAATATCCAAACCACGGGCAGCTACATTTGTTGCAATCAGGACTTCAAACACACCATTTCTAAAGCCTTTTAACGTAATTTCTCTCTGTTTCTGTGGAATGTCACCATGCAATGACTGGGCATCCTATCAGTGAAAGAAACCATTAGCATGTAATTTAAAAGAAGATTCTAGGCTGCAGTCTAGACTAAAAACATTTGACTACAATCCTCAAAATATTGTGCAGAACAATAGAAAAATAATTGCACAGTTGATGCCAAGGGAATATAAAGCATTCCACTTTGTGGCATGATCTTCTTATGGGACAACAATACTCAAAAGCAGCAGTTTTACCATGGTATGATTTGAAGCAAACAACAATTAAACTGCACAATTTGCAGTCTTCTATGGCAAAAGGGCCTACTTCTGCGTTCACTTTTGCTGGAATAAATGGACACAACTTTATTTAAGCAATGCTTGTCAAGAGCAAGCAAGACACTTTGTTCCTTTCCCTAGAAAGCAAAACCTAGAAAAGCTGAAATTAGTTTTTCAGGGCATTCCTAACCCCTGCAGGTGATATGAGTAACCTCCACATTTTATTCTATGATTTATGATCTACTGGGCAAATGACACATTCCCACCACTGTTCATTCTCTGAAAATTGGCATTTAGTGTAAACCAGGACCTTCTCTGAAAAAAACCCAGCACCTTTCTCCAAGCTCAAAAAAAAAAAAAAAAAAAAGTAATTTAAGCAAGCATAGAAAACCCACCCAATACATCACCCAAGGTCTGAACAAATTGTTAAATGGTCTTCCAAGGGTAACAAGACATTCCATTCTACCATGTTAATCAGATTTTCCTAAATACGGACTGTTCAAAGAATAGGCACCAGTAAGAGATAGGAATCAGCAAAGCACACTGAAGTGGGATGGAAGAGCATGAAACCAGGCACTCCAGAGAGGAAGATGAGGGTGGTAAGCCAGAGTCAGGGGTGAGATCAGCAGTCCAGCTGAAGTGCATGAACATTAATGCATGCAGTATGGGTAACAAACAAGATACGCAGGAAGCCTTGGTACAGCAGGAAAGCAGTGATGTAGTTGCCGCCACAGAAACGTGCTGGGATAATCGCATGACTGGAGCGCTGCAATGGGCAGGTACAGGCTTTTCAGGAGAGACAGGAGAGGGAGAAGGGGTGGCCCTGTATGTTAGGGGAGCTCTTGACACTAATGATGACCAAATTGAGTGGTTATGGGTAAAAATCAGAGGGCAGACCAACAAGACTGACACACTGGTTGGAGTCTGTTATAGGCCACCCAACCAGGAAGAGGAGGTGGATGTATTATTCTGTAAACAGCTGCAGATGTCTCAAGATTGCCAGCCCTTGTTCTTGACTTTAACCTGCCAGATGTCTGCTAAGAACTTAAAGTAGAGAGGAGTCTAGAAGGTTTTTTGAGAGTATGGAGGATAGCTTCTTGACACAGTTGGTGTGCCAGCCTACTGAGGTGAGGCTCTGCTCAAGCTGCTGTTTACAAATAGAGGGACTGGTGGGAGATGTGGTGGTCAGAGGCTGTCTGGGGTGCAGTGATCAAGAAATAATAAAGTTTTCAATATGCAGTGACACAAGGAGGGGCATCAATACAACATCCACACTGGACTTCCAGAGGGCAAACTTTGGCTTGTTCAAGGAACTAACTTGGATGGTACCTTGGAAAAAAGCCCTTAAAAACAAAGGGGTCCAAGAAGGTTGGACCTTCTTCAAGAAAGAAATCTTGAAGGCTCAGAAACAGGCTGTCCTGTTGTATCAAAAGTGGGGCCAACAGGGAAGACAACTAGCCCGGATGGACAAGGGACTTGGGAAGGATTAAGGGAAAAAAAAGAGGACATATCACCTTTGGAAAGAGGAGGAGGTAACTCAGGAAAAGCTTACAGATGTTGCTAGGTCTTCTAGGAAGAAAATTATAGAGAGGCAAAAGTCCAGTAGGAACTTAAGACTGGCCACTGCTGTCAGTGATAATAAATTTTTTTTTTCTAAATACATTAATGGCAAAAATAGGGGCAAGGATAATCTCCACTCTTTATTGGACGAGGAGAATGTACTAACTAGGGATGAGAAAAAGACAGAGGTGCTTAACACCTTCTTTGCCTGAGTTTTCAATAAGGCAGGTTGTCCTCAGGGCAGTTGGCCTCCTGAGCTGGTAGGTGGGGTCAGGGAGCAGAACAGGAATCCCCCTGGAATCCAGGAGGAAGCAGTTAGGGACCCGTTGAGCCTTCTGGATCCTCCCAAGTCTATGGGACCAGATGGGATCCATCGTAGGGTGATGAGGGAGCTTGCAGATGAGGTGGCCAAGCCACTCTCCATCAGGGGCAAAGGAGGTGATTCTCCACCTTTACTCTGCTCTCATCAGACCCCATCTGGAGTAGTGTGTACAGTTCTGGAGCCCCCACCACAGGAAGGACGTGGAAGTGTTGGAACGGGTCCAGAGGAGGGCCACAAAGATGATCAGAGGGCTGGAGCAGCCCTGCTATGAGGACAGAGTACAAGAGTTGGGGCTCTTCAGCCTGGAGAAAAGAAGGCTTCAAGCAGACCTTATCCTTCCAGTATCTGAAGGGGGCCTACTGGAAGGCTGGGGAGGGATTATTTACAAGGTCTTGCAATGACAGGACAAGGGGCAATGGGTTTAAACTGTCAGAGGGGAGATTTAAACTGGATGTTAGGAGGAAGTTCTTTACAGTGAGAGTGGTGAGACACTGGCACAGGTTGCCCAGAGAGGTGGTGGCTGCTTCCTCCCTGGAGATGTTCAAGGCCAAGTTGGACAAGGCCTTAAGTGACCTGTACTAGTGGGAGGTGTCCCTGCCTATGGCAGGGGTTTGTAACTAGATGATCTTTAAGGTCCCTTCCAACCTCACCATTCTATAATTCTGTGATTTATCAATAGTCATGGCTCACTGGAGAGGCCTCTGAAGACTGGAAGCTGGTCAATGTGGTGCCCATCCACGAGAAGGGTCGGAAGGAGGACCCAGGATATTATAGACCTGTCAGCCTGACCTCAGTGCCATGCCAGATAATGGAACAGATCATCCTGAGTGCAATCACAGAGAACCTACAGGATGGGCAAGGGATCAGACCCAGGCAGCATGAATTTAGGAGTGGCAATTTAGGAGCGGCAGGTCCTGCTTGACCAACTTCTCTCTTTTTATGACCAGGTAAGCCACCTGATGGATGTGGAAAAGGCTGTGGATGTAGCCTACCTGGAATTCAACAAAGCCTTTGATACTGTCTGCCACAGCAAACTCCTGTCCAAGCTGGTAGCTTATGGTTTGGATGGGGCACTCTGCACTGGGTTAAGAACTGGTTGGCCAGGTGCAGAGTGGTGGTGAGTGGTGCCACATTCAGCTGGCAGCCAGCCATTAGTGGTGTGCCCCAGAGATCAGTGTTGGGTCCAGTCCTGTTTAATATCTTCACTGATGATCTGGATGAGGGTACTGAGTCCAGCATCAGTAAGTTTTCAGACAACACCAAGTTGGGAGCATGTGTCATTCTGTTAGAGGGCAGGAGAGCTCTGCAGAGGGACCTGGACATGCTGGATAGATGGGCACAGTCCAATACCTTGAGTTTGAACAAGTCCAAGTACCAGGTTCTGCACTTTTACCACAACAACCCCAAGCAGTGCTACAGGCTGGGGACAGAGTGGTTGAAGAGTAGTCAGGCACAGAGGGACCTGGGGGTACTGGTTGACAGCAGACTGAAGATGAGCCAGCAGTGTGCCCAAGTGGCCAAGAAAGCCAATGGTATCCTGGCCTATATCAAGAGTAGTGTGGCCAACAGGACCAGGGAAGTCATTCTGCCTCTATACTTAGCACTGTACTAGTACTCAAGGCCACACCTTTAGTATGGTATCCAGTTCTGGGCCCCTTAATTTAAGGAAGATGTTGAGATACTCGAATGTGTCCAGAGAAGGGCAACAAGGCTCGAGAGGGGTCTACGAGGAGCAGCCGAGGGAGCTCATGGGAGACCATATTGCTCTCTAAAACTACAGAGGTTGTAGTCAGGTGGGAGTTGGTCTCTTTTCCGAAGCAACCAGTGACAGAACAAGAGGATACAGTCTCAAGCTGCACTAGGGCAGGTTTAGGCTGGATGTTAGGAAGAAGTTCTTCACAGAGTGATTTGCCATTGGAATGGGCTGCCCAGGGAGGTGGTGGAGTCGCCGTCCTTAGTGGTATTTAAAAGGAGACTGGATGAGGCACTTAGTGCCATGGTTTAGTTACTTAGAAGGTATTAGGTGATAGGTTGGACTCACTGACCTGAAAGGTCTTTTCCAACCTGGTTAATTCTGTTATTCTGTGAGTATGTGCACCTCACTAGCTACTGTTTATTACAGCATTACTATCTCCTGGTTATTCATCATGAGCTGTGTTATTTTCCATTGATCCTGTCCTGCATGACTTTAAAGCCAAAGTAATAAACTCATATTACAGCCAGGAGGGTATTTCAACTGCAAAGGTCTGCTTTTAGAAACAGCTTTTATATATCTTAAAACCACACCACCACAGTTACAACCTCATAATGAAATCTATTTCAGGACATTCAACCTCTGAACATCACAAAAATCACAGAATGTTAGGGGTTGGAAGTGACCTCAAAAGATCATCCAGTCCAACCCCCCTGCCAGAGCAGGATCAGCTCAGACAGGTTACACAGGGACATGTCCAGGCAGGTTTTGAAAGTCCCCAGAGAAGGAGACTCCACAACCTCTCTGGGCAGCCTGCTCTGGTGCTCTGTCACCCTCACATTGAAAAAGATTTTCTTTTTGTTCATGCAGAAACTCATCTGCTCCAGCTTGCACCCACTGCCCCTTGTCCCGTCACTGGACATTACTGAGAAGAGCCTGGCTCTGTCCTCCTGACACTCGTCCTAACATGAGTGAGGTCACCCCTGAGTCTCCTCTTCTCCAAGCTAAAGATGTTCCACTCCCTTTAGCATCTTTTTGGCTCTGTGTTGGACTCTCTCAAGCAGTTCCCTGAGGTCTTTCTTGAACTGAGGGGCCCAGAACTGGACACAATATTCCAGATGCAGCCTCACCAGGGCAGAGTAGACAAGGAAGAGAACTTCTCTCGACTTACTAACTACAGTCCCTTCAAATCCACCCCAGGATGCCATTGGTCTCCTTGGCCACAAGGGCAAGACCAGGACTCCCAGATCCCTTTCCCCTATGCTGCTCTCCAGCAGGTCAGCCCCCAACCTGTACTGGTCCATGGGGTTGTTCTTTCCCAGATGCAAGTCTCTGCACTGGGCCTTGCTGTATTTCATTAACCATATCCAGAATATCCAGAACTGCTGTTCCTCATTCAGACCCCAGTACCTGTTTGAGTGAAGCATTCATAGCCAGTTCATTTGCTTCCTTTTTGGTCTCACAGAAGACGATGGTCCTCCCACGGCTGCCACTGTAGACTTGAATGATATCCCCAAGAACTCCTGCCCTCTGAGATGAGCGACACTGTATAGCCAAGTGCTGTTTGGGAAAGAAGTTTGATAAGCACATCTGTTAAATCTAAGCCATGCAAGGGACAAACAAAATGAACACAAAGTTTGGGTTTTTTTAAGCTTGCAACTATTGTCCCTACACGAAAGTCTTGCTTAAAATATTTGTTTCAGTCATGCAGAAGTCCTTACAACCCCCGCATTGGTAAAGTCGGTGCAAAACCCACTTCATCCAGGCCACACGCTCTCAGGACCTGTACTGCTCCAGGCAAAATCACTCACTTCCACAGTCGTGGCAGTCCTCTGAGTCTTCTTTCCAATCAAGTCAATCTGTTCATATTCATCTTTCATGTACTTTTTTGCTACATCATACACCCATCTTGGACAAGTTGCAGAAAACAGTAGCGTCTGGGGGTTGTTCTCAGAACCTGGAAGGAAAGGCCACACATTTCCTTGATTACAACAGACTCTGAAACTTGAGATCTATTAGAAATCAAAAGAACCACTCTCAAATTAGAGGTTTTTATGGGCAGCAAGTCAGTTATACGATGGAAACTCAGAAGCAATGAAAAGATTTTTTTCTAACCATTTACACACCAAAGGTAAAATTGCAGTAATTTTAGCTGGACCAAACTGAATTCCTTTATCCTGCATGAGAATAAATGCAAGACAATTCTAGATCTGTTAAAAGCTGTTTATACCATGCCTGGTTCTCTCAAATAACCAAAAGAAGTCCCTCTTTGCCTTCATTCCAATACTAACTAGCCCTGAAGAGTATGGCTACAGGCAAAGGATAATGTCAGACTGAAAGGACACTGCAGACCAGGGTTAAGAATTATCTAATAAAGATTACTCCAGGTGAGAACAATTTAACAAACTATCTTCAAAGTTTAACCTAACTTTCCTAACTCCACTGGTTCAAACAGAAACACACACTGTAAAGAACACTCACTATTCCCTACAATTTATTTTCTAGTTGCAAAGAAAACTTTAAAGATTGAATGATTACAACAACCTAAACAGATTTCCTTTTTTTAGAAGATTACTTGTGTTTTGGGCACTCAGGATAAACATCAGCTCTGCACAAATGGGGTGAATGACACAGTCAACAAAAGCTGACAGTGACTGTACTGGATCAATGAAACTCATGTAGTCTTTCCAACAGGAGTCAAGAGTAGTTAGATACAAAAACTCTGCCAGCAACCAGCATTTTGTGACTACCAGAGCCGGAAGTGATAATCTTGCTCTCAGTAATCTTTGATATTTCTACTTCCAGCAATTCAAGTCACTTTTCAAAACTTTTTGGCACTGACATGACAAGACAAAAGAACAGAAACCAACCTCCTTCTGCTCTGTACCTGCTACCTGGTGGCTTTGCTCAGTGCCCACTACATCAGAAATGACCAAATATTTTCTAGTTGTTAACTTCATGTGATGACAAGTGCAGACACACCACAACCTTAATCCTCTGTGCTGTGACACAGCACCAGGGCTTAGACAGCTGGGCTGCATTTCTTGCTTGCCTTTCCCCCCCCACTCCCCTCACTTCTTCCCAGAGAGGCCATTCCAGTCCTTCTGCCATCTGTGACCTTGCTTTGAACCTTTTTCAATTTTAGCTCACTCTTGTCTGATGTCCCAGTACCTCAGAGCATCAAAGCACCAGAAGTTTTCAAAGCAGCGTAACTGTGTTTTCTGCATTGTCCTCTATTCCTCTTCTGATGTCAGAATTTACCTTTTTTATAAGCAAATCCTAAGATTTCTTCCACTTGTTCAGCAAAGCCCATGTCTAACATGTGATCAACTTCATCCAAAACAACGTGTTTCACACTGGAAAGATCCAGTTTGCTATTCTGAATGTGGTCTTTGATTCGTCCAGGAGTTCCCACTAGAATATCAATGCCACTTTTAAGGAGATCAACTGGAAAATAAGAAAAACGACAGTGTCAGAATGCCAAGAGACAACAAGGTAAAAACTTACTAACAGCTCTAATTTTAGACCAAAAGTTATTGTTCTTAACTTTATCTCTGAATAAAGGACTGTGTCCAGTCTGAGCAAGTAAGCTTAACGGTAGTGCAAGTTACTCTGTCCACAATTTCAGATAAACCACAAAGTTACAGTAAGACACAACAATTTCCAAGCAGCAACCAGCTGTCATTAGAGCTTTATTACAGAAAACCACTCAAGTTTTCTCAGCTAACTCCTTTTTTACCACTACTTCTGTAGACAGAGAGACACACACACACACACACACACATATGCAGTTCTCTTTTTCTTCTGAATGGCTGTTCAGGTCTAGTGCATGTCCGCACAAAAATACAGCAAAGATTCTAAAAGGACTAGTCGCTTTGCAGGCCTGCAATCATTCTCTTACACAAAGACTTACTGGAACTAAAATAATTCAACTCAGGTTGTATGCCTCCTCTGAAAGGAGTATCATGGTTCCTGACTGAAGTGAAACCCTAGGGGGGTAAAAAAGCCAGTTATGGAATTCATTTGAAGAAAGTAAAGTTGAATGCAGTAGTCATTTCTTAGCATTTACTTACGCTGTTCTTTGTATGGAGTTCCACCATAAAAACAAGCCACTGACAGTTTCCTGGTGAGATTCTTGAAGTCTCTAGCTACCTGAGTGGCCAGTTCTCTGGTTGGAACTAGAACCAGCACCTATAGGGAGTGAAAAGAGACCAAAACACAGCTGTGCTTACAAGAGGGTTCCAAGACAAAAGGCTTTTGTGCATGTCAAACAGTTTATACTCCCATTCTTATTCTACATTTCTCGCAGAGGTAACCACAGTTTCCCAACAATCCCAACAACACTTCCTGCCACCTGGAGCCTCATGGCTAACAAGAAGAAATAGAGAAAAGTGTTACAAGGTAACAGAGATACAGAATAGCAGGGGGGTTTGTCCTTCACTTAATGCCAGATAAAACAGACACTTCAGTAACTAAGGACAAGCAAGGTTCAGCATTAAAGGATAACAGTCACCAAAAAAAAAATGGATTACTAAGATCCCAAAACATGCACTCTAAGCATTTGCTTTCCTCCTCCACCTATCTACCTGTTTTCCTCCAGTATCTATCCTCCCCTTTCCATTTTAGAATCACAGAATCAACCAGGTTGGAAGAGACCTCCAAGATCATCCAGTCCAACCTACCACCGAGCCCTAGCCAATCAACTAGGCCGTAAGAACGAAATAACGAAACAAATAGCTTTATTATTCTCTAGAAATATTTCAGACAGTAAGATTTTAAAACTTCTACTTTCTTTGTAAGTAACTAAAATAGAAAGATGAAGTAGGCACAAATCTGCAGACTACAACATTTTTTCAGTCTAATGATAAATACACATGCTTCATTGGCTTGGGAATAATGATACCTGTATCTAGTTACCAATTCCATCTCATGCCTAAGTAGAAATACAAACACCACTTGCATTCACTAAGCTGAGTCTCCAGATGAGAGAGGAAAAGGCAAACCAAAAGCCTTCAGTTATCACAATGGAATTTACAGCAACAAACAACCTTAGTGAACAGAGCCAAGTCCAGCTGACTCCAGTGCTACCTCAGGAGAGGCAGGGGACTGAAGCCCAAAGCCACATGCTAACGTCCTGAAGACAGTCTAGAAATCCATTAGCTGCAGTGACCTGACCACTGTCCCAAATGGAGTTACAAGGAACCCTAAACATGAAATGTGTTACAACGGTGAGACTGCAGAAACTCGTCATCCCCATCTGAGTAAAGCATACAACATCACAAAACCCAATAAAGGTGAAAGAGGTCCCAAACAAATGTTCCCAAACCAAAATCACTTTTGAAAACTGCAATGGTTTAGGGTTTTGGTGTTAACCCTTGAGTGGTAAGTTACTTTTGGTGCACGGCCTCTTCTTGCATCTTGTGAGACACTCTGAAGTTTTTCGATCAGTGGAAGAGCAAAAGAAAAGGTTTTCCCAGTTCCAGTTCGAGCTTGAGCAATTACATCTTTGCCATCATAGATGGGCTGAAAAGTCGTCACTTGCACAGGGAACAGGTATTTTACACCTCGAGCTGTAATACAATCCAAAGAGGTTTCATTAGAAGGTAACAGCTATGTAACTAGCCTGCACATGTAGGGTGCATCAGTCTGTACACAACAGGAGACACAACTTAGAAGAAAACCACCTTTTTTAAACTCCTACTCTAGAAAAAAAGGATTCTGACTTCAAACACACACCTCAGTATCCACAATGCAATACACCCTTCTTTGTAATTTCTGCCATAATACAGGTCAGGAAGAAGGGAAAAGAACAACCTGGTTTTTCTAGTAGAGCCCAAGATATTTAGTTTAGTTTTGAAGGTGAAATGGAGACAGTGGTGCTTGTTTCAAAACACATTCTAAAATTTTAGGAGATCTTGAAATGTTGAAGTAAAATGATCCATCCAAAACGAATTTTGAACAAGAAGAGCACAAAGGAATAAAAATTTTGTCTGATGAATGAGAATTGCTCAGATTGCCAACATGGAGGACAAAAACTTCGCAATGGTTAGTTCCTCAACAAAACTAATTGAGAATAGAGAAGAAAATGTCCAAAAGCATGAGAATAATCACAGACAATCTGTGCACAGGAGCCAAATAATCATCATATACAAAACACCCTTACACTTCAGTGATAACGTAGACAGCAGATAACGGTAACTGAAGTAAAGATACACAGTAAATATAGTGGTGTTGATGAGAAGAAACACCGTGTCTCTACGATGTGTATCCAGGAATAATCATACCATGGAAGAATAACTCACCCTAAAGCACTAGAAATTGAACAAAACTTTGTTCCTACTACAGACAGCAGAGTCTTTGTGTATCTACAGTGACTGCTCACCTGCATGTTCTCACCAAACAATGAATGGAAGACCACTTAGGACAATTTATCCTTGGCTTCCTTCTCTGCTCATATGGCTAACAGAGTTCAGTTCTGGACCAACATTCACAGAAAAATTTTTACCACGTCAACTTACCTTTGAGAAGGTTGATTGTGTTTTGGGAGAGAGGGAAATTGGAGAAGGCGCCTTCTTTTTCTTCTTCTGTCAGCTCCTTACAGGATAAAGATGGAAAAGAAAAAACTTACTAGTCATAAGAGATAAGCAAATAATATACGTGCCAAAGATGCAGAAAAGAAGTTTGCTTTACTGTTGCAATTTTACCAGACACCATCTTTAAAAAAAAAAAAAAAGAAAGAGAAAATTCTTATGATACAGGTAGCTCACAAACAAAAATATCATCAAAATGTCAAGTGGGAAACTTGAATCCACCCACACTGTATTTCCAGACCCACTGACACAGGCTGCACCACCATTCAGAGCTACAGTGTCTCATGATTTTGATTCACTTAGTTATTATTTCTCTTGAGTAGCTGGATTTGCTGAAGCCTTAAGGCAGCGAGCTTCCACTTAGTTTTACTGAAGAAGAAATCCAAAACAGTTTGGGGGTGTCAAATCATTTCAGGATCAAAGGGTGCATGAAGAGTCCATGAGAGGGGATTCAATACTCTATAGGAGTGTAGTTTCCCAGGAATTTCTTTATTCAGGCATCTTTTGAGAAGAGTCCTCTCCAGAGGCACCTAGCGTGAGCTGAGCCTGCTGCTGTACTGCTCTGCTACATTATTTACTATTATAAAATATAATGCCTGAGTCTGCTTTGGCAAACCAAGGGTTTGAACTTCAGAACACACTAACCTCAGACACCCACAGAGAAGATAAGTGAATTGGAAATAAGTATGCTGAAACTTCTAAACGTTAGCTAAGTGATATAAAGGACTGAGCGAACACATAAACCTTTAGTCACAAGCTACTGACCAAGGCGAGGATTAGGAACGGATCGAGCTGATCTCTGAGGAGTTTAGAAAGCAAAGGGGTTGATTCTGAACTTCAGGACTAAACATGAGAATCTCCTTTCCCTTTCCACATCTTTGGTTCTTGTGTGAATCATTTCAATCAATTCTATCTCAATTTTCCCTTCTCCATTTCCTCCACATAGCAACTAGCGAAGCAAACCTTGGCATCAAACTCTGTCAAGCTGCACTCTTACGAATTATTTAAGCGACCTAAACCACTCATCTGCAACATTGTGACCTTCTCTTACAGGACACCTCGTAAAATACTTCTTTAAAGGGTCTGCCAAGAGAGAGGGTCACAGTTGAAAGTAGAGTACATTCCTGAGACACTGCCTGCCTGCACAGCAGGAAAAAAAAACCTTGGCGCTGCAGGACACAAAAGAAGTTGCTACATGAGAGGAAGCTAGTACATGGAAACTGCTCCTTACTAGCTACCCTCCTGCACGGCAGGATAAGCTACTCCAAGCGGCTTAGCACTTGTCCCAAGAGGGAAAGCACAAGGAGACAGCTCCCAAGAGGGAAAGCACAAGTAGACAGCTACCACGTGCTGGTGCATGTGTCGCTGCGCTTCGCTCACCCGCCGCAGCGTGCGCAGATGCGGGCACTCCCTGGTACTCGGGACCGGATGCCATCCACCTACGGGAAACCGCGGCGAATGCTGCCTATGTCAGCCCTCACAGTTCCACGGGCCTTTAATTAACCAAGCAAAGGGCTCTGTGGACTGGATATTAGTACCTCCGCTTCGCTGTCTTGCTCTCCAGTGTCACTGTCCCCGGTGGCGCTCTGGGCTTCGAGGGATGTCACACCATTGCTTACAGCAGAGGAAAGTTTCACCGTATTCTCGGAGACGTTGTTCTCTTCAGCCAAACCAGTGGCCTTCTCCTTGACTTTTTTTGTCTTTTTGGCCACGGGAGGCTCAATGTCACCGTCCCCCAGCCCGTTCTCTTCGGGTTGAGTCTGCTCCCCCTCGACCTTACCGCGCCGCTTCACCTTCGCCTGGCTCCCCTCCTGCCCAGGGAAACCAGACGTTACATGGCGGAACAGTCTCCCTCGACCGTCCCCTCCGACAACGCGCTGCTATTCGCCTTTACCATCTGAGCCCCCTTGCCCGGGGCTCCCCCAGCACCCCCGAGCCCACTGCCGGACCGAACCACACAAAATGGCCGCCCCCGCGGTGGCACATGGCTCGAGTCTGCCCGCTCCCACCTTGACCTTTCTCCGGCGACCGTGACGAAGAGACTCGTCTCCCGCCGGTGTCTGCGGCTCGGCGAGGCTGGCGGAGGGTCCGGCAGCGGGCATGGCGGGCGGCTGCTCCCCGGGGATGTGCACGGCAACGCTGCTACCACTGCCACTCTCGTAGCGGCGTCCCCAGGAGCTGCGCTCCACCCCGGCGCGCAGGAAGTGAGGCGCGCCGCCGAGTGCGGCCGGTGGGCGGACAGGGCCGCGGGGCAGCGCCAGCAGCAGCAGCGGGCCCGCCCCAGCACCTGACAGCCAGCCCAGACACCGCCGGTCGCTGACCGGGACAGCTGCTGCTGTTCGGGTTGCGCGGAAGCCGAGCCCCGTTGCCCGACCCCATACGCCACCCATGCGGCCGCTCCGCACCGGCCCGGTCCGGCCCGAGCCCGCCTCTTCCGGTGGCGCTGCACCACGGGTCCCTTCCTCCAGCTTCCCCTGCTCCCGGGGCACCACGCACCAGGTCCGGACGGCGTCGCCGGTTGCTCTTTCTTTCTTCGCCGGGATCCCGCCTTCGCGCTTCACAATCCGGTAACCGAGTTGCTCTATCCCTACGTACCGGCAAAACAACGCTTCCCTTGTGTAACGGGGCGTGTAAGTGCTGTCGGCGGCGTGGACGGTGCGATCGAGTGCACCGCAAGCAACTTGCCAGGTGACACCAAGCTGAGCGGTATGGTCATCCCTACAGAGGGTCGAGATGTCATCCAGAGGCACCTGGATAGGCCTTAGAGGTGGATCCGTGTTGAATCTCAAGAGGTTCAAAAAAAGCAAAGTGCAAGGAATCCTCAGTATCAACAGACCGGGGATGAGGGGCAACCCTGAGGAGGAAGACTGGGGTACGGGTGGGTGAAAAGCTGCAAGTGAGCCGTTACTGTGCACTGACAGCCCAGAAGCTAGCTGCATCCCCTACAGCAGGGGCAACAATTGGAAGTAAGGGATTCTGGAGATAGAGGATTTTACCCCTCTGCTGAGACCCCACCTGCAAGGCTGGAGTCAGCTCTGGAGTTCTCAGCACAGCAGAGATATGGACTTGTTGGAGCAGAGCCAGATGGGAAGGCTGAAACCCCTCTCCTGCAAGGATAGAGTTCAGCTTGAAGAGAAAGGTCCAAGGAAACATTATTTGATTTGATGCAAGAAACAGGTTTTTTTTCCACTGTGAGGGTGGTGAGACACTAGAACGGGTTGCTAAGAGACTGCAGCTACCCTCTCACATTGAAGTTTTCAATGCCAAGTTGGATGGGCGAAGGGCAGGTGTCTAGTCTAGTGTAAGGTGTTCTAACTCCTTGATGTGGGCAGGGATAAGATGATCGTTAAAAGGTTCCTTCTGACACAAACCATTCTACGACCTAGGATTCTACACCATAAAAGAAAAATCTACTCCATCTATGCTACCCAGCTTTGCCCAACACACACTTAAAACCCCCTAACAGAATATGAACTTCTAAAATAGTATTTTATTTTTTTTTAAATGTACAGGTTTGGGAGGCAGTTAAGATTTATACATTATACAGTGACCAGTCTGCAGTTTTGAATGCAACATATTGGGGAATAAAGATTTAAGTCTTACAGTTGAAATAGCAATACACGAAAGAAAGGAAATAGTAAAGAACACCATAAAAATAAAACTTAAAGTGAACAGGATCTTGTTTATGACCAAAGTAGTACTGAGGAGTTTAAAAAAAAAAAAAAAAAAAAGCCAAGTGGTTCAAACACACAGGAACAGCCTATTTTAATGTGATATAAAATATTGCAGTCCCCTTTTATCCACTTTGGATTGTCAAAGTTAACGATCAAATGCTCTGTCAAAACTTCGTTTCTGGCCTCTGCTTCTGAATCTGCTTCTACCAGAGCCACCACGTCGCCCATTCCTGGAGCTTGAGAAGCTTCGGCTGTTTCCGCCGCCACCACCTCCTCCTGCTCGTGGTGATTCCACTAACTCGGGTAATTCAGTCGCCACACACAAGCGCCACTGTTTGGAGTCTTCCCATCTTGCCTATTGAGAAGGCAGACAGAGCATGTTAAGATTCTAGGATCGCAAATACAGGGTATTTCATAATTCTTAAGATAGCACAACTGAAAAGGCAAGATTATGAGTTAGTACAGAGGATTCAAGCTAAGTGGTCAACACTGGTTTCAAAAGTTTAAGCAGAAGAGCTACAGTTGTCCAAGTATACCTCAGATATTGCTGAAGAGAATGGAAACCTAGATTAGAGCTTTACAAACCAGTCTCATCAGTAAACTGTCTCCCCACCTTTCATTTATTAAAGAAGACCACTATAACTATTACTGATCACACATCCACACCCTCCCCTCAACTCCTCTAATTCATAATCAAACATTGGTTTTGTTTTAGGAATGAACAAGCGCTAGGGCATGAGGGTATAGATATGCATTAAGGGAGAAATACCTGAAGGGAAGATCATAAATCTAGGGCATTTTGGCAAACAAAAACCTGGAATTGACTTTTCCATGGAAAGAATTCTGGGTGAAGTGAAAATGGAAGATTTTATAGTGTAGCAAAATTCACTGCCCACAAAGATTAATTCAGCAGCAGTAACAAGGGGTGAATTGGTCACACCACCACTCTTCTCAGTGCAAGAGTTTCCAACTAAAGTATTCCCCTATCACCAAAAATCTATAGTAAAGGAACACTGCATTCTTGTTCTGTTCTTCAGTTCCTTCAAAGCCAGTCCATTTGTCACTAAGAGAGACAGGATACAGGCTGCAAAGTATTGTCTGCCTAACCCTTTCCAGTCAATTTCTTCTTCTACAGTTTGCTGTAGCCAGAAATTTCAGTGAACATACCTCTATGTCCTTTTGGTCTGCTGCAGGAATATCAAAGCACACACCCTACGAAAAGAGAGTAACTTTAATGCATACAAGCCTAGCCTTTTAATTGACTGCAACTGAAAAGAGCAGCCTACAAAACTATGTACTAGAACAGACAGGTTTACATTTTAAAGTGTTTTTCAACAGAGATAACACTGAAAGGTCCATCAATAATTCTCAAAACACCAATACTTCCACTTCCTTAATATTTTAATCAGAAAAAAACAACATAGTATATGGCTTCTGTGGTGGAAACTGGGTATGAGTGAATTATGCATGGCAGTTTAGGCATGTGAAAGCACCAGAAAAATAAAACAGCAAAACAAGGGATATGAGAATGTCACAAAACAAAACTCCAGAAAGCAGGACAAAAGCATTCCTTGTCCTCTGTGTCACCACAAATAATGCTAAACACAGTGACCCATCCTCACGTTAGTGAAAATGCATACAAATTCTGAGACAAGGAGAGTGAGAGGAAGCCTTTTTGTTTAAAATAACTGTCTCTCAGAGAGCTTTGCTATGGTTGTTGTGACATTAAGAATGCAACCTAAAAATTAACTTCCTGATCTGTCTTCTTCAGGATGGCTGTGTTTGATCAGAACTGACTGTCCTAAGAAATCTTGCTCTGTGTTTAGTCATTAAGGCACAGATAGTACAGTTCATACATTTCCCTTCTTTTGCTGTCCCCATAGCCATGCTATATACACTGCATTAAACCACCTCATCTCTTTAGCATATCAGTGGAACAGAGAGCCCTAACAGAACAGTGAGGCACATCCTTCTATCAGACTCATGTCCTTATCAATAGAGCCTCGACTGGGGTAAGAAGCTAAATATCTCCCCTAACAATTGCTGAGAAAAGGCTACAACCAAAAGAAATCAGCAGCAAAGCCACAAAAAAGCTTACCATTTTTCCCTTGAGGAAACACATTCTGTTCACCTTCCGATCAACATCATCACCCAGCAGTTCTCGCAGTCTTCGCCAAGCGTAGCTCATGTTGTTTATTTCTTCTGAGCAGCGTAGTATCATGGTAACAAATCCCTAAAGAGGAAGAAATGGGGCATGCTCCACTCTGTCAGCGGAATGAACTTCAGAATATCTATCAAGACACTAGAATCCTGCGAATTTACACTTTATAAGGTTAAGTTTTCAAGTGGATACAGGAGAGCAAGAATATTTATAGCCACAATATTTTTTATTTAAGCTAAATTGTTAGTTCCTATAAAGAAAACCATAAGGAGACAAGTAACTGTATATTAAAACAACACAAGTGTGCTGTTTTTTTTCAGATTGCAAAGAAACATCAGGCCATAGACTTACCGCATCTGAGTTCAGCAGGGAACGCTGTTCAATAGAAGTAGCGCCTGAAATATGGGCTAGAGCTGCTGCCAGAGCATTAACTGGTCCCTTTTCTTGTATTAAGAACTGAGCAGATTCTTTAAAATACTCAATAGCAGTTTGAGGAACAGAATCCAGGCACCTAAATATAAGTAAGAAAAAAAAAAAAAGTATACACTAGTATTTACTAGGGTCTGGAATAGAAGGAGAACAGCAGTCTAAGTCTTTAATAGCAATGAGTCAAGAGACACAGCAAGGAGCAATCCAAACAGCCCTTCTGAACTTGGAAGACAGGAAGATGCGACAGGGACTTGAGTCACCAAACACACCTGATGGCATCTTTACTGGAAGCCTTTATTATATCTGTTGCAGTAGGAACACCAACACGCTTGAATGCAATGCCCTGAAATTTAAAAAGCAAAAATACAGATAAGTAACTCAGTTTTAAAGAAACAGTATTCTACTCCAATGTGACAAGCATGTAAATCTACCATTTTTCTTATTACCTTCTGTTTTCAACTTCCCAGCTTTTGCTAGTGAAAGTTACAAGGTTAAGATTACAGGGAAATTCGTAACACTTAAGAGCCTTTTATGTACCAGGTGATCTTAAACTGAAATAAATGGAGACCATTTTGGCAGGATTCCAGAAAGAAGAAAGTCTTACACATTCTACATTATAGATTTAATAAATCAGACTAAAATAAAAATACAAGTTACATTTAGAAAGGCTGTGTAAATCTTGAGTTTTGTGAGCCGAGACTAAACCACCTCATGCCAACTCAATCCTTCATTACCAAGAAAACTATAAGCAATAGGGCTCAAAGTGCAAAAACAGAAGTAACAGTTCTCAATAAAGCTGCACATTTTCAACTCTGTGGTGGTTCAGGAGTTTCCCCTGCCACGAGATTCACCAGACTAACTCAGATGACTGGAAGTTAAGGATGAAGCTGTATTTTACAGGGTAGCACAACTTTACAGGCATATATACACAATATATATGCAGATATTTACAACTATATACAAATTAAAAGTAATACAGAAATTGGAAACCCCTCATGAACTGCAGGACCACCCAGGAGGGCTCCGAAATAACTCCCCTCCTTCTTCCCACCCCCTCCCTTATCTCAGAAGTCTTACATGCAGGGGTGAAATGAAAAAAGCTGACAAGAGCTTAGAAGGAGAATGATTAGATTGGATTGCAGATTCAAGCACAGACAGTTAACACTGCAAGCAGCAGCCAGAGACTGAGAAACTTTGTTTTGTTTCGTTTCTTGGTTTTACATGTCTAAGCAAAACCAAATGAGTTATATAGATATCACTATTATTTTCTTTTCCTAGCAAATGATCTAATTTCTCTCATTAGAATATTCCAGTTAGCCTCAGTCCAGTGTTAACTCAGTGATCAGATGACAGGCCAAATTGAATCCTGCTTTTCCTCACTTCTGCAGGTACAATCTTACTGGCGTTTGCTGAAAAATGCTGCCAAACAGCATGAGACTGCAGCTGTTTCCTGCTCCACAGTAACAGACGGCATACCCAAAGGCTGCAAGATAACTGAACCTCAGCTGGGTGCTTTATAAGCTACTTTCTGAAATCAAACTATTGAACAAAACATGACATGCTGCCCTAAGACATGATATTTGACTGCTCATGATCAGAAGAAAACTGTACTTTACCGCTTTTTGTTCCACGTATCTTAATTGATATTCTTCTTTTCGCTGATAAAAGCAGATACAGATCCCAGTCCTTCCAGCTCGACCTGTGCGTCCAGAGCGGTGGATATAGGACTCCACATCCTTCAAAATAAATAGCTTTATGACTCATCTATTGTCATTTAATCAATTAATTGCTTTCACCTAACTCTGATGTTATTACAGCTAAGCTTGAGCAATACAGAATAACTGCATCCGAGAATTAAAAAGGTTTCACTACAGTTAAACAAATAAGTTTTTCCATAACCCTCTACAATCAGTTTAAAAAACAGAACCACGAGTACAGGTCAATTAAGTCATGTTTTGGCACTACTACAGAGAATATGAGAAAACATTTTGTGTATCCCTCTAGACCAATCCCACTTACTCTCCTGCACACCAGCTTGAGCATGGTTGCTGAAATATTAATAGCAAATTCACTGAAAATTATCTTCCTACTTTTACATCCTCTTAACTTCAGCCAGGCTTCTCACTGTCAAAATCTCCTCCTCATATGCACCCCTACTTAGGGAATTGTTCTTACAATGCAAAAAGCCTTTCTCTACTTCCCAGTGCTTGCAGATCTGCAACCATCATACATGGGCCTTAAAAGGAGAGGCTTTACAAAGCCTTAAAAGAACGCACTCTAAAGAGACTGTCTAAATGTGCTAGGGACTGACATACTCTGAAAAGATCCTCTAAGAAACTACTGCTATGTGTGAAGTCATAGCGACAGTGGACAAGGGAAGGCCAACTGATGTCATCTACCTGGACCTGAGTAAGGCATTTGACTCTGTCCCACATGACATCCTGGTCACCACAATGGAAAAACATGGACTTGATGGACAGACCACTCACTGGATAAGGAATTGGCTGGATGGTTGCATGCAGCGAGTGGTGATCAACAGCACAACGTCCACTTGGAGACCAGTGACAAGTGGCATTCCTCAGGGGTCAGTGCTGGGACCAGTGTTGTTTGAAATCTTTGTCAGTGACATGGACAGAGGAATGGAGTGCACCCTCAGCAAGTTTGCAGATGACACCAAGTTGTGTGGCACAGTTGACTTGCTAAAGGGCAGGGATGGCATCCAGAGGGACCTGGACAGGCTGGAGAGGTGGGCCCAAGCAAACCTCATGAAATTCAACAAGGCCAAGTGTAAGGGTGTGCACGTCGGTAGGCACAATCCCAAACACAAATACAGGCTGGGTGGTGAATGGCTGGAGAGAAGCCCTGAGGAGAAGGACCTGGAGGTCTGAGTTGATGAAAAGCTCACCATGAGCCTGCAGTGTTGTAGGTGGCAGACAGCAACTGAGTCCTAGGCTGCATCAAGAGAAGCGTGGCCAGCAGGGCAAGGAAGGGGATTCTGCCCCTTTACTCTACTCTCGTCAGACCCCACCTGGAGTACTGTGTACAGTTCTGGAGCCCCCAGCAAAGGAAGGACATGGAAGTGTTGGAGCGGGTCCAGAAGAGGGCCACAAAGATGATCAGAGGGCTGCAGCAGCTCTGCTATGGAGGACAGGCCACAAGAGTTGGGGCTCTTCATTGTGGAGAAGAGAAGGCTTCCAGGAGACCTTACAATAGCCTTCCAGTATCTGAAGGGGGCCTACAGGAAGGCTGGGGATGGACTATTCATAAGGTCTTGCAACAACAGGACAAGGGACAATGGGTTTAAACTGGCAGATGGGAGATTTAGACTGGATGTTAGGAGGAAGTTCTTCCCAGTGAGGGTGGTGAGGCACTGGCACAGGTCACCCAGGGAGGTTGTGGCTGCTCCCTCCCTGGAGGTGTTCAAGGCCAGGTTGGACAAGGCCTTGAGCAACCTCTACTAGTGGGAGGTGTCCCTGCCTATGGCAGGGGGTTGGAACTAGATGATCCTTGAGGTCCCTTCCAACCTTACCATTCTATGATTCTATATTGGGACATTTCTTGTCCTTAAATGCAACACTGATAAACTCTGGTGAATACCATCATCTGACAGCACACAATACTTGAAAACAGGACTGCAAGTTATGACAAGATACCAAACATAACAATCTCCTACCTTTGGTGGTGAACTTTGTACAACCAGGTCAACTTCAGGAATATCTAAACCACGGGCAGCAACATTGGTTGCAACCAGAACTTTAAATGTACCATTTCTAAAACCTTTCAGTGTAATCTCCCTTTGTTTCTGAGGAATGTCACCATGCAATGACTGGCAATCCTGAAAAAACAGTATAATCACAGGACAGAATTATATCAAAACTCAAGGCGATGTTTCATTTTATGGTCAGTTTTGAGTGCAGTACCTTGGTATTCGGCAGATACCATATGGCAGTATGTAGAACTGAATTATTAGAGTTTGTATGTATGCCTCTTATCTCTGCTGTGACTTATGGAAATAACTATGCCCTAACCTCTTCCCAGTGAGGGTGGTGAGGCACAGGCACAGGTCACCCAGGGAAGTTGTGGCTGCTCCCTCCCTGGAGGTGTTCGAGGCCAGGTTGGACAAGGCCACCCACACCACCTATGCAAGGCTCAGCTGTCTCAAAATAGTAATTGACAATTCTCAGACCATCTTAGTATTCTTTTAGCCACCTTCTTCCAAAATAGCGTTGCTTTTCAATCCTTCTGAATATATTTAATTTCTCCCACTACCAAGTAAAGCATTAAAATATAAGTGGTCCTAAATTAACACTTCAATGAACTACAGCTTCAAAGATAATTTTTCTATGTTTAGTCTTCATACTTGTTATTGCTGTGATAAAGAAGGACTTGCAGAATGTTTGGGTCAAAACTGCTTCATTTAATCTTAGTGAGAACTCTTAAAGAAGAAATCCTGTATTAGCCCATAATTTGTTAGTGCAGCCTAGTCCTGAAGTCCTTAATGCTGTAAACTTTCAATCAGTTTACTTTTTTTTTTTTTTTTCCCCCACCAGTTTGAGAAACTACCTGACTGCCTGGAAAAATCTGACTTATCCCCTCTGAAAGTCTCTCTTTAAAATTTCCACAGCATAGGCCTGGTATCAGCATAAGGTTAACACAATTCTGACAGGTTTTATTACTTATATAGGTTAGTAAATACCTGTTTGATTGAAGCATTCAGAGCCAGTTCATTTGCCTCCTTTTTGGTCTCACAAAAGACAATGGTTCTCCCATGGCTGCCACTGTAGACCTGAATGACATCTCCAATAACAGCAGCTCTCTGAGACCAGTGACACTCTATTGCCAAATGCTACGGAAAAGAATTCCAGTGTTTAGCTTGCACAAAACCACAAGATTGGTTGGACTCAATGATCTTAACGGTCTTTTCCACTCTTAGTAATTCTATGATTCCAAGAGTCTTTCTTAGTACATTTGAAGTGGTAAAATCCAGAAGTACTGAAGAATTACAGTTTCCTGATGGGCAAAATATGGTAACTTATGAGCCTACAACAAGCAAAATCCAAAAGGCTCTTATATCCAGCACAATTAGCCTAATATTTATTGAAATAATTACAGTAAGAGTTTAAAAAAGTCCTATCACTTTTCTTAAAGCAAGAAAAAGCAAGAGATGTTACACCATTTCTCTAGAGGACAGTATGGGGTGCAAGATTTTTGTCACAGTTCTGTCAAAACAACTTTCAACATCATTCTGTGCCTTTTAACGTACCTTAGGGTGAGATGACTACTTGTAGCATAAAGGAAAAGGCCTAAAAACATTCCACGTTAGACAGATTACTCACTTCTACTGTTGTAGCAGCCTTTTGAGTTCTTTTCCCAATAAGGTCAATCTGTTCATATTTAGACTTCATGTATTTCTTAGCCACATCATACACCCAATGTGGGCAAGTTGCAGAAAACAGTAGTGTCTGGGGATTGTCTTCTGAATCTGAAAACACAGAACAACATCTCAACAACTTCCTATCTTACAGATGCATACAAGTTGATTATATAGGTTAACAAAAAATTAAGGTCAACTGTCAATATATAAAATAAAGAAGGCAGTTTTGCTTTTTTAATTTATGCATTACTAACATCTGGATAAAAAGCACACAGAGAAAATTAATTTTCAGTGTTAGGAAAGAAGTGACTATGACCAAAGATCCAGTCTACTTTCAAGCAGTGAAAAGCGTAAAAAAAAGCTTCTTTTAATTCCTTTTAACATTAAGAAGTCCAAGTGTAACTTAGGGATCTGTACCTAACTTTGGCACCTAGGTACTGGATTTTAACCTTTGAAAAAATCCTGTGAGCAATTCCCACTTACACCGCATTTCATGTACATTTCTACTAATATTTAGTGTTTGAAAGTCTTTAAACAAAGCCACCTGGCAACTTTCAGACAAATATACCTGAAATTTGGCAAGCTGAATTATCACTACTATTTTTTTTACTATTTGTTTAAATATTGAGATTACCCTTCTTGTATGCAACACGTAAAATGTCTTCCACTTGCTCAGCAAACCCCATGTCCAGCATCTGGTCAACTTCATCAAGAACAACGTGTTTCACCTTGGTAAGGTCCAGCTTGCCATTCTGAAGATGGTCTTTGATTCGACCAGGTGTCCCAACCAAAATGTCAATGCCATTTCTCATGAGATCAACTGATAGACAGGAAAGAGCAGAAAAGACAGAAGTGAACTAGGAAGCATCCTCTACACTAGAAGCACAGGGTAGCTAAAAAGTAACAAAAGAACTTATTAAACCATTCATAAGTACTATCCTTACAAATCTAAGTGACAATACATAATGAACAGGAGGAGAAAACTTGGGCAGGGGAAAGAAGTCCCAGAACTCACCATTCTACTGCTCTTCCTAAAGGAAAAAATATTTCTATCCTCCCTTCCCTCTCCTCATGATGTAAATAAAGCGGCAAACAACATTTGGATTTTAACATAATTTGGAAATAATTACTTTTCCCAAATTGTCTACCTTAATTGGAATCTTTTAAAAAAAAACCCAAACAACAACAAAACCCCACCAACCACCAGCCCTTATTTATCTGATTGTCTAAATTAATTGAAATCACTTCTTAAGTTCTGCAAGGAAAAAAAAAAATCATCCCTAATATGTGAAGATAGATTACAATGAAACAGGTTAGTTATTCCTACTCTCATTTCCATTGTTTACAACCATCATGACAATTAATTATGCTGTCACAATAAATAAATTCTTCTCAATTTTACAGATCCTCTAGGTATCACACTAAAAAAAACACCATGCCCACTCATCACAGCTAGACATTTTTGGAAGAAAGTTTACAGGAACCTAAACCCAAATACTTTGTACACACACAGTATGTACATGTACATGAGAAGACAAGGAACATCAAAAATATAATCAAGAGCTACAGTTATTTCTCACAATAAGAAGCCAGATTCCAAGCTACTGGAAGAGGTCCCCATGAACTCTCCAGTTTTTCAGCTAGAAGTGTTTGTATGGAAAGTCCTGGCCACATTCCTGAAATATATCAGTCAATCAACCTTTTAATTACTACTGATGTCACTTACTTTGTCCGTTATATGGAGTTCCTCCATAAAAACAAGCTACTGTTAGCTTTCTTGTGATGTCCTTAAAATCTTTGGCAACCTGGTTTGCCAGCTCCCTCGTTGGACAAAGTACTAGCACCTAGATAAAAGAAAGACCAACACATACTCCCTCAGCATAGCTTCTGCCAAGAAACAGTTAAGACTTCTTATCGTTAAGTCTGACCATTCACAACTGAAAAAAAAAGAAGCTGGTTTAAACAGTCATCTAACCAAAGATTAGAGAAACACAAGTCTCTTGCAACAACACCCTTAATCTGCTTCAGCACAAAATTATTTAGGACAGGTGTGCTGGTTTGAGGTTAATTAGAATATTTTAATAGAGAAAATTACACTATAGGCTGTGAAAGGAAAACATCATGATGTCTACTTCACTCATACGCTTGCTGGAGAATTGTTTGGGAACACTAACCAAAACAATAGATAAGTCAGGCTCTCTCTGTCGCTTGCTGGAACGATCTAGCAGTTTCTGGGCTCTGACTCCTCTGCTGATTAACCCTCACTAACCACTTTGCTTCTAACCCTCCTGGCTGATCCTCCTAATTTACCTTGCACGTAAGGCAAACCTTGGGGTAAGGTACAGGGGTGGGGAGAAGGTGGAAGGGTGGTTGGGAGCCCCTCCTGGGGTCTCTGATTTCTGGGAGGGGAGTTGTGTTGCTGTATTACCTTTAACTTGTGTATTTCTGTAAATATTCTGTATATAGTGTAAATATCTGCTGTACATTGTGCAAAGCTGTAAATAGAGCTTCATCATTTAACTTCCAGCTGACTGAGTTCTAGTCTGGGTCATTTTACAAAGTGCGAGGGGGTGGGGAACTCCCAAACCTTCACAACAGGCTTTTCAAATGACATAGACTAAAGGTATTTAGATTTTATTTGAGCCTTGAACACATCAGCTATAAGTTTTCTTCTACATGCATACATGCTATCTGAGTAGAAGACTGAAGGATTCATGAAGCCTCTTTTGTTACCCATGTGCTCAGTAATGCCTTATGGTCCTGTAAGTAGGTGCAAGGAAGAGCCATCCCTGTGACTTAGGGAAACTTATGTTCAGTGTTGATCTGGAGCTTGTGCCAACACCCCGCAGAAGCAACCCAGGAACCATCCTCTCTTCCAATATACAGGATTCACTACAGGGGATCTAAGAAATGTATATAAAAATCTGAGAGCTGGGTGTCAGGAAGGCAGGCACAGCCTCTTCTCACTTGTGCCCTGTGACAGGACAAGAAGCAATAGATGTAAACTACAGCACAGGAAGTTCCACCATAACATGAGGAAGAGTTTCTTTACTGTAAAGGTCAGAGTACTGGAACAGGCTCTCCAGAGGCGCAGTGGAGTCTCCTTCTCTGGAGACTTTCAAAACCCATCTGGATGTGTTCCTGTGAGACGTCTAATAGATTATACAGTCTTGCTCTGACAGGAGTGTTGGACTTGAAGATGCCCAAGAGGTCCTTTCCAACCCCTAACATCCTGTGATCCTGTGACAGACAAGGTACTAACTAGGTGTATTAATTAATAAAGTTTAATGTGCAACTGCAGGGTTTTTCTCAAACCTAGCATCAGTGGCTTGACAAAAGTAACCTTAAAAGTCCTTATCCTGTTACTTATTTAAACATAATGTTACAAAAAGAAAGTAGCGTACTATAGTTGAGCGAGGCCTGAAATCCTTAAGACTCACAATTCACTCAAAGGAAGCTTTCCCTTCTCTGCAAGACTGCTAAATCTAGACCAGCATTCTCAGGTAGACATGACAGGCAAATGCAAATAAAATAGCTAGTACCATTTCTGGAATGAGTTTCAGGTAATCTACAGCATGAGTGACAAGATGAAATCAACTGATACACACACAAGAAAAAAAATTCACTGTTAATGGGGATAAGACAGGCTTTGTTCTATTAGTTTCAGAAAAAAAGCCAATTGGTAAAAAAGATGTAGATGGTGTTCCCTTGAAGAATGCAGACAGCTCACAATGAATGCATATTCTGTGGAGCAGAAGCTTCAGCATCTGGTGGTGGTCCTATGAAAAACTAAATCTATTTTTTAAACTTGCTGCTCCTTATGAAGTTGAAGTATGTTTAAGCAGACAGTTTTTATCAGGCAGAAAAATCACTAATCTGTTACTTATTGGAGAAAAAACAAGCATTCAATAACCACTGGTCCAAACCGGGCAAGGTGACTGGACAGAATTAAACAGGAACATGTCAAATACCTATAGTTTTGTTCTCTTTGTACACAGAAGAATAAATTGACCAGAGGATCGAGCTGCTTTGTTCTTCAGTCAGAGGCTATGAGACAGCACAGAATGCAAGCAAAACCCCACAAAAACAACTTTCAAAGAATCTTTAATGTGGGTTACCTTACCATGCAGAAACTTGAAGAACCATTCCAGCAGGTCAGAACTATCAATCACTCTTAACGAAACACAAAACAAAATCAGCACCCTAACCAAGCATAGCTACCTTTGGTGAACGGCCTCTTCTTCTTTCCTGTGAGTCTCCCTGAAGCTTTTCAATTAAAGGAATTGCAAAAGAGAACGTTTTCCCTGTTCCTGTTCGTGCCTGAGCAATTACATCTTTGCCAGAATATACAGGGTTGAAGGTCTTCACTTGCACGGGAAACAGGTACGTCACTCCTCGAGCTGTGAAAATTTCAAGACTACCTTAATATGATCATTTTACAAGTGTTCATTCATTCTCTTCAGCGGAAGTTATCCCAAGCAGAACTTCCATCAGCTCAGAAATCAAGACTGTGTCACCACCTCCCCCAATTTATTTAATTACACAGGTCATCTGTCAACACTCTGGGCCTGTTTGATTCTTTGATATTTGATTCTATTTGATTTTCTAGATAGGATTTGATTCTCTAGATAGGACAGATGAAGTTACTGCCCTTTGATGAAAGTCCTAAGGACTGCGACTTCATTTATTTAATGTACCACATTCATCTATGAAAATCTCTTCCTTTGAAATGAAACATACATCAAATCCACTTCTATTCTTCCTTTAGTTCACACTAAGTGATTAACAAACTAGCATCAAAGATAGTAAATATAAATGGTTTTCCTTCACTCACACTGAAATCACTTTTAATTGAAAAATTCTTGCCTTTTTTTTTTAATTACATAATTTAAAATTCTAGTAAAAAAGCCAAACTGGGCAATACTGCAAAGAAACAAAAAAATCTTTGCTCAAAGATATATTTAGAGCAGGCAATCAAAACGCCTCTGTATAGCACCTATCCTTGCACACACGTAAGCAGAGCACATCTACAATGCTCACTGAATATACTAAGCATAAAAACACAAGACAGATAATTTACTCCCTGTGGTCACAACACACTAAGAGATTTACCTTGAAGAAGCTGAACGGTCCCTTTGGAAATTGGAAAATTGGAGAATGCACCCTCTTTCTGTTCTTCGGTCATCTCCTGTTAGGTAAATAACAAATCAGGTAACATGCCACATAAATATCCTATGACCACCAGAAAATTCAAGATAATGGCATAGGCACTGATGTCATACCCAAGGGCCAAATTTTCAGTGACACTATCACAGCTGCAGCTAAAAAGCCACACTTGTTTTGCGTACGATCATATTTCAAAGTGAGTTAGAAGTGATCTGTAAGTTATCATTCTTTCATAGCTAATGCCATAACCCTGTAAATCCAAAATAACCAAACTGAAACTCTGAAATCTCTTAATGACATTTTCACATTCTATTTGAAAATACTGCCTTTTGGGAATTGGTCTAACAGATTGTGTGAAAATACACAAGAATCAGGCTTACTATCTAGCCTACTTCTTACTTCCCAACTAAAAGAGCACAGTAATTCACAGATAAATGGAACCCAAAAGAGTAACATTGTGACGTAGAGCATGAAACATACCCATCACTTGCACATGTTTTAACACCACAGTGACTAAAATAGAAAGCTAAAGGAAAGAATGCTAACCCTGGAAATCCTGGGTGCTTTGTGAAGCATCAGTTGGAACAAGAAACAAATAGGAGGGGAAAAAAAAAAAAGAAAAAAAAAAAACCACCAAAACCCAAGAAACAGCAGAACATAGAGATATAAAGACTTCTCAGAGCAAATTTTAGGTACAAAATGTGTTTCCCTTCCAAAAACCCCAGTTGTTCACGTCAAGTAATTTTAAAGGAACAAAATTAAATAGACATAATAAAAACATTCTTACAGAAAGGCTCAAAAGGTTTACGAAACTCATTATACATAATTAAGAACCACGTGATAAGTCACGTGAACATCTACTGTTCAGTAAGATATATAAAAACATATAAATACTGTTATTGTTCTGCTGGCCAAATGCCTATTTCACTCGAGATGCACTCAATATACCCAAAATAAACCACTTAAACTATACTTGTAGCAATTAGAGTTGCATCTAATGATGCTGATTCATATTAGTGCTCCATCTCACTGCAGCTACCAAGATACTGGTAGTAAAGCAATGAAACAATGGTGTGCTGACTTAGAACTTCAGAACCTTCATAACAAAAAATTTTTGCAAACGAGCAAGAAAAGGGACAGCTCACGTAGCTTTAAATCCTGAGCATTTTTAGCAGTCTTTCCACTAATTGGGAGAAAGAGGAAAAATAAAGGTAATCTCGCCCAAATTTAATGTTGTTGCAGTGCAGGAGCCTAAAATACATCACGGTAAGTCCTTAGTGTTACCTGCTCTTGCTCGCTGTCTCCCTCACCACTTGAGGTTTCACTAGAATTACTGTGTCGTTTTTTATGGGAGGATTTAATGCTTGAGGAAGATAATCTCGTGTTCTCTGGGCTTTCTTCTCTTGTATGACCGTTTTCTTTAATTCTACTCTTTGATTTCTTGAGTTTTGGGGAATCAGGCTCATCCTCTGACTGCTCACTTTCCTCCGTCTCAGCCTTTCTCTTCCGAGATTTCTCATGGCGTTTAGATTTCTTCTCCTTTTTCTCCTTCTGAAAAGGCACAGTTCAACGCAGTCGTTAAATAAAGGGCAGGATCAGAGCAAAAAAAAAAAAAAAAAAAAAAAACCAGAAAAAATATTGCAGAACAATCGAAACTAAAAGCCTCTGTCTCTGTTATTGATGAGGGGACCGGCAGGAAGCAACAGATCCCACTCCGCCACGGCGCAGGTGCCGCCCAGAGGCATTTTCCTGACCACGAGCCACCTGGGCCTTCATTTTCGGCACACTTACCCCGTAGTGTACAGCCCGAAGCGCTCCCCGGATCACTGCATGGCGAGAACGGCCCTATGCCTCCTCTAGCCGACCAAATACAGATACCCGTGCCGGGCCGCCCCGACACGAGGCGGAGACCGTTCCCCGGCGTCACGGGCCATGCAGCTCCACCGACCTCCCAGCAGGCCCCGCCGCCGCGCACGTGGCCGGCCCGGTCCGCCCCACGCCCGCCGCCCCGCGCAGACTCGCCCCGGCCCAAGCCAGCGGGGCAAGCCACCCAAAGAAAGACCCACCGGACACGAGGCTCAGCGTGCAGACGAGGCAGCGCGGCGTGGTGAGGCCGGGCCGTAGCCGCCACGGAAGTCTATGGACCCCTCCCCCATACCTTACGCCGCCGGCGGCTGCTCTCCTGAGCTGACTCTGTCTCCATAGGGCACTCGGAATCCGACTCGGCCTCGCTGCTGGCGCTAAACCGGGTGGCTTCAGGCATCTCCGCTCACCGCCGCCACGCCACGCCGCTGCCGGCCGACCGACCGCTCTGTGACAGAAGCAGGCCCCGCCCACTGTCCTGGCACATCTGGGTGGGGCTGCGCCGCTCGGCCGCCGCCCGGCAGCCAATAGCTTGTCGGACTACAAGACCCAGCATGTCTCGGCACGCCGCTTCCCCGGACTACATCACCCAGCGTGCCCCGCGCCCGCGAGGAAAGGCTGGGCGGTGTCTGCTATGACAGGGCGGAGAGGAAGCGGATAGCGGCGTCGAGGCCGACGGAGGAGTGGCGCTTAAGGCCTCGTCCGCTGGCTCCTCTTCGGGAATTTCCTCGTACCGTACCTCCGCTGGATGCGTAAATCCCTGATTTGGGCTTTCAAGAAAACGGAAAAGGTGCTGATAGAACGGCGGCGTGGGGCACTGAGAGCAGCAAAGTGCTGGAGAAGCCTGAGGGGAAAATCCTAGTGGCGACGTGACTGAATCTTGATGCGGGCCCTGGACTGAGGCAGACGCGATTGAGTGCAGCAGGGTTCTGCTCTCCCACAGACAGCACGATTTCTTCTCTGTTGTATCTGCCAGAGACACCTTTTCTAAATTAAATTTCCAACTGATAATTAGAACTTTAGCCTTCTGTCTTCATAACTACCGAAGACAAGTTTTCAGTAGGGAAAGAGCATAACACAGTAAGAGTATGGACAAGTGCCTCAATAAGACTTAAAAGTAGCACAGTGAAAAATGTGCACTCCACATTTAACTATGGGAAGAAATCAGATCAAGAAGTTAAAATTAGTTTTACAAATTAAGAGCTGTAAAGTGATCGTGGTTGCTGTGATGATGCTGATTTTTGAAGGATGAGTTCCCCAGAGCAGAGCAGGGGCACGCTAGCATGGTTTTCCTCGTAACAATACCACTGACCCTACCTGTTGTGTGCTACACCGACACATTTTCATTCGCAAAACCAGAATCCTCTTTGCCAGATAGAAACATACCAGGGAGATTCAGGAAGATGCTGAGGTCTCTTCAGGACACACAGAGCCTGGGAATTCAAGAATTTTTCATAATACCTGTGCAGCAAGGTGTGTGCCAATCTTCTTGTTTTGCATTGTTTTCTGATGCGACTTTCAAAAATTGCAGCATAAGATGGTCCTGTCCATCTGATACAGTTACTATTAGAGCATCACATGCCCTTTCAAGGTTAATGGACTGATCTGAATGCAGTCTATTCTGATTTTTATTAATAGTAAAAAATAATTATAAACATGAGAGCAACAGAATACTATGGTCAAATGCTATGGTTTAGAGACAACATCATAGATGTTAACTCATTGCATTTACTCTATGGTTACAAAGGGAAAGTGTACAAAGTGCAATAGAAAAATAATCATCTATTTGTGACCAGAGTTAGCTGAAGTGAGGAATTTTGTTGCAATTTTCCTTCTGCTTTGTCCTCCTCTTTATAATCTCAGAATTTGACAGGAAGCTTCATCTTCTTTTCAGTCCATCTGAAATAATAGAATTGTTATATGTCAGCCTTCACATTCTAAAAATTAACTGAGTTGCCTTAGCTTCTGGTACCACAGATGACAACAATACGAACACAATCAAAGTGAATATTTGAAGTATAGTTTGCTAAAGAGTGGCCAAACCCACACCAGAACTGCTTTAAAAAACTACCTTTAGTACTTGATTTGTTCTTCCATACACTAGCTTCCCAGGTTGACATACATATCTAATTAAAACTCAAATGGTTCAATTAAATACTAATCATTTAACAATCTGTGATGTTACTAAAAATATATTTTTCCCTCACAACATTTTACAGTTTTGCTAATTTAGATAGCGGTTTTGTAGGTCTTATTGACATGCGACTGAGTAAAAAAATGTTTCCTACCAATTTTGTTTCCCTTCAGGGTTTTTTCAAGTATAGTTACCTTATGAAAGGAAGCAGAAGCTTCTAGCACAAGTGATGTACACATTTTCCTGTCTATTGTGAGCAAGTCAAGTGGTATTTTATACTTTAAAGTTCTGATTGAACAAGTCCATAAAGTTCTTCTTAGTCTTCATCTACAAATGGGGAAACTGTGACAATATTTGTAATGTCATATGCAGCTGAACCTGCTTGCCAGCAGGAGTTTGTCAATCATCATGTTTAGCACTGAGTTTATCAATTGCCATATTTCTCAGAATGTCTGCACTTGGCCATTTCCATCTGCAAGGCAGAGCTCAAATTTGCAAATTAATGCAAAATATAAACAGCAGCATTTGTACAGCTGATTTAGGGGAGTACTCACGTAAAATTACATGGCAGAATTGGCCTACATCAAAAGCTGAGTGGCCAGCAGATCAAGAGAGGTGATTTTGCCACTTCTGCTCTGCTCTGGTGAGACCTCACCTGGAGGACTATGTCCAGCTCTGAGGCCCTCAATACAAAGAGGACACAGATCAGACAGTATAGGTCCAGCAGAAGGCCATGAACGTGATCAGTGGGCTGGAGTACCTCCCATGCAAACACAGGCTGAGGGAGGTTGGGCTCTTTACCCTGGAGAAGGCTCCAGGGACACCTTCAAGCAGCCTTGAAGTGCTGGAAGAGGGCTGGAGAGGACCTGTTTACAAAGGCTTTTAGTGATAGGAGGAGAGGTAATGGTTTTAAACTACAGAAGGGTAGATTTGGTTTGGACATTAGGAGGAAATTCTTTATTACGAGAGTGATGGAACACTGGAACAGGTTGCTCAGAGAGAAGGTGGAGGCCCCACCCTTGGTGACATTCAAGGTCAGGCTCCATGGGGCTCTGAGCAACCTGATCTAGTAGGCATTGTTTTTACTTACTGCAGGGAGGGTGGACTAGATGACCTTTAAAGGTCTCTTCCAACCCTACACATTCTAGGATTATATGATTCCACAATTTACAGCAATATTTCTGACTAGCTGTGACTGTTAATTTGAAGACAGAGCATCCAACATGTGTTTTCTTACCTTGGGGAGTCAATTCCACTGTCTCCTGTAATGCTGTGGTTTTCCGCTCCTTCTGAGTGCTTATGTCCTGATGTCACAGTGCAAGCATCCTTAAAAAAGAGACCTTTCGCCAGAGGGTTTCTTGCTTCTTCAGCCTGTGAGCCCAAAACACAGCAAACTGCTATGGTATCCATCTCATAGGGAAAGTTCTGCAAAGCGTCAGTATCTGAGTCAGCCTTGTTAGCCTGGCAGAAATCTGCTGCACCTGGAGCCTTCACATAGTTATTCAGGCCAGTTTCTAATTCCTTTCTGTGACCTGTTGGAAGAATGTGTCTGCACGAACAACCTTCTTCTGTGAAATCTGGGTTTGGATGCTCTTTTGAGCCATTTATTGATTCTGCAAAACTAGCACTTTCCTTATAAACATACTTTCCTGAGACATCTTTATTTAGAGTTGTGTTGCACTGGGCAGGGTAAGTATTAAACCTACAGTTTTTTAGGTACAGCTTTTGCACAGCAGTACTCCTGTCTCTTGTAGCTGAAAGAGCATGGCCAGGAGGCAGGTGACACTGTTCAAAATTGTCATCCAGATGTAATGAGTTAGAGATGTCACAACCCTGTGCTTTTTGGTACAGAAGATGGCAGTTATCAGTAAATCCTTCACTTTCCAGCTTCAGTGATTGTGGATGGCTGGCACAGACATATTTAAATTCACTCTTTTTGTCAGTCTTTTGTCTGTATTTCTTACCATTTTTGTTTAACCTGGTAACTTCGGCTGTATAATTTGAAAGACAGACATTTTTAAATTCTTTTGCTGTCTGATCTACCAACTTGCATACAGCATCAGTTTTGCTCCTGCAACACTTATCTTTCATATGTAATGAAAATTGTGCATCTTCTTTGCATACATTCTCATCTTCAGCATAGGAGCGAGGGGATTTTATAGTATCCCCTGGATCATTTTGGACAGTTCTTCTGTAGATGTTTTCTTCAGAAACATTACTCTCCAGAAAGCATTTACTTCCATTATCTGTTTGGAATATAGTGCCTTGGGGACAACTTAAGTTTTCACTTAAACTTTCTATCTTTAGTTGGAGGGAAGACCTACTAGAGTAGAGTAGTTCATTGTGCTTAGCTATGTCAGCCTGCCTTTCAGTAGCCAACTCTTCATTTCTGTAGTCAAAGATTTGGGGGAAGTTCAAGGACTGTAGCTTTTGAAAAGCCCTTTCTTGCTTCTGAGGCCTGGACTTGATCTGGCTGTTAGCAGTGCCTATGTATCCCTTTGTGTGGAAGCTGCGTCTTCGTGACAGACCCTGAAAAGGGTCCTTGATTTGTTTTTTATATATGACATGGGATTCCACTGCTATGTTGGATGGCTTTTGATTTCTGGTAGTCATTGAAAGGTTCTCTTCCAGTTTTTCACTTTTGGATGTTAGCTCATGGATGTGAGGTTTCCTGTTGCTTCTGCTAATGTGCTTCTCTCTTGGATTTGCTTTTCCTGGTGTGTTTTGCTGGTTTACTTTCTGTCTTTCGACTATAATCCTTTGAAAGATGGTTTTGCCTGCGTATTGACACTTCAGCCAAGGTACCCTCACTGGTATATTTTTTCTGCTTCTCAAACTTCTGCATTAATATTGTGTGTTTAATCAAATTATCAACCGTAAGGGTAGGGTTAATATGCTTGATGATTTCATGTTCAATGTCACGTGGAATATTATCTAAGTCATCTTCATCCCTGACTGGCCACTCTTTAGGAGGAAACTGGCCTGAAAAAGTAGAGTACTCCTTCTTCATTTTTTCTTTTTCAGAAGCACTTCTCCAGAAAAGGCCAAGGCCAAACCTTCTGCTTTTAAGTTTCTCTTTCACAGATGTCAGAGATCTGATTGTGTCCCATGAACGTTTTTCAGCACATGTGGAGATCTCTTGAGTTTGAATGGAAGGCTTGAGTTCACTGCAGCCTTTCCTCTCTCTTCTGTTAGGTTCATGGTTCATTAGGTGCTGATGTCTTACACCAAGCATATTCTGGCCAGGAAAACAACAGCACGATCTGTAATGGGACACTGCAGAAACATTTTCTTTCACCAGGTCTGCACAGCACTCAGTGTTTACCAGGTAAATGATGGAAGGTGATAGACAGCAACAACTGTTCTCCAATGGGGGGACCCCTCTCTTGTCTTCTGTGGTATCATTTGGGATAAAGTATGCGCTGGGAGTCACAATGAAGTATCTTTCTCCTGTACGATAGATCTTTCTTTCTTTAATTAGAGTGCCAAGAATATTATGTAAGAGTTGTGGGAGGGAAGTGCAATGCCTGTGATAGAGATACAGAAATCAAATCAGAAATAAGTTTTCAAATAAAATGGAAGCTGGCAAAGGAATAACTTTCTTACAGCAGATGTGAAAGTCACTGAACATAAAACATCCAATCTATTTAGTTCACAGGGTTTCGAAACAAGTTTGAAACTGAAAAGTTCGATCACCTCACAAAAGGCAGGATCTTTCTCAAATACATCAACACTTTGCTGAGCTTACAGAGCTCGTAATTGCATTCAACTTTCTCCTTCCTGTGCTCCTGGCAGAACAGAGACACCCCCATTCTGCAGCAGTGTCCTCACGTGGGGCAGGAAAGGCTGCCCCAAATCTTAGGACGAGCTCAAGCTCCAGCCCTGACTCAGGGAGAGCCCTCTCGGGCCAGCCAGACGAGGGCAGCATAAAAATATCAACCAGCCGAGGGCTCTGGGAGGTCTTAAGTATCAGTAAAACTTCTTTTAACTCTGCCGCGGCCGTTCCTCACTGATGATGAAGGAGGTAAAGGATAGCTGGTTGTTTCTGCAGCACTGCTGTGATGGAGCTTTGCATATTCTACTTCGAATAAGGAAGTATGTTCTCTTTGTGTCTGCCATGATATTCATGGGAGAGGCCTTTTACCAGGTACAAACCAAACAGTATCTTGTTCAAAGCATTTCCCTTTCGACAGGCTATTTAGCAGTGTTTTTTATCACTCTGAAGCTTATGGTGTAATTTTGTCAGGTAACAATTGCTACTGAAGTTTACCTCACTGAGTCTGGTCTCAGCTATTGGTTTTCCCTCGGGTGTCACAGTCTCAAACTCTTTAGTCAAATGGCATCTGATGTGTCTGCCCACAAGAATGAAAACTTAGCAAGAAATACCATCTCTCATTAAAAACTTGGAGAGTGCTGCTTCTGGCTGACCTTAAAACGCTACCTTATGATTGTCTCTGTGCACATACAGACTACATCATATTCCTGACAGTTTTGGGCCAGTTTATAGGGATGCATTAAAGTTTGTCCCACTAGTGAAAAGTTTTGCCTACCAGATCAACCTGTAACGTTTGCAGAGCTATAAGCTTAAGACTGCAAGGCAGCAGGTCAGCCGCAAACAACCTCCTCCAGAGGGCCATAACGAGCTTTTGCAAAGTCTCGCACGCAAACACACACATAATGGAGATCTAAGGGAAACTGAACACTTCTCAGATTTAAACGAAAATACAGTGTTTAAGGGAAGTAGCTGCTAACCCTTCAGAAGAGAAGAATTAAAGTCACTCACTTTCAGGAAATAAGGGGCTCGAATTTGCAAACAAGCATGAATTTGAGGCTTGGATTTTTTTTTTTTTTTTTTTTTTTTTTTTTTTAATAACAAAACTAGTTCTTAACTCCAACCCAGTGCCTTTGCCATCAACGTCAGCTATGTTCCTGTCTCTGAAGGGACTCTGATGTGACACACAGTCAACTTTATGTTATTCCATATCTGCCAACTAAATACCTCATCTGTGCTTTCCCACCCAGTAGAAAGGGCATTCACTCACAGAATCACGGAATGGTAGGGGTTGGAAAGGACTTCTGGTGATTGCCTGTTCCAGCCCCTCTGCCGTAGCAGTTTCACCTAGGGTAGGTTGCCCAGGACGGCATCCACGTGTGCTTTGAACGTCTTCAGAGATGGAGTCTGAAAAAAGACTGGCCCCATCCTTTTGATACTCACCCTTTAAGTATTTTTAAGCACTGATAAGATTTGCCCCCCTACCCCGGTCTTCTCTTCCAGGCTTAAAAGCCCCAAGTCCCTCAGCCTTTCTTTGTAAGGGAGATATTCTAGTCCTCTGATTATCTTCATAGCCCTTTGCTGTATCCTCTCAAGCAGTTCCCTGTCCTTGAAATGGGAAGCTCAAAACTGGACCCAGTACTCCAGATGAGACCTCACCAGGGCAGCATGCTGTTGCACTCAGTTCCCTCTTATAGTCAAAGAAGCTATATGAAAATCTCACAGGTTCTCACGGGCTGGTGAGGAGTATGGACATTCATGTGTTCTATCCATTACCTGTTAATTTATATTGTTTTACATTGCCAGCTGTGCTTGTAAACATTCAGCGATTACTTGCCCATTAGCATAAACTCAACCTTGATGACACAGTCACTATAAGAGGAGGGAGAAGTGAACACATTACCTGGATATTTTTTGTCTAACTGCTCCATTAAAACTTCCTGCGTGGCTACCACACAGTCTGCATTGATGTCCAACATGATACGGCATATTCCTTCTGCTAGGGGAATGGAGTGTGACTGTTAGAGAGGGTTCATGGGAGCAAGGCTTACATCACCTGTAGTCCAGGAAGGTAAAAATAAACTTGAATGTAATAGTGTTCATTTTTTCTAGTAGCTGTGACAGATTTTCATTACCATATTCTTGTGTTGCCCTAGGACAAACACCTTGTTCTCAGGTAATCTTCTTTAGCAAATGACTCAAATATTTTTCTGAGAAGGAAATTTGCTCTAGCACTCTCCCAAGTGCTTTCACAACAAAGGAAACAGAAGGCTACTTCTAAGCACTTCAGTTTGTTTGGTATTTAATTCCAGCTTAAACCACATTTAGCTTAATAAACAAGGGATCAGAGAGAGAGAATTATGTCTGATGATGCTGGCTTTCTGGATGACTGTTAACATGCAAAAACATGCAGAAATGTTTCTCTAAGCTAATGAAAAAGTCAACATCCAATAATCTAAGTACAAAGTCTTTTCACTGAGTCAAAATACAATTTTTAAAATTTTTTTTTAAAGACCAACAACAGGCTTTTCACCTTGTCTGGCACACAAATTTTAATAAAAATGGTAAACATTTCACTTTCAGACAAAGCTCTAGAACTAGATTATCTACTAGCAATGTGCAGAAGGCAAAAACTCTTGTTATAGCTGCATGAATTTTTTAGCCTACATCACCATTTCTCCTGGTGAGAGACATAATATTGTCCCTGTTCGGCATGATGAAAGCAGAAGCTTGGAGGGGCTGACTATGGCTCAGGTTCCCTAGTAATTCCTGTAGCCCCAGCCCAGGGGCCTGAAAAAGGTGTTAGTCCTTTGCCTCAACTCCCTCATCCATAAAACACAAAGATAAACACTGCCCTCTTCCCTTCACAAGACGAGCAAGTAAGGGCAAACTTTCAACATGGTACCAGTGAATGATGTAGAAAAACCTGAAGGAAGCATTTTCCCTGGAAGGTGATCGCAAAGCACAAAGCAGGTACTCACCTGAAGTCTGTTCATAGAGCAAGACAATGACTGCATACACCTTCTCAGCCCGATGGTCTGTTTCCACTGACTGCTAGTGTCCTGTGCTTCCCCGTTCTGTGTTGCACAGAAAGCCCCCGGGTATCCTCAGCTGCCAGAGTAAGCAAAAGGCACTCCTTACTGCACGCACACACACAAAACCAAACCAAACCCCACAACAAACCAAACCAAACCAAGCAAACCCCCACACACACATACAACAACAACAACAAAACCCCACCGCCCTGGTGTTAAATGCTAACAATAATTTTCTCGAAAGTAAGAAGGGACATTTTAGATGAAGTGATATTCACTTTTAACTACAGTGCAATTGGATAGTCTGTTGGATGACTCTGTAACCCGATATTTATCCTTTAGGCAGAAAACTACAGCACAAACATTTATTTGAGTAAATGAACTTAGTAACAGCACTTTGAAGTTTAAATTGCTCTTGACCTTTGTTTTACAACTCCTGCTTCGTTCAAGAAAAAGCACTCAGAAAAAAAAAAAAAAGGTCCTGGCATACAATTTCCTCAGTGCTGTTGCTAGGATACTCTTTGCAGGTGCAGAAACCATTGCAAGCTCCTTTTTGGATGGGAAAAGACCCATCACCATTCAGTGATTACTCTTGTGAATCACTTACTGTCTCAAGGCTCTGCTGTAGGCTCACCATACTGCTGCCACCGTTTGTTCCTGCAAAGCACCAGACTGCTAAGGACTAAACCACCAACATTTATTCTTTATCTTTATTGCTACTCTTTGCTATCATCGTCTGCATCAGCCTTTCCGTCTCAACTGCCATTCAGGGAAGGCTCTTTCAGAATAATATTTAAAACAAAGCATCAAGCAAAAGTCAGCTTGACACTGTAGGGAAAAAAAACAACAACAAAAAAACCACCGCTAAAACTGTATTCAAATGCAAATCTATTTAAAAAGATTGTTTCAGATCTATAGTACACAGATGTCAACAACACATACATTAAGTATCATTCCTCCCAACTGTGAAATGAAATCTGAAATAAAGAAAGCAAGAGTTAGATCATTGACAGCCGTGATAAACAATTTAGGAAAAGGCCCGGGCAGCCCCCTACAATTATCTCTCAATTTCTTACTAAAACCTTACTAAAACATTTTCCATAGCCAAGTAACTGCACTTCTGATGTTCTCCAAAGTTTGGTGGAAATACATAGAAGGTGCATCCCTTAGATTTGCACCACCCATGCCTCATAGGCCCGGTGCAAACTCGCTAAAATGCCGTGCTCATTAAAGGTTTTCGGTATCCATCCCTTTACAGTTTAAAAAAATATTGCAGAATCCCCTCCCCGCCCCCCTTCCCTACTCTAAATAAATAATCTGAAGAAAATGATCTTCTGGTTTCTTCATATTTTTATGAAGAGCCTGCTTATGCCTATGTGCAAAGTACCTGTCAGCAGTCATGGAACTCCCTCTAATCCTCTGGATGGTTTAAATACAGCGCAGTTCCCATTCACACTCTGCAGCTCTTGCAGAATCATGTTTACCAATCCAAATCTAGGCAGTTTGCCAGCACTTATGCAGTTATGTATCATTATCCTTCAGTTTAGTTTACCTGTCTGTTCAAACTCTGCTCTTTACCTGGACATCTGAAACCCAAGAATAAACTTTTGGAACATGTAACCACTACAGTGTGGGGAAAGTCACTGTAAGGTGAGATCAGACAATAAAACAGTGCACAGAAAAGCCTCTGGGTATTCTGGACTAGGACAAAGTGATTTTTTTGTTCCATCTCTGACCTTTTTTCACTGAGTTGTTTAACAGTTGTAGGATTTTTGCATCTTCTGACTCTAGGAATTGCATACAAATTTTATCTGGGTGAAAACCAGGCTAGTTCTAGGGGGAGTGTACAAAGAGGCATTTTATTGCAATAGCACTTAATTTACTTCTTAAAAGTTCAGATAAACAATTTATATAACAATAAATGGTTAACAGTAAATTAATTCCAGGGGAAAATAAAATAAACCAAAACAAAATAAAAACAAAAGCCACAAAACAACACAAATGCAAAACAAGAATAAAATCTCTCATATGATTCTACTGACGTGTGTTGAGACACGGCACATGAAAATAGAAGATTGGCTTTCCTGGTTTGTAGCTAGAGAGATTTATATTGGAATTGTGTTGTATGCTTTGTTAAACTGCATACATCCTTCAGATCCTGCATCACTTTGTGTGGGAGCACCACTATCTTTGATGTACAGTTGGAGTTGATGATCTTCGAAGTCTTTTTCGACTGAAAAAAATCTTTGATCCTACTTCACTCTTTGCAGAAATACACACAGAAAGCCATAATAAAGCACAGAACTGCAAGCCTGACGCTTTTCTATGGACTAGACCACACTGTGGCCACATTTTGTAGTAAAAAAACAAAACAAACAAACAAAACCCCCCAAAACACGCACACAAAAACCACCACATAATTAAAGGCTAAGAATTTTGAAGAAGAAAAACTTATTAAGAACAATATAGAAAGTTGGGGACTGTAGCAAAACACTTTCTGAACATCAAGGAAGATTTTACAAGGTATTTCCTTAATGAATAAAAATTCTACAGAGAGTATAAAGATGGGGTAAAATCATTTAAACGTTTTCACTTTTAAGTACATAACAGAGAAACTGTGATTTGGCACAAAAATTGCGTGCTATATCGTGTTTTGAGAACCACCCTTTTACTGAAGCAGAGAGTAAAAAGTTCAATTGCATTAAAACTGTTTCAATAACAGATTAAACATAAGTTTTGACAAACAACTCTCAGGAACAGCATGCAGAGTCTTCATGTTGTTTGATGATTTGATACAACTCTCATAGAGAGATACAAAATTGTCAGTTAAGGTCACTGACACTTCTTCTACTGACATTAAATACCTTCTGCCTTCCTGATACAAAAATATGACCTATAAATGCTTTCTGAGATTTATAACCAAGAGCTCTGAAATCCTTACTCTAACCTTAGGGCTAATGGCAGCCCACAGAAATCTTCATCACCATTAAAAAAAAAACCAACAAAAACAAACCACAAAACACAAGCAGGTATGGTGAAAACAAACAGGGTTCAAGAAGAAAGGCAAGAGATCTGTCCTGCAATCTCAGATCTATCCTGCAATCTCAATTCAGGCCCTCATATAGGATGAGTTACCAACAAATTCAGTCCAGTGTCATTTTCCTTCAGCCAAGCACAGTGGGAAAGCTTTTGCCATTGAAACATGCATCTCTGATCTTCAGAGACATCAACCCCTTATTAAGGCCACTGAACTGCCCACTTAAATGCTCCAAGAGCAACTTGAGAGCAGGTTTCAAGCTTGGAAAGCACTGAACACAAGAACAGGCATGCAGCTTCAAATAAAGTGTTTAAAAGACAACAGCACTTCTGCTTGCTTGGAGACTAGTAGGCAAGCTGGCCAGTAGAGCTCTGTGTTTCAACTACAAGAGCTGCCAAAATACCCAACAAGCAAAACCATATAAACACATCTGCCTTTGGGGCATTCCTGGTGTTCACTGCAGAATTGGCATGGAAATTCAGTTGTAAGTAATTCAAGATAATTCTTTTTTTGCATACCTGAGCATGCCAATAGCTTTAAAGTCAACTGACATGTGGCACCCAGCACAACCAGCACAGCTGATACCAAGGAAGATTGTCTTCAACCTTTTTGGCATTCAGAGTCAGGCTTGGTTGTAAAAGACAGATTGATTCAAAGCTTTATTACAGGGAGATACAAATAATATAAAATTAACCAGTCCCAGGCAAGTTGTGAAACTAGCACATGGAGCCAGAAGAGGAATAAAGAAGACACCAGTAATATATCTGTCTTCTTTGACTGCAGGTTGTGCAATCCACTGCTATATGAATTTGGCATAGCATATTTTCCACTTGGCCTGGTTCAAAAAAGCCCCTTCACAATCCTGGCATTTTTCCACTAAAGTGTCTCTGCATTCTCCTTGCTGCCAGCCCTGTTCTCTCTTCTGCAGTAAATCACAGACCATCCAGATAGATCTTTAATGTCAAAAGCTCTGTTCTAAGCAGGAAGTTTACTGTGTGTTGGTTAAGTACTTACCTGTGTAGTGAAAGACTTGCTATAAAACCATCATGATGCAGTTGTACATTCCTATGCCTGTTCAGCTGAAGGTCAACTCCAACTGCTACAACACTCCTAGGCCCAGCATCTTTGCCTGGAAATCTTCTGTCATGCAAAAGGCAGTCACAAAAAGTACACAATATAAAGCTACAAACATGGGAGTAACATACATCTAGGGTAATGTCTCCCATCCCCAAAATTCACTCCCTGGCTTCAGCTCACATTTAACCCCAGCCAAGGAAAGTTGTGCTGCCTTTCAGTGACAGAGTACCCACAGAGCTATTCAAAAGAGGACATTCCCCCCTGCAAGAGCCTTTCCAGAAAACCATAAATCAAAGGACACATGGCCACTACTATGTCCAACTCACTCCCAAGGAACATTTGGCTAAATGCTACCCACCACAGAAGAAGCTGTCAGACTGCTCAATGCAATTGTAACTTCCCTTAGACTCAGGCCTCCTGCTTGCAGTAAAGACAGAAGCCAACATCACACACTGAGGTGGAATGAAGCAGGCCTCAGATCTTGTTTCCGGGCATATCCCACTGCAGGGAGGCTTCTTTCCTTCAGCTGAGACTAAAGCTTTGATGGTATATGGGCAACTTCACACCTGCCTGAGCAGCTTACATGTTGATGGATGTGTACAGACACTTTTCCTTCCACTCTCTCTAAACAGATATTCCAACTTTAAAGATGTTCTCTGTGCTAGAAAATATGCTAGAAAATAAGTTCTGTAACCTTTCATTGGCCTGGAATTTATGAGCCACCGAAAAGAAACAAAAACAACAAACCAACAATAAATAAATAAATACAACCAAAAAACACCATAACACCCAACCAAACAATAACAACAAAACCAAACTGCCACAAAAAAACCCAAACCAAAACAAAAAAAAAAAAAAAAACCAAAACCCACAACACCAAAAGCAGCTTAGAAATTAAAAGCAGCATCTGACTACCACAGGAGGTCTCAGAGGAGTTGTTTGTACACTGTGGACTAAACAGCATTACTTGACTTAAGGATTTAAGCTCCCAGTTTCCAAATCTTTCTCTATGGCTTTGGCACTATTAAACACACTTCCTGTGTTTCAGTTTATCTAAGTTTCAGCCAAAAGGAAGTGACAGAAGCCAAACAGAATAACTGAACTGAGCACCTCCACTCAGAGGACTCAGAAGACTCTGGTAATATCTTTTAAAAAGCCAATTTATCAGAATCCTTACTGTGAAGATCCTGAAGGTTGTTGGATTTCACACAGCAAAGTGAAGCCTCCAGTGGCAATTAGAGAGATCTACAGGTACCTGCACGACGTTTAAAGCATAGAACAATTCCAGTGAAAAAAATAAAATTGTGCAGTCCATGAAGTATTTCAGAAAGTGACCTGAAAGACAGGCTCTATTTGCTGCTTGTTTTCATGGGAACAAGCAAAATATTTTATGATTTCAATGGAGTTTTCAACCTTGGAAACTCAGCCTGTAACTGGTCATAGCCCACAAAAGAGAAATCCAACATCCAGGAAAAAAAAAGAAAAAAAAAAACCAACCAAAAAACCTAAAAAACAGCAAAGCACTGCTACAGGACAACAACTACAACAACAACCACCACCTCATTCTTTTTGATTTCAAGAAAAGCAGAATAAAGATCACAGAGGTTTAGTTTATTCCAGCTTTTCAAATACAAATAGTGTTTCAGTTTTCAAAATAGACTGTTTGCCAAGTAGAGAGCAGTTCCAGTTTCAGTTGTTTCATTGCCCAGAAATGTTTCTGCTTCAGTACAAATCTGGCTGCGTACAGAAAAGCTATGCACTGCCAAGCGAATGGAACAGAGATTGCTGCTAATGCATCAGTATAAGATAAAGCATACTAGGAAAAAAATGAAACTAAACTGCTTTGGACCATATAATAGTTACTCCCAAGGGCTTCACTGTATTGTCACCAGTGAGAGCATTCATTCTGCTAAAGTTCTCTAAGTATGAAATAAGATGCAAAGTTTTCTGAATAAAGGTACTCTTTCTGGTGATACTTCTAACAAACTTTTACTTAGTATAGAACGAAAGCAAGCCTTTTAACAAGGCTCTTCAGTATTGAGAAGACTCATATTACATAGCAACAAAGGACAAGAGCATCCTGGACCAGATTAACAGGAGCAGAGCCAGCAGATAAAATTACAATCTGCCTCTACTTGGTGCTTGCTAAACAATATCTGGCATATTAAGTGTACTTTTGGGCCTCTGGTAGAGAAGATACATCTGTAAATGGGCCACCAAGATGGGCTGGGCTGGAACACTTGTCCTGTGAGCCAAGTCTGAGGGAACAGGTTTTATTGAACCTGAAGGAGAAATAGCTTTGGGAGGACATGACAAAATACTCTTGACAAGATGGAGCCAGGCTGTGCACAGCAGTGCAGGTTGGGAGGATGAAGCAACAGTGGGACATCATCAGTTGGAACAGGAGAGGTTCAGACTGGCTAGAAAGAGAACCTTTTTACCTTTAAAGACAGTGCAGAAGTCCAGCAGGTTGCCCTGAAGCAGGTTAAGCAGTCTTCAGTCCCAGAGAGTTTCCAAGAGCTGGCTGAATAAAGCCCTGAGTGATCTGGTCTGACCCCATAGGTGACTCTGCTTTGAGCCACAGGTATGATAGGCTCCCAGGAATAAAATAAGTCCAGTCATCTGGTTTAGTTGGACATTGGTACCTGTGCCTCCCACAGCCACTTTCAGCTCCCACTTTGACCACCCTTCATTTCCATAAACCAATGCAACAGCACTTTTGACCTCTAGTAGCTGTGAAGTCTCCTTGGGTTACACCGAGTTAAAGAAAAAATGTTACACATAGATCACGGGGTTAATGAGGCCATGCAAAACACAGTCTGTATGGTAAAGCTACTGCTTTTCTCTTCAACTCTCAAAGAAATAGCNTTTTTTCCTCCATAACTGAGCTCTGTCTGCATGGGCTCATTGCCAGCACTGGTGCTCTCCACACCACGGAGGAGAGGTCATAAAACAAGATGTCAGCATAGAAAAACTAAAACTATCCTTGAAATGAAGTCTCCTGATTTTGAAACAGTATCATTTGCTGTAGTTGAGCACTACTAATTAATGTAATTTATTTAATTAACTATGTGATACTAACACAAACTGTTATCTTTCCTGACTGAGAGAAAAAAAATAGCATGGTTTGAATTACCCTCATACTAAAAGACTATTAAGGCAAAGGTCTGCCATTCATAATGTGAGGCACAAGGATCCGAAAGACTGAGAATAGCACAGCTCAGACTATTTACTTATGTTTTTTTCCCCTCACTTCAACAGACAGAAGTGAGAACAGTGAGTCTGCTGAGAATCTTTATCACTGAGAAATACACAATACACACCAATATCTTCAAAACTAACCTTGTTAGAGATTATTTTTAGAACAATTCAGAGCAATTAAACTCAATGGAGCTTATTATTAAAAAAAACCAAACAAACAAACAACATTGCTGCTCAGGTTAAAGTGTGACTAGAGACCACTTTTCCACGCAGTGAAAAAATTTGCATGCACAAATACTTTTGCAGATTATTCAGGTAATTCTATCTGAGCAGATCTGGTAAATGCATTTGGATTTTGAATGTACCTTGCTGCTATGAGTTCGATCAGTAGTTTTGTGCAGTGACAAATGCAGGGATTTATCCAACATCTAAAATAAACGATGGGAGTTACCCACCCCCCTACACTATGTAAAATGACCCAGACTAGAACTCAGACAGCTGGAAGTTAAGGACTGAAGCTCTATTTACAGCTCAGCGCAATCTACAAGCAGATATATACACTATATACAGGAATATTTACAGAAATATACAAGTTAAAGGTACTAGAGAAACACAACACCCCTCCCAGAAATCAGAGACCCCAGGAAGGGCTCCCAACCACCCTTTCACCTTGCCTTATGCGCAAGGTGAGCTTGGAGGATCGGCCAGGGGGTTTAGAAGAAAAGTGGTTAGTGAAGATTAATCGGCAGAAAGAAGCCAGAAGCTAGACCGCCCAAGACGCTGTGCCCCTACGGACACTGACTTATCTATGTTTTGGGTTCTTCTCTTAAACATCTCAGCAAGCCTATGAGTGAAGTAGATATAACCATTGTTTCCTTTTTGCAGCCTATAATATAATTTTCTCTATTAAAATATTCTAATTAGCCTCAAACCAGCACAAGTTTGAATGTAGCATTTAGTGCAATACATATTCAACTGAGAAAAGGGTGAATGCCCTGGCAAGAATTTGATATAGAAATGCATGAAACAAGCAAGGGCATCCTCTCACCTGAGGCCTGGCTGAATGTCAGCCCTTACCCTGTGGTGCTAAGTGTTATGAAATAGTGTAAGGTTTGCACAGCCACTACAAGACGATAATTAAATTAGTAACCAAACAATAGCAAGGTAGATAAAAGGTTATCCTTCAAGGAGTACAAATGTTTTCTTCCTTTTTCCCTCCTGAAAATACACTGACAGTCACCACTGGAACAACTGTGATAACCACAAAAACCCAGCTGCAACAGAATATGCAAGTTAGTATATTCTGAATCAAACACCTCGATGAAGATAACTTTAATTGTGATGTTTGAGAATAAAATGTTTTAAAACTCAAACTGTTCTTCAGATTCTGGCAGCCTGTACACAGTAGTGCAAAATAAAACACCATTTTAGGTCATACACTCTTTTCGGCCCTGAGGGGAAAAAACAAACAAACAAACAAACAAACAAACAACAACAAAAAAACCCCCAACAAAACAACCACACCAGAACTCTAAATAATCCTAAGGAGTCCAACACAAAGTATGACCACATTCTATGAGTTACACTTCACAGAAGCCAGCACCACTGAAGTACAAAATTATTCTCTTTTGTCTTGCAAACCTACATCACTGTTTGTGAGGTAGGATGAAAGACACTGGAAGAAAGGGATTTCCAATGAAAGGAATGCCATGAATCACATCTTCAGCCTCTTGCTGCTCTGCCATCCCCATTAAGACTGTGCTTCTCCCTAAATTCTGGGAAAGACTCACAAGGGAAAAATAAGTTGAGCTAGACTTGCATGGCAGAAAGGTTGAAATAAGTGACCTATACAGGTCCCTTCTAACCTGGTGCATTCTATGATTCTGTCACATTATTCTCTCTAAAATACATAAATTACAAGATCACAAAATAATTCCTTCTCTGATCTAATTCCACCAAAAGTTGATTAAACTTAACATTTCAGAGAAAACTTCACTGTCCTTTCAATGTCACTCTTTGTTAGGATATTTTCCAAGTGAGATAAATTTGCAGCCTGCAGCAGGGACTTGAAGTCTCAGCAAAGCCCAATAATCAGCCCTCTCTCACTAAGAGACGTGATCCACACAGAGAAATCACAACCTCAGCCTAACAGGAAGGTCCAGAGTTTTCTTAGTTTTCATTGTGAGTAAATTGTATCCCTTCAACAGAGACGCTGAACCTGCAGCAAATGCAGTCTGTAAAGGCTAAGCAAAAATGTTTAAATTCTCTGTTGTTTGCCTCTNAAAAAAAACCAAAAAAAACAACAACCAAAAAAACCCCAGGCAGTTCAGCCTCATAGAAAATGCTGTTAAGAGAGTAAGAGAGAAGGCAGGGTGGACCTACAGGAACGAACTGGCTACGACCAAGGACAAGCAGCCAGCAGGAGATGCTTTTCCCTGAACTGATGACTCCTTTCTCTCTTCAAAGGCTCTGGAGGTCAGTGCTTTCAAACTGAGTGTTTCAATTGTATCTCTTAAGTATCAACTGTGAGGCCCCTACTCCTCACCTGGCTTTGCCCTCAAAGCATCCCCCGTGGCTGTAGAGGAAAGGTGGGAGGGAGCAGTTAGCCCCTCGTTTGGTTAACATTTGACCGAATAACCTAGCTGAGCGCAGGAGATGGTCCAAGGGAGTGTTAGCATATCAACAGACTGCTCGGCCCCTACTTCATTGTCAAAGAGATTTAAATTGCAATGATTTTCCTTTCTTCTTTCCCCCCCACCTAAGGAGAATATAAAAGGTCCTTCCCAGTCCTGGGTATACCATGCAAAGTAGAGCTGGGGTCCCCACTGGAAGGATAAAGACATTTGAGATTTCACCTGTGAATAAATACAGAAGGACACTTTGTATTTCTTTGTAAGCTTTTTGGACTAGATTTTCCTTCTACTTGATTAATCTTCCAATGGCCAACATTGGTCAAGGTATAGTCTACTCCATAAAGTCAGTATGTTTCTCTAGAACAAATCTCATTTAACTGCTAGGATAAAAAAATAACACAAAGGTCTGCGGGACTACGGTATCTTCCGGTGATAAGCAATAACTACCTTGAGGTACGGCAGTGAGGAGGATTTCTGAGCTGATTTTTCTCAGCCTCAAAACTCGTCGGCATTTTTCATGTACCAGAGGCAAGGTTAAAGATACTGCAGGCCAAGTGATTCCCTCTGCTGGCTCCTGATGCCCCCAGATATCTGTGAAAATTCACCGAACTGCTGGAGTTTGCAGACACTGGTATAAACTACTACATGCTGCAAGAAATGTTTCATAAGAACCATTTAGGACATTGTTTGGCTCCCAACATCTCAGCATTTGGTCAAAAAGAAACCTGAACATGTTGAATTCCACATGATGACAGTCATATGATAGCAGGTAGATTTTAAAAAGCAGTCAGTTCTTTGCGTGTGTAAAATAAGGACAGTAAATGTGATACCACAATTCTTTTAAAAAATGAAATTTGAAAAAAAAAAAACCTTTGCCCCTTGCATTTTAATTCTCTAACTTGTCACTGGCTTTTCTAGAGCAAAATATATCTAAGTAACAAGAAAAGTTTTCCAGAGAGAAAGTGGAAAAGTCATTATAATGACTGATAGAAGAGACAGAACATACATATTTTAACCAGAAAAATACCTAACTAAAGACACTAAAACTAAAAATTTATTTCAGTTAAGCTTCCAGAAATGGAATTAAATCCATGAAAATACCTCTTCAGCATGAATTGTTTGGAAAAGTAAAATTCACAAAGAGAAGCTTCTTCAAAACCACTGGATTAAAGAAACAGTGAGAGAACTCTAACTTTATAGAAACCCCTTCAGGTGTTTCTGCAGCAAGGGAGAAAATGATAAGAGAAATTATCTAATTCCTTTACCAAAGTAAACTGGCCATACTGTGCATCAGAAAAGAGGTTACAGGGAAGCAAGGAAGTAAAAACAAAGGAGTCAAGGACTCTTTCTAAATCATTCCCCGGGGACTGGCAAATAATACATCTCTGTTTATCAAGAACACGAAACTTAGATATAGTAAGAGAGAATCATTCCCAAAATACCGAGAGATATTACTGCTTTCCATGTGGAAATTAGTAAGTAAAACACTGCTCTTCCTTATAATATCTCACCTGGATAAAAAGCGAAGAGGTCAGCAGGCTACTTGTAATCAGGGAAGCTGAACTCATGCTGGCACAGATGTTACCAATTTAGTTAAGTTACCAGGGTGCCCAAGAAATGAGATTGTATGAAGAGATCAATTTTCTAGTCAGAAAATGGGGCTGTAACAGAGAGTGGCTATTCTATACAAATTGCTGGGAAAGAAGGGTAAATTAATATTTTAATAAATAAATAAATAAATAATTTAAACTAAAGCCAGTGTCAAGAGAAGCATAAAGAGGTTGACTTGGCCAAGGACAGCATCGGCAGACACCAGAAATCTACCTGTTAAAAATTCTGAAACAAAATATTAAGCCTTCCTCAGTTCTTTAAAATCTGACAAATTTCTTGCTTTGAAAAAGAATTCAAAGCTGCACTTTGACTTAAAGAACTGCTATAGTTAGCTTCAACTAAAAGCTTCTTTGATCTTACTATATCCACTTCTGTTAGAATCTACTTCTAACTTAAACTGTAATTCATCCCTGGACAGAGAGGATTACAGAGCTACACTCTGGGAAAAAATAACAATAAACTTCTCAGATAATGAGAGCTATGAAAATCCCCTCTAACCTATGGAAATCCAACTGAAAAGGGATTTGCTTGCATGTCACTTAAGCACCTAGTATTTACTACAGGATTGAACAACTCTAAGATTTCACTGAAGTATTTTCTACTCAAATTTTTTTAACAGCATTCCTGGTTTGGCTACTAGTGTTTCTGATCCTTTAGTTTGGGGAAAGTTAAAGCACAAGCAGTTCACATCAAAAGGTTAAAGCAGCTATCTGTGCTGACACAAAGCAAGGACCACTGCTATTTATCACTTACCTGCCTTGTGCCTGAAAATTATCACTTGGTATCTCCTGTCATCAGCTTCAGAAAAGAACAATCCTAATGGTAACTATGTCAAAACCACACAGAAAATTGTAGGAACTACAGAAATGCCATAGTATCGTCTCTTCCCACTAAAGGCTGGTCAGGAAAGATCAGCCTTCCAGGATGCTCCACAGGACAGGGGTAAAGGAGACCCTAGGATTAATGATCCCAGAGTCTGCCACCACTCCAGGAACTACAAACAGTACTGCAAAATCTGCTGACCAAAACCAATGCCTCAAGTGGAAACTGAGTTGATAACATGAGCAGCAATTTAATCTGCTTTGCTTGCGACCCACAATTACTAGGCTGGCTGCAATCACTAACATTTCAGAAGGCTTTAAATGGCAGCCCTGCAGTGACAGCACTCAGCAATCCAGCAGCCATAGCTGACTGGAGTCTGGTCTCATCACACTGCAGAGGTCACTAGCACAATTAATCGGATATGAACTAACTGCAGGTAGCAAACAGAAATTATGGCTAAATACTCAACAGTATGATCTAGTTAAAAATACTCCAAACATTTCCCTGTAGATTGTTTTTTCAAAGTTGCACTACTGCCAGATCTGAAAGTTAACAAAGTCAGTTTAAATGAAGGGGAGAGAATGGACAGTGCTGCAATATGCCATCTTCTACAAAATTCTCAACTTCTCAATTTTTAATGTGAATAATTACACATTTAAGGTGGCATCCTGAATGTGTCTTAGCCTGATTTCTTCTTAGATCTTACATCAATTTAACTTTCATGTATTTTTAGAAAACATTTAAGAGCTATCTTTGTAGTTTTTTTCTAGTCAGTATTTCCAGAGGAATTAAGACTAAAAGCAGCTGCTGACTTCAGACCATGTCTGCATTAGGCAGCAACATGCCTCCCCTGCTAGACTGTCACTCCACTTATGATACTGTGTACCTTTTACTTTCTTCAGCAGCAGCATGTTCTTCATCTATTTCTCAGAGAAATTTATGTGCTGAAGTCAATTCATAGCATCCAGCCTTGACTTTCCTTTCTATGGATAATCCTTGGTCTAAAAGTGCTCATGATTAATGAAACTAATTCAGTCTTTTACTGGTTAGGAATATGCCTTCATTGAAGTATCAGTCTCTGAGCACACTACACCCAGTTTTCTTTTCAAGAATACAACATTACTCCAAAAAGAACACCACAACCAACCAGCACACCTGCTTCCTACCCCATTTTTTATAAATACCGAGTATTCTTGTACACACTGAAACGACTGCCCTGGAAACTACCAACTTGACTTCACACTAGACTACCAGTAACTGAACCCCAGCTTGTCCCAGCATCCTGCATCCCAGTGTACTAACACGGAAGTTGTGCCTCTGCAGAAATCTGTGGTGGTGATGCCCTGTGCTCCCTGTTTTTCCACCAGCCTGGATGCAGGAGTTTTACCTGATAGGATTCACACTGATACCACTAAGGACAAAAAGCCACAGATAGAAGTTACCTGCTGTGAGAGTGGTTTGGTACTTCCAGGTAGTAAAGCCTGATGACAGCTTAGGCTGCCCTGCTTGAATCAACCATCAGCTCTGTGAAACAGCATGGATCTCACAGAAAGGACTAGGATCCTACAGAAAGACAATGAAGGAAATGATAAATAGTCAAGATGAAAGCAAATATATTCAGTGGTACTGGAGGCCTCCAGCACTGGTTGTGTGCTCCTGGGATTGTGGTCAGTTTTGGCCCGGATTTCCCTTCCCGTCCTTGCTGCTCCAGGATGGGGCACTCTTCCCTCCAGAAAAACCCTACTCTGGGCTCGGGGAACCTGCCTCTACCTTGCACTGAAATTTTCGAGAGACAGAAAACTCCTCCCCCACCTCACCCCCGCGTTTTCTTCCCCCAGGGTCATGGCTCTTGCCCTGTCTCAGATTACACTTTTATGAAGTGGGGCCCTGGCAAGGCAGGCAGGGGAGGCGTTAGCAGTGCCTCAGTGTGGTTTTCAACATCTTGCACAATTCGTTTCTATTCTGCAAAGCTATACAGTGCATCTGTGACAGACAAGGGCACTGCTTACTTTGGAACCATGTGCATACAAAGCAATTCTGTGTCTAACTCAGTTTGTTCTTCAGGGAATTTGTGTAGGTTCTTAAATTGCAGGTTGCATTTGAATAATCTTTTTTTCAAACTCTCTTCATCGAGAAAAAGACCTAAAGCCCATTCATTCTCATTTTCTTTAAAGGGCAAAGCAGATAGCAGAATAAATTCACTGCTCAGAATATCTGCACAGGCCTCTCTTGCCAGTCCTATCTATCCTGATCCCCTGCTACCCAAAGGTCAGACTAGACAACTTCTACTTGTGTCCATGGATCACAATTATTGTATATTGTATTAGTCCTGTCTCTTTTTGTGTTACTATTACAAGCTCAAATCACAAGACTGAAAATGCTGACTGCACATTCCTTGCAAGCATAATTATGGATCCCGTGGATAATCAATCAGAGGATTTATAGATGTGCTGCCACCCATAAGTGTCCCAGTACTAAAGGTCACCTATTTTTCTTCTCCTCAGTATAATGAAAAGATACTCACACCCTCCTTCCCCAAAACAACCTCATTAGCTTGATTTCAAGAAACACACCAAGGCAGAAAGAATATCAGGTTTCAATACTAGTAAACAGCTAATCCTAATTTTCATCTGTTTAGTCACATTATACATGACTTCCTTACATCACCAGAGATACTGACATGTATTAGCTTTTCTCTGTACACAAATGTTTTAAGAACACTCTCAAGTTGCATTTGGAAATTCTCCCCCAAGATTGTACAACTTTTAACATGAATGTTTTAAGAGTTACATTTCATTAATGTACTTAATTTGATTGAAAAATACTTTGATAGAACAAGGAGACAAGCTGAAAAATCCGGTGGAAGACCTTGCCTAACTTTCATGAAACAGACAAAAGTGTTTCCAGATGTTTAAGAGACCTTCCAAAATTGTCTGGTTTCTTATTAGAGCCAAGCTGAAAGTGTAACAACCCAATTCCACAACCCTCATGTACCATTACACTTACAGTTGAAATTGCATGTTTTTTTCCTCTGCATACATGCAGTGGGCTGTTTTACAGTATATCAGGTTGGTCTGTGAGACAAGTGCTTTCTGAGATCAGCATTGCAAGGTACTTTTATCTGCAACTGTTAATTTCCAGGACATGACATGTGGCAGCAATTTCTGTTTTGTTTGTTATATGCAGATTTGCTGGCTATCATCCAGCCCTGCTAAAAAAGGACCAAAAATGAAGGTTGCTGTTCTCCAGCTGTTTCTGTCCCTTGCACAACAAAACAGGAATATGACTGTATGATCCTGTTTCAGGAAGACTGAAATGCAATACAGGGAAAAAAACCCCAAAACCTTCACAGTCACAGCAATCCTTCTCTATACCACTAAAAATGTTGCAAGCAAATTAGTACTCTAAAAGCACTTGCTGAAACAGAGTAGGGAGAATTCAGGCTGGGATTCTCTGCAGTATTTCTTCTCTCCATGCTTCCCCTCTACCCAGCTGTTTGTCAGCAGTGAAATGCCAACACTGATTCAGTCAATAGCATCCTTTCAGTAGACAGAGGCAAAATAATCTAGGCTCCCCAGTTTAAGAGGGACAGGGACCTGCTTGGTATAGTCCAATGGAAGGCTACAAGGATGATTAAGTGATTAGAACACATGCCTTATGAGGAGAGGCTGAGGGAACGGGGGCTTTTTAGATTGGAGAAGAATGAGAGGGGATTTAATAAATGTTTATAAATATCTGAGGACTGGGTGTCAGGAGTGGGGATGACGACAGGCTCTGGTCACTTGCTTCCTGTGACAGGACAAGGAACAATGGATAGAACCTGCAGCACAGGAGGTTCCACCTCAACACAAGAGGTAACTTTGTTACTCTAAGGGTCACAGCACTGGAACAGGCTCCCCAGAGAGGTTGTGGAATCTCCTTCTCTGGAGACTTTCAAGACCCATCTGGATGTGTTCCTCTGACCTGAGCTAGGTTATGGCCCTGCTCTGGCAAGATGGTTGGACTTGATCTCTTTCCAACCCCTAACATCCTGTGATCAAGGCCTGTAGCATTGGGAATCTGTTGTCTTGACTCAAATCCAGCTCAAGTACTTACTTCAATTAAGTCCCCCTCACAGGACTATCACAGAATGATAGGGTCTGAAAGTGTGCTCTGGAGATCTAATCCAATCCCCCTGCCTCAGAGCAGGTTCCCCCAGGATGGCTCCAAAGATGGAGATTCCAACACCTCTCTGGGCAGCCTGTTCCAGTGCTCCATCACCCTCAACATAAAGAAGATCCTTCTTGTGTTTAGGTGGAATTTCCTATATCAATTCTCTGCTCATAATGTAATGTCTTGTTTTGTTGCTGGGCACTACTAAGAAAAGACTAGTCTCATCCTCTTGACACCCACTCTCCAGGAATTTTTAAGTATATTGATTGTCTACTTGTTCCAAAAGATCACTCAGTATCTGCTAAGGGGGAAGACTCTAGGACACAGGAGAGAAGAGACTTTTAGAGGCACCACATACTACATACCCTTCACAAAGAAAGGAAATAGTCAGACATCACCACATGGGACAGATTGCTTTCCCATGGGAAGTGAACATGAACATGCCTTGGCACTGCAGACCAAGTTATTAGCAAGAATAAAAGCCAGTTATGCAAGCTCCTTCCTCAGCCTGCCAGAAACAGGAAAAGGAGGATTGTTAGCTCTGAACAGAAGGGCATCACTGAACAGTTTCAATAATTTCAGTCAAGAAAGTATTTCAACGTGCATCTGTGGCTTGACGTGCTCTGGAAATGGTCCATGTGAAGAACTGCAGGGATCGTAAAATTGTTTTGGTTGGAAGAGACCTTTAAGATCATTAAATCCAACCATTATCCTAACACTGTTAGGTCCAGCAGGACACAAGAAACCAAAAGCAACATACAACTGCAGTGTCATGTTTTCAGTACAAATCCAGGCATTGCAAATTCAAAAGCAATGTTCTCAACCACTGTTCAAAGACTATGAAATGCAAGACTCCAGGAAATATTTGCTGTGTCCCAAAACTTTATACTCTGTTGCACAATGCTGTGGATTATATAGTGGACAAATAAAAAAGGAAAATTACTTACGCTTAGAAGTAATGCATTTTTTACTGCAACTACTTTCATGCAATACATCTAATGAGACTCAGAGAACTCAGGAACATTAACAGCTTGGTGAGAAAATGCTGGCAGTTTTGATAGCTGAGTGGGACGTATTCATCATCTACACCATTTTTATTGTGGTATTACATCACAATATACAAATCCCAGTTGAACTTCTACTTGTACTGTTTCTGCTTTCTGTAAAATATTAGTATGAGAGTACTAAGTGTGCTACGTACACATTTTGCAACCTGTTGCTGGCCATAAGACTCAGTCACTCAAAAATATTTTTATATTTTATATTTTAAAATATAAACTGCACTGAACAACTGCATTCAAGGTAAGAAGAAGACATGGATACACAAAGATTACAGAGAAGCAAGAGAAAAACCAGGTTTTGTGCACATTCATGATAAAATTAGCGGTGAAATTAGCTGTCACTTAAGTCCAAACAGGTATTCAGACAATGTGTTACCTAGCAAAAACATGGACTGAAAACCATTCAACTCTCTCAAAGCAATTAAACATTGAAAAAAAACAACCAAACAAACACAACAAACCCAAAACATGGTTAAAGAATCAAGGTTCATAATGTTAGGCTCTGAACAATTTGGTGGTAAATGCTGCCTCTGAGGAAACTCACAGGCAGTAGATGGAGAATTTAAACTTCTCCTTTGTACAATTCAGGACCACCCTAGGCTGAGCCAGAGAACATCGGATAAACCAAGGAACCACTGGGAAGTGATCTTGGAGCAGTGTCTGGGCGCTACAGGTGAAAACAGCAAGCACTGGGTGAGTCAAGAATTTCATGTCTTCATCCCAGCAAAACATGCGGCAGTGCTGGAAGCAGCTCCATTATACTGCAACACTTCAGAAAGCTTGGGCAAAAATTCACTAGTGGTCTGTTTGTCACCATTGCTATGTAGCACTGAAACTATACACTTCATTTCATTATCAGAGCAGAAGTAAATCAAGTCTACTTTAGACAGACCATTTTGCATGCAGGTGTATTATTTGGGACTTTCTTTTTAGCCTTAGCAAGACATAATTAGCCTGATTGCAACTTTTAAAGGTTTAGCTAATTAATGCCCCCATACTAAACAGAAAAGGTAGGGGGAAACAATCCCTAAAATGAGATGAGATTTCATTTACTGGCCTGCTGTAGCAGTGCTTTTTCAACAGACAGAACTAGGCAGTATGAGCTCTACTACTGTCCACAAACCACATATGGTTATTTTTAAACTACAAACTGGATCTTGCAGCCTCAGAGTAAGACCTGCCTCACACTCATTTTTACCAGTCTTTCACCAGTAACTGTTACGTAAAGCCCTAGAAAGCCCATGAGATAGGAAGTCGGGGCATGGAATATGGTAACATTGTTCAGAAATTAAAACTGACAGAAGATTGCTTCTCCAAACTTCCACAACTGATACTCAATTAAATTCTCTTAATTTATTCCTGCAAATGTTATGAGGAAGCCTTTAACTAATGACCAGCATTGATACTGTGTACATATAAAACCTTGTGGTGCTTGGTAAAGCGACTTAAAATAGTCTGTAGAGGTGTCTGTTGTTCCTCAGATTAACTGTGCTCTAGGAGACTGGTCAAGCTCTGCCTGGATTATAAAACTTATAAGTTTTCTTCTTTATTCTTCACCCTTTTGACTTCTGATATCGATGCAGACTGTACATAGCATCTGAAACACTATTACATCAAACACTCATTCTAACAATTTTTTTTCTTAAACACTGTAAAAAAAAATGCATAACTCTAGCAGCTATGTCACAGGGCTGCTCGCTGAAATGCATGATGAGGCCTGCTTGTTGCAACAACTGCTTTCAGCTCAGCAGATTAAGGTAAAAACACCCCAGCAAAATATGTCAACAGGTATTTCAGTGTGCCTAAAAAGACGTTATCTTGAGCTCTAGTTTCTTGGATGTTGACATGTACTGCTGAAAATGAATGAACAAAGTATTCCAAATGCGATCCTTTCAAGTCCAAGTAAATAAACAGTGCTCAGCATCAGAAGCGAAACGTGCTGTCAGCAACTGGTACAAAGGTAAAGGTGAAAAATAGAATCTGATTACAAAAGAATTTGTTATCACCATCTGTACACCAGATAATGCTCCTTGGAAGATTAATATCATCATCCTCATTCAGTCATTCTGAGATACTATCTCTTAATTCATAAAGCATGCAATAATCAGTGTTTTTATAGTACTCCCTACTTTAGTGTGAACAGTTATTATACAGTGACTTGACAGAGATGAATGAGGGGAAGCTTATGCATGTTATTTTAATGAAGAAATATTGACTTGTCTAGCTCCAAAAGAGCCAATAAAAGGGATAAAAGCACCAGTTTAGACTCTTTTGAACATAAATTCAGGCATTTTAATGTGTATCTCAGTAAAGCTACATGAGTTTCCATGTAGGTATTCATACATATTATGGCACTTGAACTCTCCTAACAGGTATTTAGTTACCTAGGACACCTAGGCTAAAAAAGAAAACATCTGCTAAAATAAACCATTTCTGTAAGAAAACACTTCTGTCCCAACCTTTAAACCCCTTAAATTTCCTGAAAGTTGCACCAAAATATAATTGTTTATATCTCACATTGAGAAGTTGCCTTTGACAATAATGTCACATTAAATTTTAAAGTTTAGATCTCCAGTGATTTGTGAACACAAAGGAAGCTAATCTTGCCCACTTTCTAACTGAGTTGCATCCTGCTCCTTCAGAATTTTAACATGGGAGGACTGATACTTGTGTATCCATTCTTTTGTTGGAGACTCTGAAGCAATTACACACATTAAGAAAGAAGTCCAAATTTCATTCAAAGTGGCTTACAACGGTAGCTTTTTCTCCATGGAAGGCATCGTTCTGACATCTACTGGCCTGGTATCCAACCATACATTTTAATACACTGCATTTGTTAATAAGGAGGAGCATATATATTAATCCGAAGATGAGAACAATAAAGGAACACAGATGACATACATTTAGAACAGGCCCATGTTATTTCGCATAAATCTCACAATCCTACCATTATTTTGGTAGGTTTCTATTGCTTTCTTAACTCTTCTGAACTACTGTATATTGGAAGGTTTTAATACAAGCAGCTCTGGGAAATAATGTTACATTTGGAAGGGAAAAGAAAGTTGTGACAAGCAAAAGAAAAATGCAAGAAGCTTTTTTTTTTAAAAAAAAAATCTTTACTTGCAAAATTAAGCAGCATGCTATTTTGTGATTTATATTCGAATTTAAAAGGACTAATTAGACCAAAATAAAAACAAAAACCTAAAAATGGCAATTCTATAAATAATGAAAATTTTGATTTCACTAGACTTTAATGAAAAACATTTGGTAATTAAATACTTGCTACTGTTCATTACGTTGATGAACTTTCTTAGGGTTAAAACTATAACAAAGTTCATCCTAAAACATTTTGCAATGCAAAATTATTTTCACTTGAGGAGTGTCTCAAATTGAATGCTAAGAATTACAAGCAATCTTCCGAAGTAGACACTCGTGTTCATAAAATTTTATACATCTTTTGGAACTAAGATATTTATACTATTAAAATCAAACATGCATCACTTCCCATACATTCTGGTATCATGATTTATATTACATTATGTAACACCAGTCTTCTGAACAGCAGCAGGTTTATCATACGTTTGCTCCATTTTCTTTGGATTTCTGATCTTTATCTTCATTCTTCACAATATCCTTTAAGAGATAAGAGGGAGATGGTAACATGAATTCTAGAAATATTTCTCCTGTGAACTGTAAAACAGCATGAGACAAATACACTCTTTGGCGTCAACTTCAAATACTAATGTGAATTGCTATCTTAGTTATAACTAACTCATACCTCTAGTACCTTACTCAAAAATCAGGCGGGCAGAAATTAAACGTGACCTTTAGACTTCAGAAGAGAAGCACAAAAATCATCCCCAGAAACATCATTTTATTGTTTCTAAAGGTTTGGATTTGCAGGGTTCTGTTTTGCCTTTTGTTTGTTTTTAAGAGCAAGTCAAAAGTTCTTACAAATTCCTACGAAATCTTTCAGCAATTGACAATAGCATCTCTCGTGTAAAATACCACCTGAAAACACTACTTAAAAGAAAATTTCATCTCAAAAACACCAGACAGAATGAGCAAGGCTACTTAAGTAAGGCAAAAGAGGGTTATGCAGTGCCTTCAGCTGCAGGTTCTGGTGAAGCAGCTGATCTACATGTAGTGAGTCACAGGAATGCATAACAATATGGATGACAGATGGCTGCAAGTTAATGCCAGTGACTTGTATGATGCATCACATGTATTCTACAAATGAGGACAGTAGTTTTAACATTTGTCAAAGTTATCTAAGGTTGTATGTGAGTGGTTTTGAAGTTTTTGTAGGTGCAATGCTGTCTTTTCAAAATAAACAGAAGTAAAAGCAAGCCTCCCTCATAGTATCAGATGGCCATTCAGTAGCCTTTACACCCTAGTTCGATTCAGCCTTACTTCATGGGCCCTTGCAGCATTTCTAGGCATTATGCAAGCACCTTTCTGTATGAGAACAGAACTGCTTTGGAACATTACATGGCTTGCTCATTTAATACTCACAGAAATTTAAATTCATCAGTTCTGCCTGGAAGAATCACTACTAACTGAACAAACGGAAGAGAAGATTTGGACTACTGGAGATGGGCAAGGTCAGGACAAGAAAACATTAAGATGGGTTGAGATTTACATTAACATATCTGCATCTTGAAAAACATTCCAATAAAAAACATGTTGCAAGCTTAGAAAAAATAAATTTAACTTGTTATCTTGCAATAATCAGCGGCACGCTGAGCATCTTACATATATGTTAAGATACTACTGCCCTGAACTCATGAAAATGTTTTGGGTGTTTTTTTTTTTTATTATTCAGAAGGTTTTGTTCTGGCAACTTAAGGCTGTAAGAAGCTTGACTACAACAATAAACAATGAAATTAAACAACTCTAACCTGTTTAAGAACACTCTCTATTTCATCCATAACAGTAGCTAAATTTTTGATTGTCTTATTCAGCTGACCCTCAAACTGCAAATTTTTATCACCCGAGATCTTCAAATTTTCTTGCAGTTGACCAAGTTCCTTTTTTGCTTCTTTGAGCTCCGCAGACAGACTTTTGTTAGAATTCTCTAGTTGTAGTATGGTCTTTTCATCTTCATCTTAAGGAAATTAAAAAAAAAAAAAAAAGTAAGTCACCTCCAATGCCAGGCATTTTCTATCTTAATATTCCATCTACATGCCAATACTCTAACTACTAATTTTTAAAGAACTTTAAAAACTACAGTGCATTACCATTTGAAAATACTCAATTCTGATTACATTTGGAAGTCTTATGTTCAGCCTGAATAATACAGCTGACAATGGCATTCAGCAACAGCTGTGGGCAAGCTCAAAGGTCTCAGGAAATAGAAAACAGTTTACAGTTTAAAACAAATTTAGATCAATACTACTCAAATTGGTTTAGCTACTTAAGAAGTCTTAGTGTCTTTCATCTATATAAGTACCACCTTCAAAGTAACATCCCACCTGTTTTTTCTTCCAGTAACTGAAGTTTTTGTTCTATCTCTGCCCGCACTCTTTCACTCTTCTCCAGCTTCTGCAGAAGGCTTCCAACATCCACCATAGCTCCATTGTACACAATGAGGCCAACATTCTCTTCTATGGCTTTTGATTCTTGTTTTACAGTTGGCGACGGTAGCAATAATCTGTTTCCTGCATTCAATTAAGTAGCATTAGGAAACAGTCATACTGCAGTTTTTCAGTTCTAGTGACAACCTCAAAAAACTTCTTAAAGATTTGAGTTTGCTGGACTATTCCTCCCATTTCTTTCCCAATTCCTTACCCAATTCCTACCATCAAGAAAAGGAAGCATACTCTTCCACGACACTCTTTCTATGGCCTCCTTTCTGCACTGATTTATCTTCAAAGATCAGGCTCTGTTCTACTACCTGCAGCACTGATCCTCCTCACTGCAAAAGTGCTGTAAATGAGAAATGCTGTTTATCAGCACTTAACATTAACCTCTGCCCTCCTTCCTGTTTCAAGATATTAAGATTTATCCTGGAAGTGCAAGAAAATCTGTTGGAAGCCGGAAATACTGGAATATATAAACTACTTGAGATTCACTTTTCCAAAGTGGCAGATTTTCTGCAGATCTGAATTAGTTTCTGCAAGAAAGTTATTTATCTCGAAACTCTCATCTGCACAGAAACCATTCTCTGAAAATTTGTGACATAAAAAAAAAAAAGTACTATCACCTAACATGTCTTCCTGTAGCTCCTCAGATTCTTCTTGGTTTTCTTCATCTTTAGAAGTATCTGTTAGTCTTCTGTAAAAGCAAGATTCTCTAAGCACAACTTTATTAAGTAGTTTCTTGACCTAAAACACAGTCATAGGAAGAAATACAGTGTTACTTAATACAGAGGCATTAGATCACCTGAACAAGAATGTTTCAACCTGGAACATTTAGAGAGATTGCACAACTTTAACTTGAACGTACTGGGGTTTAAAATGAATACAAGCTAGGGTTGAAAGAAACCAAAACATTTTAAGACAAGAGCTCCACATACAACATAAGCATATTAAGATACTCAAAGTTCATCACCTTTTCATTCAATGACAATTTACAAAAGCTTAAACCAGTATTTCACTGTAAATATGAAGTGACTACATAAGAAACAGGGATCAAGTATGCAAGCAATGGCTTTTAGAAGCTGAAATATATTCTGGCCATTTACAGCATTCCTGTAATAACTTTCAGGATATTTCTATGACTATACAAAACCTGAGCACGTGACAGGTGTAGACCAAGAGTGTACAGTATCTCCTCCATGTCCTTCTCCAGAAGATATCCACAGTGACTTTGATCAAAATAAACAAAAGCCATCAGAAGATCCCTATTAACGGTTACCATCTGTGTCTTGTCTTTCTCCTACAAAAAGTCCATGACAGGAAAAACAGGAAGTTAAAATATAATTTCCCCATCATCTGCTAAAACCACACAAGCCTCTCAGTTAAGAGGAGTTTTCCTTTGTTCATTATTTTCAGTCGAGTGATAGTAAAACTAGCATTTACCTACTGAACGCCAATAGAAATAAGCGATTTAGGACAAGTCATCTTAAATATTTAAAAGAATTATAGCACAATGGACAGTAACACATGGTAGGCACCTTTCTTTTTTTAATGCAAATATGTAAAAAAAGGGAAGAATTAACCTAATTAACACTGTAAACAGCCTTTCTCCTCTCACTTCCTATACTGTACAGATGTTTTCAAAGGGAAACTCCTGTTAAGACAGGCAATGAATAAGCATCCAGCTCTCACAGCTACAGAAATTCTGCAGACTCTCTTCCCATTGTTATTTTTCCTTGAAAAAAAAAAAATCAGAAACTTATTTTATTCTTGCACTCACAAAGAAAGGTTAATTGTAACAAATTAAACTTATGCCATTCCTTCATATGAATTGCGGAGGCAAGCTTTTAGCCTCACAACACAACAAGCAGGGAGATAGAATCATGTAAAAAACCTCACAAGCTTCACAACTGAAAAGCCATTTATTAATAAAACAAATTGCCTGCTTTTTAAACTAAGAATACAGCAGTTGAAAAGATTGATTATTTTATCCCTATCTGCTGTTTCTGACATGTATGGATAGCATTACTCCTCATGTCCTTGACTGAATCTCATGAGAGAATTTTTTTCCAACAGCTTTCACCTCATGAACTTTAAAATGTGAGTGAAAGCAACTTTTAGGTACCTCACATAGAGTTGTCACATGTTCCCTAACTTTTATGTACACTTAATGTTTCAGCCCAGAAGTGCTGAAGGCATCAAGGAGTGCAAATAGGTCTTATAATAGAAATTAAGCTCTAATTAGGACACTGCTAACAAGGTTATATGTAGTTATTAAGAAAGGTATTAATTACTTTATCTTTAGACGCCCTTTCTTTACAGTGTCTATTATTTCCCTCTCTTCTGTCCTCCCGTTTGTTCATTTCCTCTTCTTCCCTGTCTGTAAAATAAAAAGAAAATTCAACATAGCCACAGCAAATGATTCTATAATCATTATCTCAAAATGCAGATGTGATGTTCATTAAAACGGTTTACACAAACCCTCAAACAGCTGAAATTAATATATTCCCTTGGGGGAAAGAAAAAAAAAAGTGCTAAGAAAAAGGCACAGAAATAAGTTCCACTAAGTTTTTGTTTTACTCTGGTGTTATTTTAACATAAACTAATTATCATTTCTGCCCCCGCTGTTTTTTTTCCCCCCCACGCAGAGTGAAACAAATGCTAACTAGGCAAAAACTGAGTTCTGCCAACGTCACCATCTATTGAAGTGGTGTGCAGAAAATTACAGCAATTCTTCCTAATGAGGCTTGGCAGAGTCTGCATTCAGCTACCATTACTCCTACTAGAATAAAAATCAGTACTATTTATTCTCAAATATTTTATATCATAAATCCTGAATCAATAATTAAAGGGATGTGTTTACACTCATGTTTTAGCAAGATATTACTGATGCTATGATTAAGAATCTCCAAGACATTACAGAGCATATAGCTTATTAGACGGGTATGACAAAACTGTGGGGTTTTTGTTTAAAGGCAGACTATATAGGAAAACACGAATGTGACACTGCAGGGATGAATTATGGCATGCAGCCCTGCACCTCATGTGCAAATCCTTGGTCACAGAACCACGTACCAAGTTCAGCTTTAAGCTCACCTTTCTTGTGGAGAAAACTTGTCTAATTTTGTCAACACATTTCTGAGAACCAAGAGCTTCTCCTGCACCCCCATAGTATGTTGGATTGTTCTCAGCAACTCTGGCTGGGAATGCCATGAGGAGTGATTATGGAAAGCAGAAGTGCTTATACAAAACAGGGAAGCCTAGGGGCACCCTCACAGCCAGATAACAACCAAATAGGAGTTATTTTAGAAACCACAAAATAGCACCATTTTTTTAAGGCTGGTTGCAATAGTCTGTCAAAATTACAACTGGGTAGAAAATGCTGGGACTGCAATATCTAAACAGTTCAAACCTACACCTCTAGCAACAACACTCCGCTGAAGGACAAACTGAAAAGCATACATTGTGTCTTACACCTTCCTGAATCTGCACAGGGAAACAGGGCCACTGCTGATCCCTGGAGACAGAAAAGTTCCCCAGTCCCTTTCCCCATTTCTTCAGGCAAACAATTCCACCCAAATAGGAAACCACCACTCCTAACATCTCGCAATACATTCTGGTATAGTAAAAACAGGATGTTATTTTAAAATTGAAGAGCAGGAAGCCAGGCACTACAAAGTGGCTTGGTTTTTCAGAGGTGCTGAATACTCACATCTCCTACTGACTTCAATGGGAGTTGCGAGTGGTCTGCATTCTGAAAAAAATAAAACCACTTCTATACGCATGCCTTGCTTTAAGTACCACAGGTAGTTAACCATGTTCATACAATGCCCCACATAAAGGCACTTACGGTTCAAGTAGGTCTGGTCAGAACTACTAAATAAAATCAGACTATTAATGCAATTTAAAATGGTCTAGTTCCAGTGTATTCTGCAGCTTAATGCAACATGCTCAGCAGTATGTTTCAGAAGTTTCTGAAAGACACAAAATTTGTAATTCAAGATACCTTCATCTTCGTCTTCAGCCTCTTCTGCCTCCATCGGATCATATTCTTCTTGATTATTGTCATCTTCAGTTTCTTCTTCATCTTTAGAATCATCTTTCCTTTTATCTTCTCTCTGTAAAAGAAGTTTCAAAAATATATAGTCAGAACATTAAAAAACCTAGGGAAGTAAAAATCTCACTACCATATAGTCAAAAGCAGTATGTTTATATTCAGTCACTAATACAAATCCATGTGATATAGCTGAATGTTAAAAATCACTGGATACAGTTGAAGCATATTTAAATGGAGAACAGTGAGTCAAATCAATTAACTAACACTATGAAACCTGTTTTCAAAAGCAATGAAGTAAAATTCAAATAAAAACAGTTTAATACTGATCCAGACTGGATAGTACTTCATATGAGCTAGCTGCAGACCTTTTTTTCGTCTCTGTCTTCTTTTTTATCTTTATCGTCTCCAGATTTTCTCCTCTTGGGTTTTGGGTCATCTGTTTCATCATCTTTTTCTTCTTTTTTTTCTTTCCTCTCATCTTTTTTGCTTTTTTTGTCTTTTTTGTCCTCTCTCTCTGGGAGAGATATCAGTGCTTTGTAAATTCTGACACCAAAATCTCTCTGAAGCATTTCATTGAAAAGTTCAGCAAACAACGATACCTGCATATAAAGAACAAGAAGAGAACTTATAAAGAGTTAAAAATTATAAACACTTACATGTATGTACACTTATGATTAAATGGCTATGGGGTGCAATCTTGTCAGTTTTTGCCATGGCAAAGTTTTAGGTAGTGTCAGATTTCTTAATCTGTATTCCCAACTTTATAAAAACCCTTCTTTCCTTCACTGTTGTAATTTAGAACCTAGACTTGCTGTATAACCTCAGTTCCCTGTCAATGACTGTACTGCTCTAGTAATGTACCAAAGACCGGGCAATTATTTCTAGGGACCGCACAATGAAACTGATTTACTGAAGTCTTCTTTTGCCACGCTATTATAACACTTTTACAACAATACTGATGTTGCCACACGATTAAAAAGAAAGAAGAATGGTTAGCTGTCAGTAGCATAACTAAATTACCTCAAAGGAATGTTCTTTATTATCTTCTAATCTGTAGTCAAGAAGAACACTAAGAGACATAATGCTACAGTCAAACTTCCCACTCTTTGCTGCCCAATTGGGATGTACAATGATTGCTGGCTCATCAGGCAGGATGTATCGTCTCTCCCGCCGCTGACGTTCCATTTCTTCTTGACGTTTTCTTTCCTCTTCCTAAGAAGAGCCAAAAAAAATTTGCATACAGCATATTTCAAAGCTAAAGTTTCAGTCTATATATTACTTTTCGCACTCACTGCTTTGAAGAAAGCCCAAGCTGCTGAATTGGACACAGAAGACAGAAGTCACAGAACACATACTGTCCCCACTGACAACACTCGGCCAAGAAAACTGGAAGCCCAACCATCACAAAGGAAGGTACTTCATGGCCTGCAAATATCTCATGGTGCTAACCATTGCATATTTTTTCAACAGTGGTAGGACTTGAGCTAGCTCATTTCAAGAAACTGTGTGCAATCTAGCACTGAGTCAGTGCTCTTGAGGGTTTTATTAATTTAGAACTGTGCAGCACAAGCTGTTTTATTCCTTACATAGGAAGAATAAAGGCTTCATAAATAGTCTTCCCAAAGATACTCAACACAGCTTTAACAATTACCAGATGACAATTTACTCTGCTCTTTTGATCATGGGATCTCTGCAGACACAAGTGATGCAAATCAAACAAAGGTTAAAAAAAGGTAAAATACCAAGCTGCTTACTGACTGCCAAGAAAGAAACATTAAACGAGTATGGAAAGAAGGCATGGTAGAGTTTGTGCTTTTTTTTTTTAAAAAAAAAAAAAAAAAAAAAAGAAAAAGAAAAAAAAAGAGCACAATCGAAATTCCCTATCCTGATCTTGAAGAACTGTGGCAAGAAACATCAGGATAGTTGAAGTCCATCCAAGGTGAGGGAGAAGGCAGCAGATGACAGAATTAGCAAGCACATGGCCTTTGCTCCCTCCAAGTCTATTCAGGGATATAATATTTCACATAATCTCAGACTGGTTAGCAGGCAATATGCAAAAAGGAAGGTTTAAAAGCAACACACAATACATTCTCCATATATTAATGTCCCTTCTCCATCCTTCCTGTACAGATCTTGTTTATCCTTGTGGAACAGTGAAACAGACTAAGGTAGTACTGAAACTGCAAAACTAAAACTTCGATACACAGGAAGTTTACTCCAAAGTTAAAAATTTAAGCCTCCTAATAATGGAAAACAGACCTAAGCAAACCATTTGCCACATGAAGAACTAGAGCTTTTACATCCTGAAACCTGCACTCCTCGTATCTCCACAGTAATTCCCCAAGGCTTGCATACCACTAAAAGCCAATACAACTATGCAGTTGCTTTTCACTTAGATTTAAGCAGTTAAGATTTATTAAAGTGGGTCGACCCTTTCAAGCACAGTTTTTTCCTTAAAAGTTTGGAATTTATTTTTCCTTACATTCAAGGACTGACATTAATTCAGACACCTCTAGTGTAGCTGAACATTTCCACTGACTGTGCTGATACATTCAAACTTGTCTAGATTTCATTCCAATCGCACAGTTCAAGTTACAGCAAGAGTTCCCAGTGCACCCATGAGAGAACTAGGAAAATCCCAATAACTACACGTACATTCCTGTACTTTTTACACTCGTACATGTTTATACAAGTTTTATATTAAATATACATAAATATATAAAAATTATGTGTCTTCAACCAAATATATCCAAAACCTAACCTCTTTGTCATCTTCAGATTTCCTATCCTCCTCCTCTTCCTCTTCTTTCTCAGACTTCTCTAGCTCCTTTTGTTCTTCTTTTTGTTCCTCTACTTTCAGCTGCTTTGTCAGTCGAGCTATCAACTGAGATTTCAATCCTTTAGAGCTAAGGGTTCGACTTTCTAATTCTTTGCGAAGGTCATTTACCTGGCAAACAAAAGCTCTGTAAGCACTATGGACCAGTGACACTGCAGAAAAGGTGAAGTAAAAAGCACTGAAAAGTCAGGTGTATTTTAAAAATCTGTACTGAAACCCACTATTATTTACTGACATATCTGAAGCTGTGTTCTCAATGAACTCCTTTTTCGAGGAATTTTTGACAAGGACAGGGAAAGATTTTACTACAGCAGAATAGTTAATTACTATTATTCATTTCAAGGAAACAATTATTTTGTTTTGTTGACATAATTTTTGGTCTAATTAACGCCTTTTTAAAAATAACATTAAAATATTTTAGACCCCCACATTTTTAATGCAAGTAGACACAATCAGATGACTGAAGTTTTGCTTTCCAGTTGATGTATCATACATGCCCTTTTATTGTACACAGTTCAAGAGCTCAGAGTGGTTTGAATTAGCTGTATTCACTTATTAAAATCAGCAGGCATGCTTGATCAGTCTAATAACTACAAAATCAACAAGGACAATAGAACACTACTAAAACACTCTGCTCAGTGAGGAGAAGCTTGTGCCTTAAAAATTAAAATGTACAACAGAATAAAATTTTAAGGGAAGTCTTAGCTACCTTCATTGTTTTGGGATCCAGTTTAGACCAGTGCGTAGGCGTAGAGATCTCTTTAGCTTCCCCATCATCCTTTTCCTCTTCATCCTGACAAATAAAATCAAAAAATTATCATTCAGAAGCTTGAAAGTATTTAAGTTATTTTTTTTTTAATTCTGTTGCTGATCTGTGCAAGGTCACAACTGTTTCAGATAGTCTTCTCCTAAAGTTATTATTTAGACAAGTTGACACACACATTCTACCACTTTATAAATGATCACAGTGCCACTCAGCCAATACAAGCCAGATCTGTGGAACACAAAAGTGTGATAAGCAACACCACAAAGAATATCGGGGTTACACAGACACTGATGGTCTCCATCAACCACACAGTGTGTGACCTCCCTCTAGATTTTAAATCCCCCAAATTACTCTTTGTTCAGTCAGACCTTTCCTTATTCCAAGATGCTGATCAGCCACATGGCCTGAAATTCAGATGTTTCAGACTACTGTTTGTTCAGTTTCAAATATCACAATTAGAACTGGCCACAAGAGAGAATTTAGAAGTTTTAGAAAATGGCAAAATGTTTAAAAGACAGCTACTCATAAACTGCATCTCACTCAACAACTGGTCCCAGATTCCAGCAACTACATCTATAATAAAAACTTTTCTGCGCATCATAAGCACAATTTAATTCCATTTGTGGTATCAGCATACATATTTAGAGTTAGTGAACTAGCTGAAATAAAAAGCAACATTCACTACACTGCTGAAAGCTGGTTTACCAGTCATTGTTACCAGTTATGTTCCTCCTGTGTATGTATGTTGTGTAGTATGTGGTGTGCATTTTGTGCCTGTGTTCCTGTGCCTGTGAGAAGCAGAAATAGAAAAAGGGATTAGCGTTCAGTGCCTGTTCTCCATCAGCCTCCTTGCGTTCACCCTGAAGCTTCTCGACCAGCTGCTGCTTGTATCCTCGGGAGAGGGTTTCCCACTCTGAGCGGGTGGGAAGGCAATGCCAAACATCCGGGAAAAATAAAACCACTGTCTCCACATGAGCTGGAACTGTACGCCCCTTGTGGGTCTCCTCAGGGCGATGGTAGCGAATCTCTGCAAAACGGTACCTGTTGCAAGGGAAGAAGCATGTTGGAAAAAAAATTCTACAATACATTTTTAAGAGCCTAGATCACTTGTAGCACATCAAGTAAAGAAACTTTGCTGCAAGACCTTGAAGTTTATCTAAAAAAAAAAAAAAAATTATGGAAGCCATATTTTCTCTTTTGCAATGTTTGTAAAAAAGGTATCACAACTGAAAAGGAGGAAACTCAACAAAAGCCTTTTAATTTAACTTGTGGTTTAGCGGTGGTAGGTTTAATATGCAAATAGATGATGCTGAAGCACTTTAAATTTAGCATACAATGGACTTGTGAGGTATTAGCAAAACTGCAGTGAGTACTAACAGGACTAGAAGTCGTGAAGAGAAAATATGGCTGTATAACGAACGGCTATTTATTTATAACAAAAGACCAATGAAATGAAGTTCTCTTGACGATCTTCTCCAGCTATGCACAAAATGAAAAGTATTTTCAACGCGCATTCATTAAAAAATTACAGCATGTCAAAATAAATCCAGAATTTTTAATTAGTTCTTAATGCAGTGTTCAGCACAGTTGGCATCAATCAATCTTCTTACAAAACAGAACATCCTTTGAGTAGTTTACCTGCACTAGCAAGAGCAGCGGGCAAAGAAAAAGAGGGGTTTCTACCTTTTTTTTTTTTTTTTTTTTTTTAATCTCCTGCTTCAAACTCCTGGTACAGACAAGTATTTTTACAGTGTACTATGTTCCGCAGTACAGTACTTACCATTGTGTGCAAACACTTAAGTCAATCCCTGTAAGAGCCTTGCAACAACGAATAGCCGTCTTTATCAGCACAGAAGGGTCCTTTTCTGGATCAGGTCCATCCAGTGATGGGGACCAGTGTCCTCCAATAGCCATAGCTTCATCTTTGCCTTTCATACCCACTAAAAACTAGACAAAAAGAGTCTTCTGAATGTTCCCCTGGAAGGGGCAAAGTCATTTTCTGAAAGTGCACAGAGTATTTCACAGAACACACACTGAAATCCATGAGTAAACTGTCACATTATTTTGAAATATGAAAATGAAAGTCAGTCAAGAAAGAGTTCAGTTATTTTTTTCCACAGAGTATTTCAGTAATGGAATAGGTTTAAAACATCATCACTCGTTCTTGTCTGCAAGACTTTCCATCCAGTTTCTTTACCGTTACAGGTTTATTGCTTTGTAATTAAAAGCTTTCTAACACAAAAGACAGATGCTACTTCCAATGCATTTTTATAGATGTTCCTACTTAAAAGTGATAAAGGAAAGCTACGAAAGACCACATAAGCATATCTATAAATTCAAGTACTCCCACTGGCTTTAACACGAAGTTTAATTGATAAACAAGTGTGCTGTCCTGAAACACTATAGTGATTACATGTTTTTCAGGTTAACAAGAGTTAAATTGCACTTACAGTGCTTAACTGTTGCTTCATTTGTCTTCTCTTCACAGCTAAGTCCTTAAAAAGTAAGTCTAAGTGATTGTAAAAAATGACCTTACAAAGTTTATAATTATGTAATTAATATGGGTTTCTCCAGATACCTATTGTCTGAGTTTAAGTTGAACAAAAGAGTAAGTATGAAAGCAGTGAAGACAGAGCTCCTATAAACTGGAAAAAGAGTTGACACACAAACTAGGTCTATTTAGAAGAAAACATGAAGCTGTCACTTAGCTGCCTGCAACTCCTCTCTTATTGACAAATATTTTAAAGCTCTATAACCAACCTTTATTGCCAAAAAGTGTCTGGCATTGAAGCATATTTACCTTTACAAGCCTAGCAGGATGCTGAAATCCATCGCGAAGTTCCTGAGGATCTTCAGCCAGAGCGCAGGACTTGTGATAGAGATCTTCCATACTAGGACTAGCCATCAACATCACCTGTTGTGTAAATCACATCAGTCTTATGAAGGTCTCCCACTATGACCAGTAAATAATAACCTCAACTTGCAGTCAGATACATACCAGCACTTTTTCCTTAGTGTCACAAAACCCCAGAACAAGTAAAGGTTAAATAAAATTAGAACTGAGTGTTAAAACGCTTGCCAAGAACAAATTTCCCACTGCCCCATATGGATGCAGAGTAATCTTATTAAAAATCTCCAAAAAATCAAAAGCATATGAAAGCCATGTGCTTTTCATGCTACCATCATCGGCCAAACACTCCATAGCAAAGAGCACACAGTATATTTCTGGCTTCAGTATCTAACCCCTTCCCCTGTGTCACAATCACAAGAGAACTGACCAACAAATTTACCTGCAGTCTGTTATCCCAGCCAAATCTAACAAGGTTACTTGATACCCTGAAGAGGTTAGTATTATGAAACAGGACACAAATCCTCAGTTACTGAGTATATTTTGAAGTTTAACCTTCTGAAAGAGAGCTCTTGCTCTGCCTCAATAGACCAAAAAAAGTACATCTCATATCTGAGTTAAGGCTTCAAAGCTTTTACATACAGAAGGCATAAAAAGCTAAAATTCTTTAAGAGGTTAAAGATAAGTTTAGAAACAGAACTGCCTTTAACATGAAATGCTCCTATACCAGATTGACTAGAAATCTCAAGGCCTATTTTAATGAAATCTTTCAAATGGAACAGGTTTTAGGAAGACATTTTGACACAGGTATTTTATAAATCATTACAGCCTTCAATGTAGCATATTTTGACATTCAGATAATCCCAGTATACTTGATTTACTTTCAGCAAAATAATAAATGGTATTATATAAAATGAATTTGAAAGAAGAAAGGAAAAACAGAAGAGTACAAACTTAGACAGAAGGACCCTTGAATGTGAAGAGG
>VWZE01023654.1:151609-215446 GCA_013396675.1 Eubucco bourcierii | reverse complement strand
CCCTGGAAAAAAAAAAAAAAAAAAAAAAAGGACTACATTCAGAATGAATCGCCTAAGAAACACTTCCAGGAGTCTGCTTTCTTTCCTTTAATTAGATCAGGCCAACTAAGTGCAAAGAATCTAAAAGACCACAGTAAAAAGATTTAGGACAGCTCTAACAGAAAACACAGACCTTATTTCAGACGTGATTCTTCAAGTTCTACAAATTACCTCTTCGCTGGAAACTTTAAAACATTGCCTTTGTTCAGTCAAATCTCTATAGAGAGTATTTTCAGTTCAGTTAGGGTCACTTTTTCACTCTAATGGTAAAAATATTTTCTAATCAACAGTCATAGCAGTGTAAAACTGTACAAACCTTTGCACTGTACAGATGATCAGCATCAGGTGGATCAAGGACAGCAGCGTTTTTATCTATAGGATCTACTTCTCTATGCATCACATAGAAATTACAGTAGTTTCCCAGCTGAAATGGTCTAGACATAGGGAAAGCATCCACCCACGTAAACTGAGCATCAAAGAAATCGCTTGGGATGTAAAGGTTCTGGTAACGTCTCCTCAGCTCCATCATGTCACAGCTACGGCTGAAATAAACAACAGTATTTGGAAGATAGAGCTATAAGATCACTGTATATATTGGATTGGTTGGACGAGGCCTTGAGTGACTAGTGGGAGGTGTCCCTGCCTATGGCAGGAGGTTGGAACTAGATGATCCTTGAGGTCCCTTCCAACCTTACTATTCTATGATTCTGTCTACAACCATGTATAACTAACTCTAAAGAGCAAATATATTGAAGTCAGAACATCATGGACTGAGGCTTAAAAACAAGTAGCCACTGAACACTCTTCTGATTAACACGTCTATACATTAGGGAGTATTCATTAAAAAGGGTAATAAAGCTATTCTGCAGTAGCATTCAAAACCAACCAAGAACTCAGAAAACGCTTATCACACCGGGTTCTCATCCATGCTATACTGATCTTTCTTTCAAGATTACTATTTAACACATGACATGGCTTAAACCAACACAAAACATACCAGTCCAACGAAAACTTGGAAAACTGAACCGTGTAACGAGGAACAACACGTCGTGGCCTGCGAGGAGACCTCTCCCGCTCTCGTCTGGGCGATCTCTCTCTGGAGCGTTTTCGCTGAGGTGATCTCTCCCGGGACCTTCGTCGCTCTCTGTCTCTTTCACGACTTTAAAAAATGCATACAAGTATTTTTGTGTGCTGATAAGACAAACCAGTTTCCAGCACAGCATAGGCTAAGCTTGTCAGAGGTGACTCCTATAAAGCAGAGAAGTTTCTCGTGGTTTGTTTCAGTAGAGTCTCTTTACAATGAGACTGATTTTGCAATTCCATCCTTTCAGGTGGAACTCTCCAATAATAGCCAAATGTAAAAGTAATTGCGCATACTGCTGACTCACTTTGGAGCAAGAATCTGAGCTGTGAATGTTTTGATTATAGCCTAATCTTTTACAACATACCTCCTGTCATCTTTCCGGTTTGGCATAGGGTCTCCTCCTCTGTCATTCCTCCCAGAAAATCTGGATGGTGGGTCTAATCTTCGAGCTGGTTGAGGCTGTGAAATCAGGCGAACAGGAGGCTGCAGCAAACCGCCTGCAGCGAAAATGTACACGATCAATAAATAGAGGGCAACTATATGAACTGTACAAACATCACTGAATTACAATTGCTGCACTTGACTAAGTTTTCTAGACTAGCTCTAGAGTCAAATAAATATAAATGTGTTTACTAATAACAACCACCCTGTAACGGTTTAGCAACTCAATCCAGACACGCCCCAAGAAACAAGAGACCTTTACTTATACTTCACTGATGCAAGCAGATTCTAATATTTTGAATTGGTTTAAAAGCATCTTCTTTGGATTGAAATGAGTATAATCTAAGCACACAGAAGCTATCACAGTAGATTGCCAAGTGTTTTCTTAGAAAAGTAATTTAAGATAGATTACCTACTCACAGACCTAAAAAAACCCCTAAAACTTATTTCTGAGGCTATTCATCATTAAAAACAATTATATTCCTAAAGAATTATTCTTAAATCAATTATACTGCTGCATCAATCCCCCAGCACATACTGTCTCAAGACATTTAACCAGTTGATTGTAAATGGAGCAAACAACACTCTAAACACTAATGAACAACTAGGATTGATTAGAGCGTAATAGTTATTTATCTAAAACACATCTGCCTAGGCTTAAGATATTCTCCCCTTGCTTTTACCGGAGGCAAGGCAAGTCCTAATTTTATCTCATTATTGATTCGATTGCTGCTGCTTCAGCTACTTCAATGTTCAAGTGACCCTACCACAAACTGTTTCTGATTTTCCAGGTTTGGCAGGTTTTTTTCCCCTCAAATGACAGCTAGGCTAACTGAATTAACTAACACACAAATACAGAAATAATAGTTTTAACAGTAGAGGTGTGTGAAATCTGATCTCACTGAGCACTCAGAAGATACTGAAGAAATATGGTCATTAATACTTTCAAACACATAACTTGTCTGTGAAAGTGTCAGAATAAAAATCACATTAGGAAATATTCATGTGAACAAGTAGTCCATGAGGATTTCACTAACCAGGTGATTTTTGAGCTGCTGCAGGCAATCTGCTTTGCACATAGCTACAGGAAGACATAGTCAAACCGAAAATTCTACAGGGTCCTTATTTCAACTATTGCTTCAGTTTTTTGACTAACAGGAAAATAACCATCACACACTAAGCACCAGATGAACCAGAACAAAACACTATGCACTCAAGGAGCACCTTTCTGCTGTGGCTGCTGCAGTAACGGCTGAGGCTGTGTCTGAAGCAAAGGTGTGATTGAAGCTGCTGATATCTGTGCCTGCAGTAAGGACTGTGGCTGCGGCTGTGCTTGAACACTGAATGCAGTCTGCTGTGGAATTGGCTGCAGAACTGCTGGAGGTGTCTTCAGTAACGGCTGGGCTTGTGTCTGGTTCTAATGGCAGAAGAGAAAAGGAGTAAGGAGTGAGCTTAAACCAAAATTGGTCAGTACAAGTTACACTGGGCAACCCCACATACCTGATTTGGAAGCGTCTGAATCCTTTGTGCATTCCATTTGAATGGCATATTAGGATTGTAAGTAGCTTCTACCAAAACTCTGTCACCCACCTGAGGTGTCTTTCCTTTAACGGCACTGCAAACGGTACAGAAAATGTATTGTGAGAGTCCTATTCACCTAGTTTTACATGTGCAAATTACATTTAAAGTTCAGAGAAAATAGACAAAGTTATAGAAAATGCTTATAGAAACAAATTCAGTGAAAGTACTCTCTGCTATGGTTTGGAGTATGCATAGGAATTGAATTTCTGTCTTGGGGCCAAAAGCAGAAGTTCTCTAAGCAGTACTGAGCTGAAAGGCAGAAAGCAAGTTGTATGCATTTAATCATCTACAAATTCTAAAAAGAACTCAGGTATAGTAAGCTTATTTGATCATCTGCCTTTCAGCACCCAACAGGAAAAACATAACAACTGCAGGCACCATCAGTGAAGCCACAGAGTGATAATGTCATAACCTAAACCAATTATTTAGTGTACCTGTCAGGCAAGTATTGACATCCTACCTGAGTTGAAAAAAGACATCTTCATCCACAAACCCAAAAGTATCATGCAGTTTAGTAACCACCCCAGTGAAGACACGCTGCTTTTGTGGTTGGGTTTGCTGCTGACTGGACCGGGGTGCTGGATAAGAGACAGTTATCTGGGCTGCCGGTTGAGGAGTGGACAGGCTAAGACTGGTAGGTAGTGCAACAGCTGGCTGTAAGCAAAACAAAGCAAACCATGAATCTTTTAACTAGCTGGCATAGCTATAAGGAGCAGTTCCTGTACTCAGAAGACAGGAGTTTAAAATGTCTCTAAAACAATTATTCTAAATAGAGATATTCAAAAGGTGGTATGTTTTGCTTATTTGGAGGATTTTTTTTGGTTTTTTTGCTAGTTTTGGAGGGGTTTTTGTGGGTTTTGGCTTTTTTTTTTTTTAATTTTTTTATTTTTTAAAGATTAGTTTTTCTACTTTAAATGAAGACTGGCTTTGCTTATCCTTTCCTTTAAAAATGTCAACTTCCCCAAAACACATGTTTTCCAGAAAAAAAAAATAATTCAAGACTGTCTTACTGTTTATAGCTAACCCATCCAAGGGATCTAAAAAGAAGGCAAGTTCCTACCTTCGCTAGGAATACAGACTTGGAGATTATCCTCCATTTATATCCCAGCTATAGCTTTAAAGTCAGTAAAGGTTGAGGGTAACACAAAACTCTTCCCTAACTCAACTCACATGCTTGCCTTCTCACAAAAGCAGAACACTGTGAGCTAATGAAAGTAAGTAGTCTATTTTTAACTTTTTTTTAAAAAAGCATGTTTACAAAGTTATGTTAAAACAGAAATAGAGCAACTTAAGAGTTAAATGGTTGCATGTTTTTTAAGCTCAGTAAGACTCCTTTTAAACTTCTTTACAGACCTACTGCTATACTATTAACATAGAAAGTTAAATTCCTCCTCCAAAGGAAGAAAGATCTTTCCCAGTTTGCCACTAACTGGAAAACAATCAAACACCTGAAGTTCCAAACTAAATTATGATGTAATCGATACAATATTCCCTTCAAGATTAAGGAAAAGTGGTTGCTATTAATATTTGAAACCAAGGATATGCATATTATACATCTGGATACAACAAACCTGCACAATAAAATGTCCACTCATGTTTAGTTCATTTTACAGATTAAGCTACTCAAGACTTCACAAATTTGCACTCTTGCAATATCAGTGTTTGGGGATGAAGACCAAACAATAAAACCAAACTAACCTGAGTTAAAATGGTCTGCTGAGGTTGCTGCAACTTAAAATAAATAAAGTTATAAATTAAATTTATATGTTTAAGGAAATTTTACCTCCTCTTTACAACTAAGAGTTTTTGGCTTAATCTGAGCCAGTTAATTGTCTTTTGGGGTTTGGTCCTTTCGGCAGTTTGCATATGCATAAAATGTGCTCATGTGGTTAACTGTAAGACTGTATAACCCAGGTTTACTTAGTAAGCAGAAACGTTGGGAGGGCTGTAACTGGAAGTTAATAGCAACACAAAAAAAAATTTTGGCAGCTGGAGAAGCTTAGTCTTGTAACTTCTGTATTCTTTTGTTATTTTTCAAAATTCTGTTAAGTTCAAAGTCCATGAAAAAAGGTAATAGGGAATTTTTTTCTTGGACACTATTGTATCTAGGTTTAAATCTCCTTTTGCATGGAAGCAGGCAGGTTTCCATTCTGGATATATCTCTCCATGTTTATGAACTTCAAGTTCTCTCACTATGAATAATGATTAAATAGATTAGTTAACAACAACCAGGATGATTTTGGAGACAAAACCTACAAGACACACAACCAACATTAAAGTTATTTGTGATGTACACAGTAAGAATCAGACAAACCTGTTGCTGTACACTATAGAGAGTCTGCTGAGGTTGTGAGTATTGCTGAAACAGATAAAAGCAAAATATCTCATGAATGGGAAGCATTATTACCCAAATATTACCAAACACAAGTTGTGATAAACAAGTTTTAAACTACCTCTATTTAGCGATTCTAATGCAAAGCATAACTAAGAGTATCAACAGGTTACTACTTTCATAACAAATATTTCTTACTTTTAGACTGCACTCTGATGTACTCTTTGTAGCCAAAATAAGCAATTTTTGTTAAGCTTTACACTTATACAGTATTTAGAACACAGTATGAAATCAAGGAAAATGCTATTAAAAATATATATGGTGATGAAAGTTACTTGGAACTTGAAATTCTCAGTTTAGATATAGCAAAACTCCTTTTCCCAAAAGGCCTTCCACAGCTAAAAGTCAGCACCTCCATAGCCAAAATTCCAGCCTTCATATATCAATAACTATGGATAGCTATAGCTCCAAAATCTGTTTTATAAACAAGTTTTTACTTCGGTGTTCACCATTTCCCATTCTGCATTTCTCCCAGATACTTTAGCTTTACGAAGTCACCGGTTTATATTGCTCAAGTTCCTGCAGTCAATAGCAAATACTGCTTTTTGTTTACCTGCTGTAAAGCAGCCGCTGCAGCTGCAGCTTGCTGCTGCAAAGCAGCTGTCTGGGTGAGTTGATAGTTGGTTGGTGTTTGCGTGGTTAGGCCTGCTGCTGCCAGCGCTGTCTGCTGGGTGTATATGGTAGGAGAGGCTCCAAGCAGGGATGGCTGCTGTACACCAAGAGCAGCTGAAAATGTAACACACAATAAACACTAAGAACAACTTCAAACCGCTGAGGCTTCTGACAGTTATATTAGATGCAGTATGTGATGCTATGCTCCTGAGTGAAGAAGATAAATCCAATCCCAAAATTTCAGGTAAAGGATCACCCTCACTAGCTTCTCTTCTAGACTCATTTCAAATGGTACACCACAGCAGAGGCACACAGACCACTTAATTTCCTTCTTTTTAGACTGGACCTTTTTAGTATTAGCAGTTGTCATCCCCATCTGCACCCACCCCCAACACACACACTGTGTTCTTTCTTCAAGGTATTCTGGCTTTGGATGAGCCAGACAAAGACTGTCACTCTGTTCTGTACATTCCAGTTTACATTTCATTCCACCTGAGGGCAAAAAAATCTTTACTGTAATAAGAGCTATGAACCATAGGCTTCTGAAAATACACAAAGTTTTGCTTCACTCAGTACTTTGTCCCCAAGCAAGCTGGACATTGTAAATGTGAGAGCTGATAGAAAAGGAACAGTCTTATAATGACAGCAAGTTTAATTGGTCCCCATATACAGAGGGACCAAGTCGAGCTCTCTTTAGCTCTTATTAGGAAGGGTTTGTTCTGTCCAAAGTCAAATTACCTGAAAGAAAACATTAGTTTATTTTATAGTTATTCCAGATTTTAATGAGTGGCAGCTGTCATATGCTATACTGTTTATGCATGTGATACTTCTGAAGAAGGAATACTTAACCGGTACCAACACAGCTTTCAGGGACAGAAAGCTCTGCACAATGCAAACATGAGTGAAGGACTGGAAATCTGCTTCCCCTCCTAGGCAGAGGTTTTTTAAACAAAAGTTATCTGCAGCTGCATGATCAAATATCACTTTGTCAAGCTGTCAGTCTAGTCCAAGTGTTTAAATACAATCAAACAGAAACTCAGAGGTAAACGTTGCCAGCAGAAACAGGTCAGCCAGCCACTTCTGAAACTGAAGAACACTGGAGTTGAACAGGGTTCCTTTCTCTTCCAAAGCCATTAAAGAGGAACAGTGAAATGAAGAACAGATTTACAGTATAATCCCTGCAGAGTTTGTGCTCTGCACTGTTGTTGCCGATCCAAAATTAAACTTTCATTCCTGACCCACCGACACAAGAGATTGCTTGTAGCTGGTGATCATCACCATGGAATTCACAAAAATGCTGTAACCAACACAACAGATCCTGAAAAAGGTCCTCTCTGCCATGCTGTTCTTCCCAGCAGAGTGCACCCTTCAGAAAGGTGCTGATTGTGGCACCGAACATCTTAGAATTTTGGAATGAAACACAGAAGAAACATAAGCAACAGTGAAAACAATCACAATCACTATAATCTAGATCAAATATTGTCATGTTAAATATTCCAGGAAGTAATGCTATTTTAATAGTGCAATCAAGCATTCTATGCAGCAAAAATAAAGCATTTCCAGCACTCTACACATTTTTTCCCTGGTAAATTCCAACATTTGGGCTTCCTTATAAGCCAAGCAAGCCAAATCTGAGGTGTCTCCCAAAACAAGCCCTCCATTCTCCTGACCCTCTCACCTCTTGCTGGTGCATCAGCTCCAATTTGAATATGCATTTTTGACCACTCAAAAGCACAGCCTTATCTAAAGCCTCACCACTTCTAAATCTAAGAAGAATGCTTTACTGCTGCATCCTGGGACAACTTTCACTTTTCTTGGCTGCATTACTTTACTGGCTCACTCAAGGCAGATGACCAATGCATTAATCTTCCTCTTATTCCCACATCCTGAGCAGAAATTCCTATCAGTGCAGAAATTCACTTCATGCCATTACCTTGGAATGTGTTTGACTACACTAGCTATTGTCATTCAATTTAATGTTCTACTCTAATGTTGTTTTAACACAGAGGGATGGAGCTGGGAAGCACCCTCAAACAAGTTTCACAAGTTCTCTCCTACTTTCTGTAGGAAGGATATCCACAAAAATATTATCTAGCTTGCTCCCCAAACCAGATTTTGAGGTTAACTGGATCTTCAGTTTCCATTAAGACAACCTCATTTCTGGTATAACCCATAACTATCTGAAACAATTCCCAGACCACCCTAAGACTCTCGTCCTATTTGGTCTATTAAGGCAACAGGAGGAATTTTGCTACATCCACTGTCATTTTAGGAGAACTTATTATCAACTGGGCATCATGTAATTTACGACACTGCTGATCAACTTACTAACAAATAATAAAAATACTAAAGACCGTGAATACCCCTTCAAAGGATAACTCCTGTAAGAGCATATTTTTTGGAGCTGGATCTTGTTCATACTGATTTGCCTCAAAGTATTCCAAAAGTTTAATCTGACTACCTTTCATCTATGTACTCATCTCAGCAGATTCTATGGGCAGTACTAGCTAAAAAAAATCACAAAAACCAATACAAAACCTAAAATGAATTGAACACCCCCCCCAAAAAAACCCCACAAAACAACAAACAAACAAAACCACTAAAAAAAAAAACCCAAAAAACAAAAACACCACAACAACAACAACCACACACACAGAAAGCCAAGAGAGAAAGTGAATCACAGGCTAAGTGTGGAATTGCCATTTGACTGTTGTATTATTAACACTGGGTACAAACACCTGCAGTGACAAACAAGAGCTCCTTAGGATGTGTACAGCTATGGAAATGCCTTCCTTCAAATGGAGTCTCAACAACTCCACTCGCACCACATACTGCATGGCACAACCATCTAAAAGGGCTTGGATACAAACTGGAGCCCTAGGCTGCAGTTCAAGTATCCTTCTAGGAAATAGAAATTTCTGTTGTAGTAAACACAAAGCCTCTATTTAGTAGTCTCTCTTGCTGAGAGACCCTTTAAGATTAGGGAAACATTTTCCAAGTATGTGACTACATACATCTCCTTATGTAGCTATATTAGCATCCCAGCAAAAGAGTAGCCCATTGGGGTTGTCAGAAATTTTGACTTTAGGTCCTTGGGTTTTTAAGCTTCTTCAAGCATAACACATTTGCAATACAAATGTCATAGAACCTACCCAAAACAACCCCAACTCCTCTTAACAGACACACAAGAGAAACTAGGCTCGGTATATTTATCACAGAACATCCATTTACAGCATGTCAGCAAACTGTAGATTAGCTACTATGTCTTAGTTGCTCTGAGATCCACTCCATACTTGTCCTACTCTTAGACTTTTCTTTAGTCACCTCGCGAGGGCCACCAGCAATGACAAGATACTAAGCTTCAGGCACTTTTGGTTTCAGCAGGTGCACCATTCCTCACTCTAATGCAATGAAGTCTTGATATCACCAAGACAACACCAATCACCCAGAGCCTGACATAACTAGGACCTCCCTTAAAACACAGTTCTATAAAAATTTGCTTCACTATGCCAGAAACCATAACCCTGGAAAGAGCACATGCCAAGTATTGTGATACAGACCAAAAACATGGCAAAAATTAACAGCTGAGAGAACAGGAGGGTATTCTTCTTCACTGGTGTATCAGAAACTTGTACACTGCTATGCAAGTTAAAAGTATAAAGAGAATGCAAAAAGCAAACTGTGCTATCTAGGAATGTTTGAAAATTTTAACTTCAATTTTCTGTAGCAGGTATGATTTAATTCACGTTTTAGCAACGCTTGACCAGCATAGCAGGGACTTTGAATTATGTTTTTAAACATGTGATGCACAAAACCATGAAACAAGAGCAGAGAACAATTTCACTATGTTGTAAACAGGAGTCTCTCTTCATACACAGATCTTTGCTTGCACCTGAATCTCCTGCCTGTCTTCTAATACCAGGCTGCCTGTCTTCTAATACACAGGCTGCAACAAGTTATCTGAAAGGTATCCCAGGAACTCTGCTACACAGCATGACACTCTACAACTACCTCAGTGTCACACCTTAAAATTTAAGAGCCTTAACTCAAGTACATCTTCACCAGGGATGGCCAAGACAGTATCCAAGTCAGCAATACAAAAAAACCCCAAACAACAAAATCCCCAAGCCTGAGATTACTTTTTTCCAATAACCAAACTGGGTTTATAGCAGCATTATGCAGCAGTGTTGACTAGAGATTATGAAAATCCTATCTATCACACTGTGCTATAAAAACCACGATCTCTTTCCCCCATACCCAACCACCATAATGCTTTTGAGAAAGAACCTGACAGACAAAAACAGCTGTCACGCATAATTGTAATGTTACACTGCTGGCCAGTCCTCTGAAGATACAAAAATACTTGGTAAATGTAGTTTCTTAAAACCAGTTTATGAACACTAAGATTCATTAGGGTAAGCCCATCTCCCCAACTTCTTGAGCACTGCTGCATTTGAGACATGGCTCAAGCACTGACAGCACCTCTGTTCTGCAGGCAAGCAGCCTGGCTGGACAGCCATAGTTTCACGTTGAAAGGTGCATCAAAAGTGACTACTGAGCTGTAGTGAAACACTAACACTGCTCTTTAGCTCCCAGCAATGCCAGAGCACTGCGTAATTTGGAAAAGAACCTTCCCGTGCTCTGTGTTCTAAATCATTCTGCATTAGAATGGCAAATAATAAATACCAAGGAACAACTAAATACATAGGTACTGAAACAGGAGTTAGGCAGTAGAGTTCTGTGCTTAGCAGTACAGAGAGAGAAGAAAGAGGATGCAGACACAGTGACTGAATATTGCAGTAGGAATAGGAAAAGACTGCAAAGAAGGGTGGTAGGAGCTAAATGTCTTTAAGTGATATTAGAAAGTAGATAGATATTACAGTATGGAGAAACAGTAGGAACACAAAGGAAGGTAGAACTAGCACAGGAAGAAGGCAAAAGTGCAAGGAAATGTTAGTCTTTAATGTCTCATGTTGAGTCAGGTGTTGCTGGATCAGATGAACAGCTAAAATTTCCTGGAGATACTGTCCTCATTGAGCAGGCAAAAACCACTCTGACAGTAACTTATGCTGACCAATTCTATTCCAATTAAATTTTCCATTTACCCGACGCAAGCTTAGAAATAGGCTAGCCAAAGGCAGAGTCACAGGAGTAACAACATAGGTAAGAAGTTGGTGTGTGCTTCTAGAGCCTTTGCTCCTTCCACCTCTTCTCCAGGGCCCCCTTCTGGTCCTAACCCAACATGGCTGCCAGCTCCTCCCCTCTTCAGGTTTTATGAGGCTTTTCCTCTAAAACGTCAAGGAGGTGGCCCTCGGTCTTCCACCACTATTTCTGATGCAGTAGCTGTCACATGAGCCAACGTATCGAAACTACTTTACTCCAGATACTGGCATCCTCTGACAGCTCCAAGGTGTCACACAGTCAGACACGAGAACCACAAGCAAAGTTTTTCTTTCCCATGTTCCCAATCCTGACCCTTCCCAGCTGTTCAGCTGTTTCTTACAGGAGAGTAGTGCCATCTGGGTAAGATGCTTCTAGGCACGTGGTTAGGTACAGCAACAGCTTTAGAGAGCAGAAGTGAATAGGCATGGAAGAAGATGGCACAATTGGACTGAATACTGTGAAATACATGGGGAGTGGCAACTCCCTGAGGCTACACTCAAGATTGGACCAATGTCCCAGGTGAAAACTGGAGATGGAGGAGTTGTTTCAGGGAAAAAAAATGAGTCAGAAAAAGATTTGTTCAACACGCACCTCCAAAGCATGGAAGGAAGGGCATTCCCAAAGTCTCCTAAGTTCCCAGGAATAAAAATCACTGACAAAGAAGGTGTCATTCAAATTCATATCCAACTAGACATGCAAAAGACAACTGAAAAACCATACAACTCTTTAGAAAGACATCTCTCCAACGAGGTTCACATTTTGTGCTCACATTTTGACATTCTGGATCCTCAATGTACCACCGCTTTGCTGAAGCTTTTTCACATCACATTGAAACAATATTTAGGAAACACTTTGCCTTCAAGAAAAGGGCAGCACAGGACTGAGAATGGAAGCACCAAGATTCACCATGTAGCAAGTTTCACATTCTTGCCTCAAAAATTTCATGCTATGAAACATGAACATCTAGCCAGTTTGGTTTTTAAATATACTAGCCTGCAATTACTTAAGGTTTCTGAGCTCAAAGGAAACCCTCTGTCATTACCAGGGCAATACCTTTAGTTACAAGGATCTCTTGAGTTATAATTTAACATTAAAAGCAAAATACACCTTTTCCCCCGTCCAAGCAGCAAATTTCAGAGACCTCTTTGATATGTAAAATATGTCAAACATACTAGTAAAGGCAAAATACTTTGTAAACATTGATTTAGGTTGCCTGGGACACAAAACTCAGGGAGCACTTAAAAATATGCAACACCTTATTAGCACTGTTATTATTTAATATAGAGCAATCTAGAGTGCTTTGATGAAATGCAAACTGACTTTTACATATTTGGATATGAGTAACTTAATACCTTTGTTTACTGACCAAGAAAATCAATAAAAATTCACCCTGGATTTTACTTATCACCCTTTACAAAAGAAAACAAACCCCAACAGCTACAATGAGGCAATGATTTTTAACGTCTCTAATTGTGTGAAACTCTCAACTTAAACCACTTACATAGAATTAAAATAAGTTAGTTAGCATGGTGCGACTCTGAACTCCAAACCCAACTACAGAATCACCAAACCTACTAGATGTCAGGGTTCAAACATTAAGTGATATGTCAACTGACCTGGCTGAGATACTGCAGTGGCTGTAAACTGAGTAGCCCAAGGGGGATTCTTCTGGCCTCCAAACTGAGCCATGGCGAAAAGTAAAATCTCCTGGTTATCTATCTTCTGGAACGGCAATCTATTAAAACAAAGTACAGCTATAATTTTTGAAACATACACCAGGCTATTTTAATACCGAATCTGAAAAATAAAAAGGGGGGGAGAGGGAGGGCGGGACGGGACACAGTGTTAAAAAATTACACCCCTAAACCTGGTAGGCAACACGTATCACAAGCGGGAAACACGAAAGGTTGCAAGACAAGTGATTGTATTTCCTTAAGCCGTGATCTCCATTCTCTCGGTCTTAACAATGGGACTAACGCTACTTAAAAGCAAAACTCGATTCAAGATTCCAACGCAGACCAAGGGAAAGGTGACTCTGCAAAACGAAAGATTTGTACTTTTTAAATTATTGGTTCTTTCCTAAGGGCTCCGACTACGCCGCGTTTGGGAGTGCTGCCGGCAGAGGCAGTTACGGTTCAATTTCCCTCTCCCCGAACAAGGGCAAGTTAACCAAGCGAGCTCGGCAGGGCCGTTCACCAACTCCGCGACTTGCCTTCCGCCAAAGCAACCATCCACACCTGCCCCACAGCTATGATTTTCAAAACGNCAGCTCGGACACCGGCTGCCTAACAGGGCTCACCGCCGAGGAGCGAAAAGTACAGATCAGCAGAAAGCAAAACGGCTGGCGGCGGGAACTGACCCTTCCTCCCAGCCGGCAGCACCAGGCCGGGCGGCGGGAAGCAGGCGTCTCCCCACCCCCACCGCGGCGAGGCCGTCGCCGCCCCTCCTCCCGCCGGCCCCGACCAACAATGCGGGCCTGCGCCCGCCGTGCTCCCTCCCAACCCCAGGCGCCGCTAGGGCCTCCTCTCGGAAAGCCGTCGGGGCCTCCATGCTCCGCTTGGGCCTCATGGCGGTACCTGATCGGCACCTCGACGGAGCCATCGCCAACCCCTCCGAGCCTCTCGCACCAACCGCACGCCCACTGCGCAGGCGCTCGCACCCCTGCCGACGGTAGCAGGCAGCGGCGCACACTGCTGACGTCCGTTCCTACGACCGCACGGCGCCGGGCGGCTTGAGCGCGCAGGCAGGCAGCACGGCCGGACTGGCTGTTAGGCGCTCGCCCAGGCTGCCGCGTGCGACGAAGTTCTCAGACGAGGGGAGGAGCCCGAGCGCCATCTTGGCCCCACACAGGCGGAGGGAGGGCGGGGTTGCGAGAACGCCATCTTGCATCGGGGCCTAGCTGCTGTGATGAGCACCGTCCCAACCCTTGGCCGTACTCAACAATCTTCTTCTCTGCTCTGCAAATGACACCTCGTTGGCTGTCTTATTGCTGCAGGAACTAGGATGCCCCTAGCCTGAAGCAAAGCCGTGTGTGAGCTGCCGAAGAGCTGATTTTATCCACATAAGCACTGCAGGCTGATACGTAGGGAGGTAGGATCATCTGACGTGAAGGGAGAGTAGACTCATCGGAGGGACTCATCAAAACACTTAATGACAGTTTGAAATAGAAACTGCAGCCAGGAACCATTGCAGTAAGTAGTTCTATAGTTCAAGGCCAACAGTAATTTGCTTCTTTTGATGATGTTATAAAGAAATATTTAAGGTTTAAACCTCAGAGAGTTTTTTACACATTTGTTTTCAAATGAAATATGCACACGAAATCCTACTTGAGAGTAAAGTCAACAAGACATGTTCTAAATTAAAATGGGACTTCAAACTGCATTATTGTCAGTAAATATGGAGTAAAGTCACATTTCCCTGGGGGCTGGGTTATCTTGGAGGGCAAATAAGAGGTAAATTTCTGTCAGCGTTTGGTACTGACAAATACTAATAAATACACAATGATGATGCCTTAACCCTTCAAAGTATTGCAAATTACACCAAGGTTATATGTTTTACACTGAGAAGTTTAGGTCTTAAGTCTACACACTTTAAACCTTATTCATCCACTTAAGAAGTAGAATCTGTACTCTGCTCAGGAAAGCCTCAGTGGCATAGCTCTTTAACCTGATTTTTTTTGGAAATGAAACCATATCGATCCCATTTCAATGGAGGCTTATTTAGTATTTGGTGAAATAGTATTACTTTAAAAGGCTTAAAACTAATAGCTTTCTGGTTGTTTTTTTTTTCAACAATCAGTGGCTACAAGAGCCCTCAGAAACAGGAGCTCTGTGCTTAAGCATAGACACAAGTACATTTTGCAGTACTAGAACAGCATCCAGCATTACAGATTTAGTGCTGTGGAAGCAACAGCTGATACATCTGAGAGTATAAATATTGGAGTAGTGAGTAGAAGTATGCTGGTATGAATGTAGGTTGAGTGCAGATTGAGAGGTGGATATCACAGGGCTCCACTGAGCATTCTGAGCGTTCAAAAATCTAGTGTATGACTTGGTTTGAGAGAGGAGTTTCTTCATTAGCTCAAGAAGTCACAGAAGCACAGAATGTCAGGGGCTGGAAGGGACTTAAAAAAAATCGTCTAACCCCTCTGCCAGAGCAGGATCTGCTATGCCAGATCACACAGGAACATGTCCAGGCAGGTTTTGATTATCTCCAGAGAGGGAGAATCCACAACCTGCCATGCAGCTTGTTCCAGTGTTCTGTCACCCTTACAGTGAAAAAAATTCCTCCTCATGTTTAATGAAACTTCCTATGTGTCAACTTCCACCCATTGCCCCTTGCCCTGTCATTTGGCATCACTGAGAAGAGCCTGGCTCCATCCTCTTGGCACTCGTTCTATGCATTTATAAACATTGATGAGGTCAACCCTCAGTCTCCTCCAAGGTAAAGAGCCCTCAATCTCCTCTCTCATAAGAGAGATGTTCCATTCCCTTAATCATCTTTGTGGCTCTGCACTGGACTCTGTCAAGCAGTTTTATGTCCCTTTTGAACTGGGGACCCAGAACTGGACACAGTACTCCAGATGCAGCCTTAGCAGGGCAGAGTAGAGGCGCAGGAGAACCTCTCTCTGCCTACTAGTCACAACCCTTTTAATACACCCTAGACTGGCATTGGCTCTCCTGGCCACAAGAGCAATTGCTGGCTCATGGTCAACCTCCTATCCACTAGGACCCCCCAGATCCTTTTCCCCTTCGCTGCCTTCCAACAGGTCAGTCCCCAAACTATACTGATACCTGGGGTTGTTTTTTCCCAGGTGCAAGACTCTACACTTGCTCTTGTTGAATTTTATTCAATTTCTCCTTGCCCAACCGTCCAGCCTGTCCAAGTCTTCCTGAATGGCAGCACAGCCTTCTGGTGTGTCAGCTGCTCCACTCAGTTTGGTTTCATTAGCAGACTTGCTGACAGGGCACTCTGTGCCCTCGTCCAGGTCACTGATGAATATATTGAACAGAACTGGTCCCAGTACTGACCCCTGTGGGACTCCACTAGTTACAGGCCCCTAACTAGACTCCATCCCGTTGACCACAATTTCCTGACTTCTTCAACCAGTTCATAATCCACCTCACTACCTGATCATCCAGACTACACTGCCTCAGTTTAGTCAGAAGGATGCTATGGGAGACAATGTCAAATGCTTCACTGAAATCAAGATAAACCACATGCAGTGCTCTACCATCATCAGTCCACCTATCTATGTCTTCATAAAAGGATATCAGGTTGGTCAAACCTGACTTCCCCTTGGTAAAACCATGTTGACTGTTCTTTATGAACCCCTAGTCCTTGATATGCCTAAGGACAGCACCAAGGATAAGCTGCTCCATTACCTTTCCAGGGATGGAGGTAAGGCTGACCAGTCTGTAGTTGCCTGGCTCCTTCTTACCCTTTTTGAAGATTGGAGTGGTTTGTCCTCCTGCGGTCCCCAGGCACCTCTCCTGTCTGCCATGACTTATTGAAGTAATTTCTGTATATGGTATGAATTTTGGACCTGCACTGGTGTTCGTATGTCTCAACATTTGCCACATTATGCTTATTGTTTGGTGCAGTATCTCTCCTTCAGATGAACAAGGAAAAAATCTAAACTTGTGTAATTACTTTCATATATACAAACATATTTGACTTTAGCAAAGCCAATTACTCTGACTAGGTCCCCAAGATGTTGAAGAAGCAGAAAAATAATCACATTTGTCATTAAACAAGTATTTGCGGTTTCCAAAGTGCCCCTGGGTTGTCTCACAACAGTGATTGTATCACAAACTTAGCACAAAACAAATGTGTACTGCAGGGGGTTTGCAATCTAAAGGGACTCGGTATCAGTTGCAAATAATGTCTGTTGCTGCTTTTGAGGTGATTCAAACTGTGTGCTTAGGTGCTGAGATCCCCTATTTGTACACTAGCACAGATTGCTTCACTATTGCACAGAATCACAGGATCCCAGCAGGGGAGGATCATCCAGGGTTACCTAAAATTTTATTACTATTGATCTATAATAAATCACTATCCATTACTGACACTATGTATAGAATTTGATGCCATAATAAATGCATTATGGCTAAGCACCTGGTATCTAGTGTCCTTTATGTAATAAACTCAAGCACTTGTCACTGTACAGCAACAGCAGAGGTACTGCGATAGTCCCTGCATGGGGCAGAACAAAACTAATTTCAGGTATCTTAGGAGCATGGTGTGAAAGGGAAATGTAGAATAAAATGTGGAAGAGGCTTCTTTTTGGTTGACGAAAATCCAAAACAGATTTAACTGTGTTCATATTATGTATTTAGGGCAGTTAACTGAAGGACAAATTGTAATATTTCCATAAACATAATTTTGAAAATATTCACAATTGAGAAGACACAGAAAGTAGTGTTTCATACCAAATATGAAGCTCCTGGACAGAAAAATACTATCATTAGTAACTGGTCATGTTGTATCTGTCCAGCTAAAATGTAAGACCTTTGCCAGCTACGGGGAGATGGTTGTTTCGCTCAGTTTTGACAATGTAACTTTGCTGATGGAAGATCATTATATTTCTTCATATCCTTGTTGGAGATACATTTCAATAGATCCTACTCAATTTCAGACAACTTTTGGATCTATACATGTTATGACTGTAACCTGCTCTTTGTTGTTGTTGATGATGAACTTATTTTACAGAGCATGGCAGAGCTGTCTGCATTGGTATTACTTGAAGAGGTTGACCGAGTGAAATGAATAGGGGCTTGATCCTGATACAGCTCATTTTACTATTTCTCATATTCATACCATTCACATCTTGGAGTAACTCAGTTATGTAAAAGACAGAGTTAATGCACTTCTATAGCCAAGCAATAGAGAAGTCAGAAGAAAAATTTTAACCACCTTGGAAAACTTAGCTCCATCACTTGAAAAGCAGGAGATCAAGAGCCCTTCCATTACTGCCTGCAATATTGTGCCTCTTCCCATTGCAGAGCATAGGCTATGATCTAAAGGACAGGCACGCAAAATCCCCAGGGCAGCATAGCCCAGCATAGGGATTCAACACTTTAACCTGCTGCAGACCACACAGAGTGTGATTTACAGCAAGAACATTTTGAGACCTTCTGTGTGCAGTAACGGCCCCAAGTAATGCCTCTTCCAGCTTGAGAGGGCAAAGCAGGAAGATTAAAACTCTTAATATTTGCTCAGATGAAGTTGCATGCAAAAGGAATATTCCCCTGTACTCTGTGAGGTGATAGAGAGCCTCTAGCACTTGCAGGGCTTGCTGGTGAGCACTCATCAGTAAAGCGTGCTGCTTTTTTTGTTGTTGTTTTTTAATGCTACATAGTTAGACCTCTTAAGAGCTGAAGCCTAAGGAGAGTTAAGCAGCATCACATCTGAGACTCTTACAGCTTCTTACCCTTACAGAACAAGATAATTTCTAACAGCTCAACAGATCTCACCTTTAGAACTTGTCACAGCTATAACCCAGATGAATCCTTCAAAGGCTTTCTGCTATTGTGCTGGTGAGTTAGGGTCTATCACAGAAGCGTGTGTTTGATGAAGCACTTTGTTTCTCAGAAGGGATACTTCAAGTGAAAGGAAACTGCTGTGCAAGACCAGAAGTCTACATGTGAAACAAAGTTGTCACATGAAACTGAACTGCAATCAATGAGAGGGAAAAGTTTCACTATGCTGAGCTGAAAAATAGGAGTAAGCCAGGATGCCTGGAGAAGTGGAGAAGTGCTACTCTGTTAAGTTAGGGATGAATGGAGCTGTATACTTGGTACAGCTGTACACCTGATAGGGTAGAGAAAAAAAAAGTCAAAGAACAACTGTATCGTGGACCACATCAAAAGATGCACAGCCAGGAGGTCTGCCCTTCTGCTCCACTCTTGTGAGACTTCACCTGGAGCACTGTGTCCACCTCTGGTGTTCCTAGCACATGGATCCGTTGGGGAGGGTCCAGAGGAGGTCCACAAGGATGATCAGAGGCCTGGAGCATCTCCACTATGGGGACAGGCTGAGGGAGTTGGATCTGTTCAGCCTGGAGAAGAGAAGGCTTCCAGTATCTGAAGAGGGCCTACAGGAAGGCTGGGGAGGGACTATTTACAAGGTCTTGCAATGATAGGACAAGGGGTAATGGGTTTAAAGTGGCAGACAGGAGATTTAGACTAGATGTTAGGAGGAAGTTCTTTCCAGTGAGGGTGGTGAGGCACTGGAACAGGTTGCCCAGGGAGGTTGTGGATGCTCCCTCCCTCGAGGTGTTCAAGGTCAGGCTGGATGAGGCCTTGAGTAACCTGCACTAGTGGGAGATGTTCCTGCCTATGGCAGGGGATTTGAACTAGGTGATCTTTAAGGTCCCTTCCAACCCAAACCATTCTTTAAGTAATGTTTCGCCTTGTGTGAAAAGACATTTTCAATAATTCCTCTGCTATAAATATTTTGTGTAGGTAATGTGTATCAAAGGAAAACACTATTCAGAAAACACTATTCAGAAGTGAGCAGAAGGTACAGGGAGTTATAGGCTCTTAGGACTCATGCTCCATCCAGCCAGTGGTTATTGAAGTAACTGGGTTTTATTTTCCACATTTTAAGTATCTTTTCAGTGTGTTTTAGATTAAAAACACAGATGGGCATTGCTAGTAAAGATGTCATTTTAGACATTAGGACATTTTTTGAACCAAAACACTGCTGACAGAAGCACTGTCTCATTTGTCTTTATATTTGAATACGTTGGTCGTTCTGCTGTAGAGAATTCACAAAAAGGGCAGTATTTTGATGAACTGATATTATGTATGTTTTGATGAACTTATTATTATTAGTATGTAATAATATTTGTCAACATTAATCAGCTTTAACATTATGCAATAATAGTAAAACCCTGCTGTTCAATGGTCTTGATTGGGTATTACAGTACTGCAGAAACCTGTAACTATCAAAAAAGTCCATCTTGCAGTTTAAACTATTAACACCAGTTTAATAGTTCTTGTAGTTTAAGGCTGTAACACCTTAAGAATGTAAAAGCAAACAACTGTATTATATCAGTATTCTGTTACCTGTAGGAGTTGTGTAAGAAGTCAAGCATTGATGCCACCACCAGGTGTTGAGCTCTACAAGATAAACTCATGTTTGGCAACCTTTTAGGGCTGCCAGGGCAGGTAAATTTGTGTTGGTTTTGTTCCCACAAGCTCTGGCGTGCACCATGCTGTAATTTATGGTGAAATGCAGCCCTGAATAGGAACACACTAGGCAGTGGGAGTGCTGGGGGAGGCAAAATGCAGCTTCCTGGCAGGACCTGAAAGGGAGACAAAAAGGGTTCTCATTGATGCTTTTTCCTCCTTAATAATGTTCCTAGGTCTGCTCCCAGAACTGCAAGTGCTATTCAAAATGCACATGCTTTTTAGACACCTGTGCAGTAGGCTCCAGACTGCAATGCCTAAGTGTGGAATGCAAAGTACTGTTTAAAGATTTGATAGTACCATTTAGAGAAGGCCTAGGGCAAGCTGTGAGATGTTGCTATAAAAACCCAGTAATGATTATCCTCTAAAAGAGCAGCAGATTACATAGGAGAGTAAAGGCTTCCCTTCAGATTACTGCATTACTCCCAGGAGCTAGATGCATCATACTGCATAATGCAGTTATTTCTAGAGTATGACTGAAGCCTGAGGATAGCAGCATTGTTATGCCCTCCATGTGATTCCAGTTATCTGCATCACTGATTATTGTGATTATTGTAAGAGTAGCTTTTCCTCCTACACTTGCTGTAGAAGAAAAAGAAGCAGATCTAAACATTCAAGAGTTGTATTCCTCCTTTTCTTCAGATCTAAGCAACAGCAATTCTCTCTAGTATTGCTGTTGTGCACTGGAATGTAAAGCAGATGTAGTAAAGCAGCCTAGTGCTGAGGTCAGTTTTGTCTTGAGAGGAAAGCAACCATACCCTCCGATTTGAAACAAATAAAAGCTGGATCGTTTCTCCTGAATGGGATTTAAAAGCCACAGCAAATGATTCCCATAACCACATTCTGTCAGACAGGGTTGGTAGGAAAAAGAGACATGGTGTAGATGTGTTCACCATCAATTTTTTTCTTTCTAGTCAGGATTTTCTGTCTGCTTCTCTTGCAGCACAGCTCTGCCTGGGACAGGTCAGTCCTACACAGAGCACCAGCAGACTGACAACAGGGACCAGACTGATGGCCATCCCTTTCCAGTGCAGAGACCCAGATGACTTGGGTGAACCACTGCAGTCCTGTACGGTTTAGTTAGTTCACAAATGTATTTCTACACATAACAATGGTTATTAGTGGTGAGAGAAAAACTTCTGCAGTGGAAATGGCTCATATTAGCAATTATTCTCTTACTCCTCACTTAACAAGATGTGTTACAGACTATAGGATAAATTATATGATCATACAGAACCTAGACTGGCATGTTTATTAGAGCAACTCCTTGTTGTCAGAACATGTTTGATGACATTCTCAGCAACCCTAGATATGCTGCAAGACCAGACTATTTCTAGCTCAGAATCAGAAAATTTTTCCTTCTTTGGCTTAAATTTCAAGACATGGAATGGTTTCAGAGGGGACAGAGATGTAACATTAGATGCTCTATTATGTAGCAGGGCATTAACACTGCTGTTAGTTGTGTGGCACAGGCTCTCCTGGCATAAATTTTTAGTCTTTGTGTACTTCAGCATGAGTTTGCTTTGGTTTGTATTAGGAAAAAAACCCCACTATTTCTGAAAGCATTTTATAAGAAATGCATGAAAATTGCAGGAAAGAAAAATTAGACGACTAAGTGCAAAATAGAAGTATAAAATTTATTTAAAACCACCCACAAAGTTCTGTGTAATCAGGAATGGTACAATTTGTAATAGTCTTTTTAAAAACTCATGACAAGATTTAAAATATATTTTCAATTACAGTATTCATTTAGCCTTATTCAGTTAGGACAATAAAAAATAGAAAAAAGGAAAGTTTACGTTCTAAACAGATGAGACACACAAGAAAAATAGAACAGACAATTTCCACAACAACAATTTTTACATGTATGTTTCAATACTAGTATCGACATTTCAATGCATCTTGCTACATAAACATGAAATCATGTACAACAACTGCTTGCACCAAAAAACATAGCTTAATTAGATCTTTCAAGTAACATGCAGTCACAACTCACAAGTCTTCAAGTACTGCTGGTAAGGGGATCCCTTGTCTGCAAAGATTTTAAGGTTCAGTTTCTCTGCTAGCATAACTGTGCACAGCTCCACCAGCCTCATGAAGCTGTGCTCAGTTTTACTAGGAAAGAATCAGGCCCAAATGTTTTGTGAGAAAAGAAACAAATTTTATACCTTCTCCTGTAAATAGTGTGATATAATGAAGTGCTTTTTCTTTCTGATTTTTTTCTCCCTGTACATAATCTTTCATTTCAAAAAAACATTTTTAAGTTCCAGATCAAAATACCATAGGCTGGTAACTGGAAATAACCCAAACCCTCAAATCCAAATTTGAAAAATAAATATCCAATGCATCCCAGAGAAAGAAAGAAAAATAAAAAGAGAGAAAAGAGAAGAAAGAAGGAAAGGCAAGACTGACTTTTTTTTTCCACTTCAGCACGCTGTTAATATTTTTGCTTTGCAAAGTGGGAAATAATTCCATTAACCATAGCATGGCAGTACAGTGTGTCCTTATGACAGCACAGTCTGAGCATTATTTATGACCTGCTCTGATACCGTCATATTATGAGGAGCTATCAAACTGAACAAAGAATTGTAGAATGGTTGGTAGAGACTGAAATGTCTGAATTGTTTGTATTGGTTAGAACTGGCTTTCTTTTAGTGGCATTGGAATATCACATTTGTTTTTCTTGCCTACAGTTATTTTTTCATTCTGAGGACAAGAGATTCACAAAGCCCAGCTGGTGCCTTTTGAGTTGCATGGATTAGACTGGCATTCACAGAGTTAGCAGAAAATCTGTCTTCATTAGGGTCTGCAGTATTGCTGCAGTTTAGAAATTTAAGGAGGAAAATATTATTTCCTTTTCCTCAAACTTGTACTGAAAGAGAAGTTTGCACTGTGTTGCATTCTGCAACTGCACTGTAGCAAGGGTGGATGCTTACATAAGGCTTCTGCTGGCAGCAAGGGAATCTCTGCATGACTCAAGCTCGCAGGGCAGTGCCAATGGTTTCACATCAAGTATCATCAGTTTAGGCAGTCAGAAAACATTGGCTTTTAGCTTTATGTCTCAAAACTCACCACAGTGTGACAACAAGCAACACTACACACCCCATTTAGTCTTCAGTCAGAAAAGAACAGAATTAAATGGATTGTCACAAACCCAACCTATATAATCAACTAAAAGGGACCAAATCATGGGAAAAAGAAGCAAGTATTTTAAGAAAAACTACCAAAGTTCAAACACAGTGTTATTGACAGTTCTTCTGTGAGATCTTTAGCCAGGTCATTACTTAAGAGGTACAAAAACCTTTTACCACATTCTTTTTGTACAGTGTTGGGAAAAGGACAGCCAATATAAGTGAATGCTTCAAACCTGATAAAACCCAAGCCAGTTCCTTTCCACCCTGTATTTCTAAACGGAGAACAATCTGGGTATTACTGTCCAGTCAGGATATAATGAAATTGATTTCAGATGATTGTACGAATCAGTCATTTGGTAACAATTTTGATTTATACTGCCAACTTTCCATACCATTGTCAGTGCAATGGGATACTCTGAAGCATGTAAGCTAAATCATCATCCATTTCAGGTCCTTTATCTTTTTAATGGGATGCAAAGGACAGTAGTGTAAATGATAATCAGGGCCTTAATTCTTATTTTAATACAACTCCCAAACTTAGACTCTTTTCTGTTACAATAATAAAAATAGAGATATACATGTAATATACTGATCAGGTGACAAAACTTTCAGCAACAGTATTACAATGTTGTATGGCAACAGTTGCAATACTGAACAAGTAGTTAGCAGTTGCCTTATTCCACCACAACAGCACTTTGGAATACAGCTTATCTGCTCTAATTGGTAACTCTCTGTAGATTAACTGCTTTACCTACCCACTTCCCTACATGTGTAGCTATTTAGGGTCTACATCTGCATTCTCTGACTTTATAAGGAAAGCTGGGAGGGTGTGCGAGGTGTTGGAAACAGAACACTGTCTGTAAGTCAAACCAAACAGAGCACATCACCTTCACATTCAGTTGTTTAGCACCCTTCTAGCACTTTAATGTACGAGTGGAAAAATTACATATATAATGGTCTAGTAGAAGATAAGAGAAAAAGATACTGTTCTGAGAAGAATTAAGAATACAGCATGAAGAAGCATCTCGTATCTTTTAAAAATGAAGTGGTTGAACACTGCAAACTGTGTTGGGATCATGAACTAGGGAAATGGACTAAAAAAAGAATCCTAAGGTCTTTACTATTGGAAAGAGGAAAACAATGATGCTGACACCCCTATACCCTTTAATAAAAGGCAATAAGTACTTCATTATTTTTCTGCTCAACCTGTTAAGAGCATAAGCCTGAAAGTGGCCTGAAATAGACCTGCCTACCTGAAACTTGAGGTGAAATTTAACCAGAAGTGTTTAACCAGATGTACATTCACTCAAAAATTTTCTCCATCTATCTCTCCTTGCAAAACCTGTTAACTATAGGGTTGTGAGCGTCTGACTCAGCAGTGGCTTTGGCACACTGTTATCATTCAGTTCCATCAGCTACACATGAAAATGGTGTGAAAGCTTGATAAACACTTTGCAGTCAGGGGGGCTGCAGCAACATAAGGAGGATCCAAATTTAGCCCAAATTTAACATAATACTGCAACGATATTAACAAGTTCTTTATAAAAAAAACCCAAACAGTTTTATTTTACAAATGATCTTAAGTACAAAGAAGTTGCTGTTCACTCATGCTTAACATAAAATGTTGCTCAAGATACTAGTTATTTCTTGTTCTAAGCATAGGGAAGCACTGTCACAGGTAAGATAAGGACTTACAACAGCAGTTATTCCTAAGTTAGCTTAAAAAGTCCTTAAAATGAATACAACTGTTAGAGCTAGAAAGTCACAAGTACTTCTAAGATCTTAAAAAGCTGTGTGGATCTTATGATCAAAGTATTTATAGTAAGAATTGTTTCTGTTTTCTGTAATATAACAGCACATTACAAATCAGTAAGCACAGAGAAACTGCATGAGTAAAATTCACTACTGAATTGGGCATGATTGAAGTAACTCCAACAGGGACTAAGGGAGTCCAACAGAGCCAGCTCCTACAGAATGCACTGCTCCCTCCCTCTAGGGTGGCAGTGGAGAAAGGGATGAGAGACATTTCTTCTGGGAAGGCAGAGGTGTCCCATGTTGGATCATGTTTTTGCTAGCATACTGTGAGGAAGGATAAACACACAACCACACCCCATCACCAGCCCACACCTGAGTCCATTTTCTGGTTTTTAACCCACATCATTGTGTCAGCTGCTGGAAACCAATTTAAATAGGCAGGTCTGACCTAGCCAGCTACCTTCATTTTAGACCCAGCTCTTGAGCTGGCCATCCTCAAAGGACCTTGTTAAGGGCCAAGAGCAAATTCTCTTGGGCTGCAAAGAACGCAACAGACCCCACAGATTAGCAAATTTTAAGAGACAAATACTGTTGTATAGTGATAACCCTACTCAAAACAACATAACTATTACAAGATGTTATAATAAATAGCATACAGCTGTAAAAAGAGTGAGCAGTTGCATCTTCTATACCGCAGTACAGCGATAGAAAATAGCAGCTTCTCAGATTTCAACTTGCTGTGTGCCACAGCAGAACTGAAAGTGGCTAGCCTGCCTGGAAAAGTAGCTGTGTGACAGCCAGCCAAGGAAAGAGCACCACCAGTGGCATTTTGTTCTATACACCATACATTCTTCTCATGTAAGTAAGCTTAAAATAGTTAACTGTGAGTTTTAGCACCTATCTGTTAAAGCATTAATTATGTTAAGATAAATCTTTCTCTGTTAAAATGGCCATTTCTAAAAAGACCTGGACTGACCTATGCAGTGACTTGCCAGGAGCTATGTTTGGAGATATCCTTTCTGATTCACATTTCTGTTTCTCACTTCTCGAGGGAAGCTGCTGCTTTTCCAATGGAACATTTTCATCTCAAAGTTTCCAGTAATGCGTAAGTTAAACAAGGGCAATTATAGGGGAAGATTTAAGTAAAAATAATCCACTTTAACAATCTGAACCCTTTAGAATATTAAGAGAGGTCTCTACAATTTACTGATTTTGTGTAGAAAAACTTATTCACATGAGAGTGCTGAGAAATTAAGTTTTTCAATCTGCATGGATATAAACTAAAGCTATCAGCACTATCAGTGAAACCAGTAAATTAATCTTTCCTCTACATGATCAACTGTGGGATGGGACAAGGGTTTTCAGGTAGCAAATACATGAGTGAAACAGTACTGCTTAATGTAGGGACTGCTGGAACTCTTACTAATCTTCAGCTCACTAAAAATATACAAGTTTTCAAATGGAAATCTAAGGCACACAAAATACCATAACGATCTGATGTATACTGTATATTATGTAGTCAAGAAGCATAAAACTGCTGGTACAAAATGATGGCATAATATTGGTTTTGTTTTATTACTATTTACAATCCCTTCGTATCCTCTATTTGAGCTAATATTAAGCTTTGAATTAAAATTTGCAGCATACCCAGTTTTTACAAACTTACTTAAAATACGTAAGATATAAAGAAGGGTTCAGTTGGGCCATCCTCTGCCATCAGCAGTTCTGTTAATTCTGACAGGAAGCTGCAGAACTGAACCCAAGGTCCTTACATTGCTACTTCAGACCTGCAGGTGTGCACATCTGTACAGAACAGTCTCAGGGATCTACAGCCACATTTCAGCATTTGTAGCACCGAGGTTCTAACTGGCAACTGTGTTAAAAACACAGCTAGTGTATTTTTCGTACCAAAACTTACAGTTCAGCTTCCCAAGGAACAAGCACCTTGTCTGGATTTAAAATAGAGCAGATCTAGAGAGTTCATACTCCTCTGTTACAGCACCACTATGCTAGAACATTATCAAGCGTACACTTTCTGACCTCTTTACACCTACAGGTTACCCCAGTGGAAAGGACTCTGAGGCAAAAGTAAGGTACAGCTTCACTTCTGGGGCCTGATCCTGCAGCTCACAGTCAGGAGAGGAGTCCTGGCCCGAGCACTCCTGCTGGCTCTGACGTGGCAGCTATGGCTATACAGAGCTGTTCTCATGAGAGAAGCTGCAGGATGAGGTCAGTCCTTAGCTAACATTGCCATTTGGTAATCTGTTTAAATACATTTAAAAAGGAAATATATAGGAGAGGAGAATCAGAAAGAAGAGTGGGATGATACAGTATTTAAAAGCAATGGAGTGTCTGGTTTTCTTATGGTCTACCAAATAGTCACTTTTCCAACAGAAATGGAGAAGATAACTTTTCTGTGTTTGGAAGGAAGAACGTGTGAACCAATTGAAAAATGTACAAAACATATTTGTACAAAAACTGAACATAGAGAGCTGGTGAATAGTACAGATATGTTATTCTTAACAAAAAATTTGCTGTTAAATATTATAAGTTTTATATTTTCCAACACTTAAGTTGTATTTTCCCCAAATTAGTTTGTTTATTTTTTTTCTTCCCCCAGAATAGAATAAGCAACTCTAGGGGGTATTTTTCCAAAACAATCCTACCCCTGAGGCATTAGGAACATTGGGTTGTCATGTTAACTTAAAATGCTCCAAATGAATGAGACTTAAGCATTTATTGCTCAAAAAATCATAACAAATGCTGCCTTTAAAAAAACCCAAACAATATTCCTAGCTCCCAACACATGTACTGACAAGATGTCTCCTAATTCATTGTACACTCCTGAAAATAATAAAAATGTTTCTGTATTTGATAACTATGGTTTAAATGCAACATAAAATCTTCGATGAAAAAGGGCAAGTCTAAAAACAATCACATATGCTGTTAGCATACATACTGTAGCTGTAACAATATGGAACTCTACACAGCAAGAATAAAATGATCTCTTTTGTAGAGTATGCACAAACCTTAGACAATATGATCCTTATACTATACTATTTCAAGTTAATTTTAAAAATAGAAAGTGCTTTTAAAATATATATTTACAGCTTAAAAACAACTTCCAGCCATCATTGCCAATAACTTCATTTCATACATAATGACATCTCTAGAGCAAAAAAAAAAAAAAAAAAATCATTGGTTTTCTAAAAGATTTATCTGCAGTTTGGACTATACACCAATGGCTGGAAGTTGTTAAAGCAATGGCACCATGAAGTAATAATTCAGCTTATTTATAACTGTTCAATGTGGTTAAGCACCAAGAGCTGTGTAGAGCTATTACTGTATAACTTGATTTAACACCATAAAATGTGAACCTGTTAAAATCCTTATAAATGATTCTTGTAGTAAACAGACTTGATTTAAAGCACCAAATATAAATTCCTAAAGGTAATAAACTGAATGATTCAATCAAGGTTAATAACCTAAACAAAATCTTTTTTAGAATGTATTAAAACTATACAATTTTTTTTTGCTTAAATTGTGCTTGAGCACCACCAAATGTTAAAGTCACAGTTTAAGAAGAAATCCCCCCCTTTTTTTTTTACCTCAGCCTTAAAATGGTTGAGATGAGCAAATAGTAAACTACGCAAGACTTGTTCTTTAACAGCACCTTAAAGAAACACTGTAACTGCACCAAGAGAGGAGGCATTCAATGCTGAACCTATGCCCAATGGTTGTAAGGCCCTGCAACTCGTGTAAGGGCGTAAGAAGATACTGTTATCACGTTATCCTTGGTTACTGTTAATGCTCTGCGTGATGGAATTTGGTTGAACTCATTGTCTTCATAAAAAATATCTCTGGTTTCACCTGTTTGCTTTGTTTTCTTGCTGCTAGAGTTTAGTTCAGTGTTCTCTGTTCCTAATCTTTCTGCTTCTTTTTCTTTTTCTTTCGCCCTCTCCGCCATCTTTGCTTCCCACATGGCTAAACCATGCTTTGGCTCATTTAAATTTTTGTGTTGATAGAAAACCAAAGAAATCCTGGTGGGATGATTGCGATTGGGCTTTTTAATAGGCGTGGTAGCATGGAGTTCACGTCTTGCGCATTCAATTAGGATAGAACCATGAGAAGGTGCCACAGCAACCCCGCCAATCTCATCGTCCAAAAAATTGTGCTCACTGTCTGACCATATTTCCTCAGCTTTTTCTTCCACATCAGTTGGCTGTTCCAGTGCAGTGCTCTGCTTTATGTCAGCACATTCAAAGTGGCACAGCTGCTCTTTATAGGAGCTGCCCCTTTCCACTGGGCATCCATGGGAACACTCAGCTTCACTTCCCACGGTGTCCTTTGCCGGAGAGCTCAGAGATACTGACAGGTCACAGGAGCTGATGGGCTGTGAAGAGGCGGAGCTGCCTGACTGAAGCTGACAATTCTGCTTGTCTGGCTGATGTTCAAGTATAGTGGGCGGGGGGGCCTTATGGGATGGGGAACCTGGCACAGTGACCTCTGGAAGAATTGGTGGCACACCATTCATCTTCTCATTCAGCAGAATTCCAGTATAATCTTTGACCGATACATCAAAGTTCTTACAACTAACATAAGGTGTCACGTGAGGTTGCTTACTGCTGCATTCAAAATACCCGTAGGGAACTGAAAAATCTTGTTGAATGTTGGTCACTGCTGTGATGCCAGGCTTGTGTGCTAAAGATGAATAAGGGTGTAAACTATCCACCTTGAAAGGGGAGGAAGCCGTGTACTGTTTCATCAAGGAGCAATTTTTAGTAGTGTTTGAAGTATGTTTAATGGCATAGAGGTGATCAGAAGCCTCCATTTTTATTCCAGGTTTTAAAGCATCTGATTTGGTCCCTAAAAAGCAATACATACCAAAGTAAGTACTTCTCCTCACTTAATTAGTAAAATACACCTTTTATAATACTTCAATACTTGCTTGCTCATACAAAAGAGACACATCATATGATTGTTTTTAGCTTTTCAGGAATACCTTTATGACCAGAAACACATAGTAAACAACCTTGCTTAACTAGCACATTAATCCTTTCCAGTTGGACTGCTACTATAGAAAATAGAAAAGGATGAATGAAATAGATAAAATGGAATAACCACTCAGTCCTGCTTCACACAACCAGTTCTACAGAAGTGCTTCCCAGCAGCCAACTGCTGCACTTCAGCTCTGCCCAGGTTAGCAGGAAGCACTAGGTTAGACTTTTCACATAACTAATGAAATTTAGTCTGTCTGAAATGAAAAATAAATAAGGTTTGTGGTTGCCAAAGACCCTTATAATAAAAGAAAAAAAGTGTATTTATGGATCTTGCCTATCACACCAGAAAAGTTACTGAATTACACTCATTCCTGCATTTCCAAGTAACCAATCTTCCTTAAAAAAGGCCCCAGCAAAGTATATGGCAACATACTGCAGATAAATCTGTCCTTGGGAAGCTGCATCATGTGCTTTGGCTGTCTTCCACCTAATTGCCACACATTAATTACTTCAGACCTTTGTGGAGATCTGCTTCAATTTATGTCAGCTCCCTAATCAATTTTTCCAGTCTTGGCACCCTGCAGATGTGCTTATTTGTGGAACAGCTGCCTCAGATGACTCTTTCTCTTCATGGCTAAATTCAGTCCAGAGTCCAGTGGAGTAATGGGAAAGAATTCCATTGACTGTGATGGGATTTACATCATGCCCTGAAACTGCTTTACGTGTGTTTTGCTAGCAGACGGGCACCCCACGTGCAGCTCTTGCATAGCCTCGTAGAAGACCATCCCTGTCAGTGTTACTTCTTTGCTCCATCAATACACGGAATGTTTAATTACCGTACCAGACACAGAACTAGTCTTTCTTCTATTCCGTCTTCTAATAATTTGCACATAGTGATGGATTAAAAAGACATTCATTGGGAATGCAAAAATGGCAAAGTGGGATGAAGTCTAGGCACAGCAGTTAGCATGCAAGTACTGAAGTTGTGGAGGGATAGAAGGAAACCTCATCAACTCTTAAAAAACCTCTTCTATGAAATCGAAGTATTTAATTTAATTAAGGACACACATCCCCCCAGACCAAGGCCTTCCTATGAAGGACAGGAAATGCAGCATTTGGGAATCACACTTCCCATCATCTCTGAGAAAAGACCTACATTCTCTGCACATAAGCTGTAACAGCTCCCAGCACTCTCATTTTCTCAGATTTCCAGCTCTTGCCAGAAGCTCCTTGTTTTGCAGGGCAAAGTAGCAGAGATTAAGAAAAGTTAATTAAAATTAAGGGGGGGAAGTCATTATGGGTTCAGATAAGGTGGAATTGCTCCCCAGGAGTATTTCCTGTTCAAACAGAGCACTGGGAGCTACTGTCTGACGTGGCCACTACTATGCTGTGGCCAGCTGAGAAACACAGTTGGTAGTTCATCTCTTGCTTTATCCAGTACAATACAATCTATTCAGTCTCAAACATTCCAGCTCGAGAACACTGACAGTCAGATTTCTTTCAAAAGAACTTACTACATCTATGTAAGAGGCAACATGAGATAGAATCATAGAAAAGTTTAAATTGGAAGTGACCTCAAAAATCATCCAGTTCCAACCCCACCCTGCCATAGGCAGTCTTCTTGGGGCTCCTTCATTAAACTAAAAAGAAATTAAGTATTTCTATTTACATTCTTCCTTTTCCATCTCCAAGCAACTTTTCCACTCACAGAAGTGTTTCTTCTTCACTCTCTTACTTTTTTTCGTCAGCCCATATAAATTAATTTACCAAAACACTTCAAGTCCAAAAAAATTACTCAGGTTAGCTTCTTTACACAGCTATTTTATTATTTGTGCATATCCAAAAGAATGAAGTTTCATGCTCCCAAACCATCTGCTAAAAACTTAGCTATGGTACCGTTTGTTCAGGGCGTGGTTTTCAGACAGCAAAGCCAAGCCTATTTGTAACCACAATGCCGTGTGGTTAGGCGGTTCAGAATTCTGTGTAAAAACGACCTTCCAGTGAGATCTGACAGTTTCAGAGGTCCCAAACCAGATTCCTCCAATGTTTCCAGGACTTCCAGTCCATCCTGAGCATGATAGAAGTTTTTAATCATTGCTTTGGAGTTATTGCTGGACATCATCCTCAGCCCAAGGAGTCCATTTATATCTGTTTCAAAGCCTGCACTGTCTCGCCCAAAGTTGCACATAAATAAGCAGAACATCTGCCTAATTTCTTAGGGGCTTCTCTTCATATTCCATCTTGCTATATGCAGTGTTTATTGCCTGCCTTGACTCCTCCACTCAGACGAAGCAGGGTGCTGAGTGCAAATTACGGAAGTGCATCAAATGGAGGTTTGGGATATTTTTATTTTTTACTCCTCAAACACAAGCATTCTTCTAAACACATGAAGCTATTATTCCTTCCCTTAAGTCTACTACATAGCTCTGGTTGTCTTTTATGAAATAAAATTCAAATGATAGCAGGTTGGCTAATTTTCCTCTATTCTTCCTGAAAGGTAGACTCACGATGCTTTAACTCTTTTTATTAAATTTCCCCTCTAATTACAGAAGCAACATCCATGGCTCACTCCACCTCTTCCTTCTTTTCTACTTCTCATTACTGTGAAGTCCCAGAGCATAGCTCTATCCTCCAAAGTCCTGGTCCAAAACTGGACCTCAGATCAGAAGCACCTCCACATGTCTCAGCTAAATCATGATTCTGCACTGTACAAACACATCTGGAGGCAGAAGGCTCTGGCCACAGTAATGTTGTAAGAGAAGAAACATGGCATGCCTCTTACCTAAGTTCTGACAGAGACCACCTCTCCAGATCAAATTGAGATGCACTGCCTGATTTGACAAAGCCCTTTTTTTTTTTTTTTTTTTTTTTTTTGCAGATCTCATGCAGTCTCCATGCCATTGACAAGAAATTACCCATAACTCAGACTGGGAAAGCCATTTTCTGTCATGAGGAGTGGTTAACAGAGTTGTTTTTCAAGTGACAGAAATTCATGTTATTAATGTGACCGTTCCTACGATGTTATTTTAACATGATCTGACTGACACTATTTACTAGAACAAGGGAACCTGGATATATTTCATTGGTGATCACATAACCACCACAAATTTATTTTGGGGCAATCATCTGCAAAGAGCATGGACTACAATGATGCTCCTCAGCCGCTAAAATACAGACTATACAAGCCTTTCATAACCCTGAGTATTCAGCTTTTCCTTCCCCTTGGATAGGTAGAAAGTAGCACAGTAGCAGAAGAGAATGTCGGAAAGTAATAAGCACCACTCACCTAAACAATGCAAGGTGTTGCCAAGATTTTCTGGGGGTTCAGTTTTCAGCTTCACTGGTGTGGAGTACTTTTTGTCTGTTAGTGCCTGCTTTTCACTCGAGGTCCTCCTTGTGTCTGGTTTCTTCTTCTTTGTAGCTCTGAGAGGCTCAGCTAACATTCGTACTTCTCTGGGAAAAGCTGTGAGCACCTGTATGGCTCCGGCTTTTATCTTAGCTTCCAATCCCTCTTCGGTGCCGAATTCATCTGTTTGTGAAATTTTGTAAAGAGGTAACACATGGAGCTGTTCATCACTTGGAATCACTCCCACTCTCCGGTTGTCTTCCTTCGTCAACGTACAAACCTGGCAAGAGCAGAAACATTTACAAATACACCCAATACATAAAATAGGAAGCTACTTAAATACTTAAGCAGTCATCCTAAACCTGTTTTCTCATGTTTTTTTTTGCTTTAGTCCTATGTGTCTTCAAAAAACAAACTCCTGACATTACTCTGATTTATGATGATGCAGAAAAATTATTGGCACTTGAAGAAGAGGATCAAGGCACATGTCTTGGGACAGGAAAAATGAAACTTGTCTCAGCTTACATTATCCACAAACATGTCATCTTGGTAAATAACCTGAGCTGTAAATATACTGGAAATTCCCATGTATATGGAGTTCTTGATGTTTATTCGTATTTGATTTGTTTTGAAGGACTAAAAAATATGAAAAAAAGAAATACTATTTTTGGATTGAACAGTAAGTTTCTATGACATGGAACTGTTTTGTTTTTGTTTTTTTTTTTTTTCCTTTCATCTTGCAAATGAAAGAAAAACACACCAGAAAAAAAAATGAAAGAAAAACATACTGCTCTGGATGTTTAGCAAGTCTCAGCTCTATCTCCCTCACACTTTCTTTAATCAACATCCTTCTTGGCTCTGCCTGTCTGCCACGATGAAGCTGTGAGACCCAGCAGACACCTGGATCTCTCAGGTCATTGCCCTGTTGCTGCGTGTTACTAGATACTGAAGCCAGGGGCAGTGCTTTTTAGATCCAGTTTGGCAGGGGCACATCAGAAGTGTGGGTAAATATTCAAACTTATTGCAACAGCCTGCATGTCATAGCTTTGCCACATCACTGCTAAACATTTGCAGTAGTTAAAATTTTCAGCAGTTCCAGAGGTTGGGCTGTTATCAATGGCAAGCCTTCACCATCAGAACAGCACTAAACCCATCACTGCGACTCCTGGCTTCATTCCGTGCTTTCTGAGGGATGGCAGCAGTTTTACAGACACGAGCAAGCATACAGGTAGTCACACCACTTAGAGCTCTATTGATGATATTCACAACAGACCGATGGCTTTCACAACATTCTGCATCCCTAGAAAGCCACACATCAGTGTCACGGCTTGGTTCACTGTCTGTTGTTACTAAATATACACATTTCACAGGGATCTGAGCATCTTCCAAGGATGAGAAGACACTCCCTAAATAGAATTATCATTCTATCACTGTGGTTGAATGTGGTGCCTATCATAAACAGTTCATCCAGTTTGCCAGAATCCTATCACCATGCCTAATATTCCAGGGGAGAAGAATATTATTTAGAGAATATTATAGCACAGCTTTCAGATAAAAACATCACACAATTATTTCCAGACTAATAAAACCACAGAGTCACAAACTAAAAATCCTAAATCGATAAACAGGTGATTAGGGCTTTATAAATAGCTATGTGCAAAGCTTGACAGTTGCAGAGCAGCAAAAGGAGAAAATTTGAGGGACAGACAAAGGAGAAGAGCTTTTTGGGCGGCAATTTGAGAGGATCGAGAGAAGGGCTCTTACGAAGGCAAAGTGAAGGGGCAGTTAGAAGCTGATGAGCAGTGCTTACTGATGTGCTTGCTCCATGCATACTTACCTTGACTGGGAAGCCTTTGGACTACGAGGAAGATTTAGAAAAAACAAGTTGTTCCATGAGCAGAAAATGACACCTTGTTCCCTGTGGAATCCTCCATCCCCACGCTCCCCCCCACCCAACCCTGGCACCCTTATCCCTGCTCCCACTTCTGCTGGGCATCAGCAATCAGAAGCAAAGCCTGGTTGAAGCTACCAGTGCCTCCCGGCTGCTGCCATAAGAACCGTGCCACCTCCTCAGTAGAGGAGCAAACCTCCATCCATCTCACCCCAGTTAGCAGTGAAACTGCACAAATTTGAGCCAGAGGTCAAAATCTCCAAAGACAATTCAATTTCTGCAAAGTTCAGTGAAATGTGGTTATCTGGTTGAAATTTGCCTGTGGATTCCAAGTTATTCAGGAAGGGTGAGAGAGGGTAGGACATAGAGAGAGCACAATCACACATGACTCATGTTCTTAGAAAGCCCAGCACATCCTTCCCTTCTGAACTGAAAACAAAAGCAGTAATAAAAAGAATGTGGAGGGGCCTTGCTCCCATTTGTACTCATCAGGAACTGCATGATTCTTTCAAACCACAATCTTGCTTATTCTGAAAACTGAGCCCCTCATCCAATTTCATTCCAAATTTTCATGCACTTCACCAGAGACTTTAATGAAAAAATGGTCTCACACATTTATTAGATTTTAAAAATACATTAATCATCTTTCATCTAACTTACAATTAGGTAAAGGTAGGTTAGCTTACAGCTTAAATACCATGACAGAAAATTTAAGATGTGTTTCAAGGTCGGTGTCCTCCATGACATATTTTAACAGAAAAGGAAGGACACAATAACAAGCGGCTGAGAAGTTAAAGTTACAGGGGAAAGAGCTCTAACTTGAGGCCCTTCAGATAAGCCAGCAATGTAGAGCTGAAGTAGAACAAAGAAATGTCCATTTCAAAAGCCGCTCTAATACTCAAATCTGTGCAAAATATTCCATTAAGAGAGTTAAAAAAGAACCCATCACTGAGAAGGTAAACCCAGCATTTTCCACTGGCACTGACTGCAAACCGACCAAAATAAAAACCCAAACATGAGGAAATGGCCTCTGTCAAAGCCACTGCACACAGAGAAGCTGCACATCCTGCTACGCTAAATACTTTTTCCAGAACATGTAGCTACATCATCCAATATGCTCAAAAGCCAAAGAAAATGTTGGCCAAGGGCTTTGTTTAGGTTTCCACTGCGCTTGGTGACCAACTCCATTACCTCTTCTGGGTTTAGTGATGTCAAGGTAAAACTTGAATATTCATAAAATTTTATTTTTCTTTTAAATTGAAAGTGCACTCATAAGCTCTACTGAATTGCCTTCATAAACCTCCAGAGAAACATCTGTAGCCACACAGCTCCCACCACATTTATCTCTTTCATCTGCCTTTGCCCTCCTGAACTTTCACATGTAGACATCATGTAGTCTTTCACTCTGTCCTAAGAACAGGTATTTTAATTTCAAGTTTTGGCAAAACAGTCAAACAGCCTTTGTAAACCTGGAAAGTTTCCTGTACTCATCTCCCTTTTGCAGCTGGAAAGCAGGGTGGGTTCCAGGTGGGACTCTGAGGTGCTGCTGTCTCAGTGCTTCCCACTGCAAATGCAAACAATACTGCTTTTTCCTTTACAGCTGAGGCAAACTGTCCTTAACTGGCTCCAGAGAGAGGAGTCCCAAATGCGTTCAATCATTTCTGACCACTAGACACAGGTGACAAGTATCATCAGGCAGCCTTTCTGTGACATAGCTACAAAGTGGGTATGTGGCACACACCACTGTCTGGGAGCTTGAAGGTTAGCAGAGAGAATTTCTAATATTCCTCCTTTGTTACACCTGGAGAACATCTCTCCTCTATTTTGTTCTGATATGAAACACCCATTGAGGCATCCACTACTTTGGTCACTTACAAAGCAAGCTGTGAGAGCAGTCCAGAAAGTCCATTCACAGAGACAACTGCAGAGGCCTGAACTTTTAGGCCATGACTTGAGCTACAACTACAGAAATTCAATAAAAGCAGAGGTCTTTCTCAAGTAGATGGATTGCTGATTGGCACTGCTTAATTCTGCTGGTAACGTTATAGCGTAGTTGCCCTTGAAGCATACATTCTTCCTTTTCCTCTTCCACAGTGCCTGCTATAGACTGCGTGGCACCATTACACACAGTTGCAGCTGTTTTCTCTCCTTTCCCAGCCCCAGAAAGGACAACACAACCCACAGGATGGGAAATACTTCTATATGTACTACTGAACCAGTGAAGCCTTTGCTAACTGTTTTGTCCCCATCACTATATTGCACAGTGATTTAAAGGGTTCACACAGGTATGAAGAATGGAATCCTCTGCAGCTAATCCAGTAAAGAAACAAAAATACTGATGTGATGGTTTGGGAGTTCCCCCTCCTTTGTAAAATGACCCAGACTAGAACTCAGCTGGCTGGAAGTTAAGGAATGAAGCTATATTTACAGCTCAGCACAATGTACAAGTAGATATACACATTTCACAGACTCCGTAAGTAACTAGAAAAGTTGTGTGTCTCCACAAGGCCCACTGCACCCTAGCACTGCAGCTGCACTGTATGTCAGTGCTCCTTCAGAGAACATTGAAAGAATCCAAATACAAATGAGTTGTATATCTAGGGGCTTGGAAGGCTCTTAGAAACCTTCATTTAGAGCAAAAAATTACTTGTGTTTCTTTTAGGTAAACAACGACATGTGTTTTTATTCTGCTGCGCAGCACAGAGGGATTATTCTTTTTTAGCTTTCCAGACAAAAAGCAGCTCTGCTAAATTCAGGGCATGATTCTGCTAGCCAGGAAAGATGTTCAGCACACACCGGATCTCTCTCAATAATCACCAATTTGTGTGAGTTAAGATGTATTGTTCTGTCTTGTACCTACAGAAGACGTTTCCAATGCTTTTTGCCCCCCCCAGTGATAACTGCCTCATTGGTTTTCAATCACATATAAATGATGCAGCTAATTATCAAAACATGTATACCCAGGAAAATACAAGACTGCTTCTCTGAAATTCCAGCAGAGATGGAGCAACAAAACTGTTAGTGGCAGCTCATGGCATTCCTTTAAGCACATGGATCCTGTTTTGGCTTTACTATCGGTGCACTGTACAGCTTCCCTTTCCTATTCATGGTAAAAGTGATTCACCACCAACTGATGGGAAAAAAATGCAGAGGTGTCACTTCTGCTGTAAGCAGCAGTGACAGAGCTGGTAGCATCTGTAGTCATACAAGGTATTTATTGTAGTGTTTTAATTTGGGAGCAACTTTATTTGAATATAAAAATGAACATTTCCTGTTGGAATAAAGAGGAAGGGAAGAAACCTCACCAAGACTAGCCATAGCCAGGTACACTTTGTCCAGACTGTCATTGCCATTTAAAAACATCGAACAAAAGAGAAAAACAGTAAATAAAGCTATGGGTGTTTGAGGTTAGTAAGGATGGGCAGATCCTTATTTTGTTCATTAGCACATCATCAGAAAACAATCATCTACACAAAAGCTGTCACCTCAGATCTGTTACTTGCACATAGTACATTTTACAAACGAAATATATAAATGACTCCTCTATCAGTATCAGTGACTTAAATCAACATCTTTTGAACTAAGTAGGGAGCCAGAGCAACTTTTGGAGCTGGACAGGAATGCAGGAGATCACCAGACAGATGCTAGTCACATCTGTGGTAATTCCTATTTGCGTTCTTACCGCTAGTTTTCCCATGTTACTATCAGACTTATGTCACAAGCCAAAATTAACAAGCGTGATTTTAACCATCATCAAACTAATCTAGACTGAATAAAGCCCAGCCTCTTCCACAACTGGACCAGTCATTTCCTTAGCGTATGCAAGAGTTTACTGAATCACAGCAACGGAATTCAGTTGTCATGTCCAAACTTTAAAAGACTGTTTCTAGAGTAGGCAAAGATTTTATATTTTTTTTTCCCCAGATATGCATCCTTTGATAACTTGTCCTTGCATGTTACCTCCAGTAATGCACAAGAAGTCATCCCAGATAGTCATAGCACTGCAATGCTCTAACTACTGAATAAACAGATGGCCTGTCTCATTTTATCTTTTCTCCTGTGAGTTTGTCTTCAAGACTACAGTCGCAGTTTCTAGAAGACTGCTTGTGATTCCCAACTGATTTTCTCACTAGCAATCCAGCAAGGTATTCAGTAATACCACCACACCAAAAATCCCTCCATATTTGTGGGTTTTCCTTTCCCCATCATGATACTGTGTTATACTTTCTGACAAGTAACTACTAACGTGAAGCCTGGTGAGTGCAAGAAAAAGTTAATTTGACGAGAATTGAGCCTGGGGAAGGTAGATTAATAATGAATCAGTTTTGTTTTAGCTCTTTCTCTACTGAAGTCTGTAAAACTCCTCAGATAATTATTTGCCTTTGAAGATCAAAACTCTGCTGTAAATAGCCTAGCTCTTCTACGGCCAGTCCTCTCCAAAGAGCTTCACAGTCATGAAAGAATTCAGGTATTTTGTAGGAGGGATCACTCCCAGATCTCTGCTGACCTGTTCTGTAATGAGATCAACTTCTGTTCTCTGTAGGTCAGTAATAAATATATGCAAATAACATGGGGGGTTAAAAATGGCAACACGCAGTTAATTTCCTTCCTTCAAAAGCTTCCTGCAAACACACCCACCAAACGGAACAGCATTTTAAGGCACACGGCAATTACAGCAGCAACCAGTAAAGATGAGAAAATGCAGTGTACGTACCACGGTGCTTCCATTGTGCATGTTGTGTGTGTCCTTGTGGGCATGGGCACAGAAATCTATGCACGCTGTTACACCTGAGAAAGGCCGCCCATCCTTGGATCCCAGCCGGCAATCAGGGCCCATGTGTTCATTTTCCACCTGAAAGGTAGGACAACTGCAGGTACTTGGGACTGCAAGGGAGTGCCCTGGAGCCCTGGGGGCCACAGCTAAAGGAACAAACAGCCAGCAGTGGTGGGCAGAAAACGCTGAGTTTCCAATGCAACATGCAGCACTTAGGACTGGATGTCATCAAGACAATTGTCTCAGCCAGAGTCAATATGTCTTTAAGTAATAGTACTGTAAATAAAATGTCTTTATCTCTACACCTTTGACATGTGCACTACTTAGGATGTAACTTAACCATCAGCTGAAATACGGAAGGTGCGGTATTATAGAATGTATTTCTATGATTTCTGTGAGGGCTGTGGCTTCTGCCTCAACAGGCTTGGGGGGAGTTTTCATGTCTTTTTCTAGCTGATGCTGCCTGTTCAGAGTTACAGCTACACTAGATGGACGTCACAGACTTACCTGGTTCTGGAAAGCTTCGGGAGCAAGCTTTTTATAAACCGGAGCCACATCAGTAGCTAAAGTTTGCAAATTATTTTCAAGAAGTTCCTCCTGCAGAGAAAGGCAACATTCAGAGTGCTGCAATTGCTTTCAAAGATTCTAATCCAGGTTAGAAATGCCCGACAAGTCAGTGAAGCTAAAGAAGAAGAATACTCCACCTTGTATTCTACTGATCTGACTTCTGTTTTGCTGCCTTTTGCCACCAACCATAAACGAGTCTACATTTGCTTGACTGAAATTGTTAAGTCAGCCAAATAACAATGAAAAATATCTGTTAGGGCAAACACTACACAAGGAACCGATTTCTGCATATTTTCCCTCTTCTGATACACAAGTCAGTCAAGGAATGAGGTATCTTCCATGCAAAGCAGACAAGTAACACCTGGAAAAGAGAAGTTACACCACATGCTGATTGAATCCCAGGTCTTCTTTCAGTGTTTTTAGCTTGGGGCCTTGATTTATGTCCATACAGCCCTGCTAAAGGACTCTCCTAGGCTACTCCTTTTTCTTTGAATCATACAGCAGAATTTAGCATTCATTTGAGTTCCTGGGGAAGAGGTATGCCTCTGATATTGCTGCAGACTCTTATTAGAAACTTTTGATAACTATTTTGGTTTTTGGAGGTGCAGAACTAAGGGCTTCATGGAAATATCTGCTAGATTAAGAAGTAAAATTTCTCATGTTGGGGTAAGCCATCTAAGCATGGAACTAACTAAGTAGGCTTCCATGGCAGTGCAACAGTAAAGCTATTATTTATAGAAATGATCCCTAAATTATTTTCCTAGATTTTTCCTTTTCCAGGAAAATCACCAACTCACTGGGAAGGAAAAGAGTGGTGACTTAGTTTTCCTCCAAGTGCCAGTGTTTGAGAGATACAATTGCAGCTTCAGGTGTGCAATGCTTTGCAGTGGCAAAAAACAATAGCTTCTTTGATTTTGTCTGAAAAAAAGATAATAAGTCAAACAAAGAAAACCCAAACAACCACACTGTTCATCACCTATTGTGAACACCAACGTCTATGCACATGTAAGGGACACTTCCACATTGTTCAGTGTGATGTTCCATTACAAAATTATACCATATTTTTAACTGGCACTATAGTCAGTTGATCATTACCATGTGTTTTTCTGAACTACATCTGTATTATCTATCCTATGGTCTATTCTTACCTAGGGATATTACACCCTTAACCTCATCTCACTCCATCCAGTACACTTTGAACTATCTTCTTAATTTGCTATAACTCCTAGCTTTATGTCATCTTCAAAATCACCAATATCCTGTATTTAGCTAGAAGAAGTATCATCTAAAAAAAAAAATGAAGAGGAAAAATACTTATCAGTAATTTCACTTCTTCCAGATGCAGTGATAAGCTGCACACATTGCTGCAGCTGCCCAGACACCACTGCTGTCCAGTGGCAGACGACAGGTGGATATGCTGCCCTCAATACACACCTACATGCTGTGCAACTGTCATGGTCTCTGCTCAGCTCCAGAATATGAAGGGGCTTTAAAACCACTTCCATATAAAGGGGAGATAGGGGAATGCACTTTTAGGTCACACAAGTCAAACATGTTCTAGTTAAATTATCTTCTCTTTTAGCCATCTGCTTTTACTCTCTGGTAGAAGGCATGCTCTCTCAGAAGCAGCCATTTCTACATGCTGCCACGAATGCCACTGTCCTTGACTAAGTGTCTAATGGAGTTCAGGGTGGCCATCTCAGACTTGGAGCAAGTGATGGCACCAACAGAGCCTTAGGGTTAAAGAGCATGCTCTAATCAAAGATCTGTTGGGGCTGTCTTGAGGAGATCAGGCACAGACTGGCATTTCACTAACAGTACAGATGAAGCTTGCTGCCTTCCTTGATTGCCCAAGCCACTGTTACTAAAAACATTAGAAACCTACAGAGCTCGGAATGCTCCACGTGCAGCATTACACAAGGGGAGAACCTGCATCACTGAGAATGGAAAAGGACAAAGGAGAAGGGGATCTCATCTAGAGAGTGTGTGTGTGTGTGTGTGTGTGTGTGTGTAGTCATCCACATAAGCATGAAAGATGCTTCACCAACTATTTTAGGAAAAAGTTAGGAGGAATATTTAGCTCTGGTGGATCAAGTGAGATCTCTCTCTTCAAAAAAAAAACAGTGTTGCACACTTGAACACATATTCATCAGACAGTAGTTACCTTTATTCCTTCATCATGGATATTACCAATGTAGGAAACAAATGTTTTTTTGTTTGAGGTTTGTTTCCTTTAGAGGTTTATTACTTCACATGATCCATCACCATGTCTTCTGTGCTATCTCAACTTTATGTCAGCACTAACCTTGCAAGCAGCAATCATAGTTCAGTGTATTCAGTTCTAGTAGCATGTTTGAAAAACATGCTGTCCACAGAAAAAAACCTTTCTTCTAAGTGACGGAAGACCAAGTGGTCAATTGGCCAGATGGTATGAAGACAACACAACCCGAAGCACACCATGTCCTCCAACAAGGCAAAAAGACTGATTGCCTGAGTCGCAGGTTTGGTGCTTAGAAAAACCTTGAGTTGTATTTTATACTTAGAAATAATTAACATTTCATAGTGTTACAAAGTCGAGCTAAAAGGTATTTAAGGATAATGTTAGAGTATTTAAATACATGGTAAACACCATACAGTTGAACAACTCTCAATACTACTATACAACTATAAAATAGAACTATAATTTACTACAATTACAAAGCATTTAGTTAGATGCCAATGTGATAAGCTATTCATGAGATTAGCTATATGAGAGAGAGAGAAAGGGTGGATATCCTTAGATTTCTAATGCTGAAAATCATCAGATTAAGTATTTGCAGGAAAATAATCTTAATAAATCAAGTAAATCTTACTTGTTTAGGGTCATCAGTGAGAAGCCTAAATTTCCTTGGGTTTTTGCTTCTGGCAAATTTACAGCCATTGAAATACATACTCCATGAACAGCCAAATGAGAATGATGCTCCACAAGTTTCTGGATCAAGTCCTTGACATGCACAAGTACGACTAGGAAAGGAAATGAAGACACATGAAGTCAACTGACAAAGCAGCTGCTCTTTTTCTTTTTAGGTCAATGCTACTCACTATTTAATTTCTAATACACAGCAGAATACCACAGGAATTTATAAAACACACAGTTTAACTACATCTTTTCTGTTAAGGAAACATTCATGTGTAGAGGACTGGTATTTTCCCCCACAAGACAGTCTTAACTTTTGGAAGTCCCACTTCTCAGAAATGCACAGCATTCCATTACAGGTATATCCAGGTCACTTCAATTTTGACCTCTCCAGCTGAATAAAACCTTTACCCAAGAAAACATTGCTGCCACTATAGGTTACCCCATAATCCAGTTATTACTTTGTTACATGTGGCAGTACCATTAGCTCCAGACTGATGAGAATTTCAAAGTGTAACAACTCTGATCAGCCCACAACTTTAAGAACACAAGCTTTGGGTTCACCATGCAGCTACTGGAGCCTGAAAAATCTGGGCTACACAAAAACCAACACGAAGTCAGCACTGCTTCAGAGACTCATCTGCAACACATAATCTAGTCAATTAAACGACACTGCTTGCAGGGGCATGGAGGAAGACCCTAATTTTGAGTACTCAATCTGTTGTTTATTCACATATCAGCTCTTAGCAGTTCTCTCACATGGCCATGTGTGCAAAGGGCACACTGACTGTCTCGGGGAGCCTGCACAAAGCCAGAAGAGAAGTTCATTGTCACCCCCTTTCCCTGGGTGCAGTTGTACAACTATAACATAGAGCCTGCTCTCTAGGAAAAGTCAGGAACTACATTTTACACTGAAATGACACCTAGTGGTTTGTAGCTTTAAATGAGCTTCTGTGTAGCTATTTCATCGGTGCAGCTACTGAACTCTCAAGTTACTTACTAGAGAACCTTCCAGAGGCAAGACACAAATTGTGCTGTTGTGTAAGTGACTTACTCTTCATTTAATGCACACCTACGGCTGGTGGGACAGCCGTATTTCCTGAGGCTCTGTGTCAGCTCTTTGTAGAGCGTATCAGCCAGGAGGTGAGGGATCCCTTCCCAGGCCAGGATGAGAATCACAATGACGGCAGTCTGACAGTGGTGTCCTGCACGCTGACGTACCAAGCACAGCAACTTTTCTTCATCGCTACTTCTTCGTATCACCTGGAACAATAATTTTGTTTATTTTTAGATAACTGTAGGGAACACTTTATGTATTACACCTCTTTGGGGTACACAAGGTCTGAAAGACTAAGACTCTGTTGCCCAGAGAGTGTCCATCAGCAAGCTGGACAGGGACTGCGTTGCACACTGATCTTGGGTGCAGAATATAATTTTCTGTTGCCTTTTTACCTACAGAAGCAATAGCAGTATCTTTTACAGAATGAAGAGCACATTAGGTGTTCCACACAGAAAGATAGGGATTAAGAGGAAGACAGATTAGAAGGAAATAATTATCCTGAGACAACAGATCCAATGTAAGCCTATGCATTATCTTGAAAGCAATACTGAAAGCACATGGTCAAAAGCCAGGACAAAGATAGATGAGAGCACACATGGATTAGGATGGTCACCAGAGTTACCCATCAGTACAAAAACTAGTTCCCACCTTGCAAAGATTAGAAGAAAACAATGAAAATCAACTGTTCTTGAGTGAAGGAAGCAATAAAATACTTTAGAAGGTGTCTGTAGGTGACCTATATTGAAGTTCTTAACAGTGTGATGAAGTTTTGTACTGAGCTCTGTGATACAATAGCAATCTTTGCTGCCCCTAGCGATAAACCACAAAGACTAACATGAAATGGAACAATACAATATACCACTGAACAGGGAAGAAAAAAAAAAGAAATAAAAAAGCAAGACAGCCCAAGTTCCACATATTTAGGGTTTTATCACAATCTAAAAAAAAAGTTGCCTAGTAAGAAGACCAAAAGAATGTGTTAAAACTAGGAAATACAAGAACATAATCTCTGAAAAGATGTTTCTCTCTTCCACAGATGTGTTTTAGCTAGCATCACTTGTATACTCCAACATATGGGTGTTAAGACCTCAGCATTAAGCTTCAACTGTATTAGGCCTGGACCTCTCAGGCAGTAGATGCTAAGTCCTCTTCCTCAGCTCTTTTACACATAGTATGTGGGCTAGCAAGTCTTTCTTCCTCACAGTGTGCAGATGGTGAGCCCTTACACTGCAGATATCGTCTGTCACCTCCACATCAATGAGTGTGTGCAGTCACCCTGGCTTCCCACCCAGCATCCCCTCCCTCTCCACCAGAACTTTGACATATGTGTCCTGTACTGCAAAGCAGGAAGGCAGCAGTTTCCCTTACTCTTTGAATAACCTCCAAATAATCTGAGTTTTCAGGCACATTCCCCTGTTCAACTGATGTCAAAGCTCCTTTGTTGCCAGAACTGCAGCTGTCATTCAAATCTGCCTCCTAGTCTGATCAGCTGTGATTATTTGAAACAATGAAAAGTGGGGACCAAAGTACAAGTGAAATTACTGTGCACATGAAAAGGATTTTGATAAGTGAAAAATTTCAGAGAGAATGTCTGCAGGTTTAGCAGGAAGAAGCAAGGTTAATTTGTGTCAAGAGTATCCCCTTTTGAAAGTTAACTGTACAGTCTGACAATGAGCCATTCACTTTGTGAGAAAACAAGCAATCCATCCAAGGCACCATTTCTCCACAGGAGCAACGGTTGTGACAGACCACCTAGGACAGGATTTTTTTATAAAGAAAGAAAAATGACTTTTTTACATCCAAGGGTTATAGAAAATCAATCTCTGCTGATATACAGTGCAGGGTATTCATGGCAGTGCAAGTTTCGCATTCCTCAGGCAGCACAGTTCCTTCAGGTCAGGAGGAGAGGAATTTAATTTTGTTCCATGGCATGCAGGATGATGCTTTTAGTCTTTTTCCTGGTTTGTTTCTACTCAGTGAAGGAATATGGTACCTCTTAGTGTCTTCTTACAACATCAAGTTGCCCTTTTTGAGTTCTGATCTAGTTCTAAACTGGAACTACACAGTTCAAGCAAAACAGCAAATGGACAGGAAAGAAATGTATAGTTTCCTCTCAAATAACACCACACCTCTCTGGAGGTAAATATAGCTGGAATTTGCTTCATTATGCATGCAGGAGAAAATGCAACACTTATTGCACCCAAAGCTGTTTTAGACTCAACCATCTTTCAGCCCACTGAGGTAGCTAACAGATTTGTTAGGTCCCTGAATTTGATTTCTGTGGCTCTTAAGAAGTTAAATCATGTGCTCAGTTGACTGCTGCCGATGGAGCACTCCACTCTATTTGATAACAGAGGCCAGACACTATTATAGTCACTTGACTGTCATGCTCTTAGAAGAGCACACCTTGAAGTCATGGCTTCTCTGGGCCCACAGTGGGGTCAGTGCAGACAGAGCTGGAGCTGTGTTGCATTCCCCACATAAACTGATAATGCCCCTTGGCATGCTGTGGTTGGCACTGACAGAGCCTCTCCTCTGTGGTCATCACAACCCACAGGAATGCCATGCTCAGTATACAGAGCAGTATGTGAGCAGGACAACGAAAAATCATGGCATAAATCCAAGTGATTTCCTAGTCGCAGTGACGTGACTCCATTAATTTCCAGCTTGCTGTTTTCCAGTGCCTGACTGCATGAAATAAATGTTAGAACTCTCTACAAGATGTATATTCTATTCTATGTAAGCATATTAAGTAAAACTGCCTGCATTTGCTTTTGTTACTCAACTTGTGGTTATCTGAGCACAATCCAACACACAACTACAAGTTGTGTACCACTGATCAACATTTTGCTTGATGTGCTCACAGATTTCTCACTGTTTTTTTAAGTCAGGGTCCTAGCAAGGCTTTAGGGCATTTCTCCAGTTTATGTCTTTACTTCTCTTCCAGCCTGAAATTGCTGCGAATGGCTCCATGACCTTTTTATCCTTATACAATCCCAAACCATACAGTGTTTTAACCACTTTCCCAGCCATTTACTTTACAGAAACATCAAAGCTCTTAAATTCATACAAGTGCAACACTATGTTAATGTCATCAAGAGAACAGAAGATACAAAACCTCAGTCTACACTTTAGCTCATAGAATCATCCAGTCCAACTTATCACCCAGCCCTAGCCAATCAACTAGACCATGGAACTAAGTCCCTCATCCAGTCTCTTCTTGAACACCTCCAGGGATGGTGACTCCACCACTTCCCTGGGCAGCCCATTCCAATGGCAAATCACATTGTTCTTTTCAGCATGCATTTGACACAGCATCCTCTGCAAGGTAAAAGAAATTAATGTACTGTCACAGCCACAGACAATATGATAAATAATATGAATGATTAATCAGTTCATCATGCAATAAAGTGTGTATTTGTTTGTATTGAAAGTTTGCAAATGTAATTCCGAGTGCATTTATTGTTCACCTATGACACACTGAAATGCCAAATATTCAGTTAAATATGCAACAAATGGAGCGAGTCCCTGAATGTCTCCTCAGGTTGTGAGCAACACACAAATCAGCTGGCAGATTCTGTGTCCAAAAGCTCTTGCTCTGGCTCTCAGCTTCTGTGCGTTAGCTAACAGCAGTGATACAGTAAATAATTTTATACTTCACTTTGTTTACTTTTGGTCCTTGATGAAGAGGACATTTGGTAAGTGGTGAAATTTTAAAGCTTTTTTTTTTTTCAACATGGAACTTTCCCCTTGCAATTACTTTTCCACACAAAACAGTGATGCCTTACTGACGAAGAAAGAACAAACAAGATGATCAACAAAGCAAACTTATATATACTTTGCAAAATTATCACAAGATTTAAGTATCATATGGTCACTTTTTTGCAGGTGTGTAGGGGATGATTATCCCTGAACTCACTTTAGTAAGCACTTGCTTTCACCAAGTATCCACCTAAAAATCTCCAGATCGACAACTAATGATCTGTTTTAGCTGCAGCACAGCACTTCTGAAAGCTGCAGACCTCACAAATTGCCCCAGCATGCTTCACCGATACCTGCCAGTCTGGATCAGCACTCATTATACCTGGCCACCTTGCCTGTTTGCTAACATGACCATGTCTAGGACAAAAGGAAACAACTGCAACGGGACACACCTCCTTCCAAATTGCTTTCTTGTTATTGCTTATTTGAACACACAATCCCATAGGTATCATCCTTGAGGGTGTTGCTTTATGGTAGGATGATCCTTTATTTTGATCACTTTCAAAACAAAGTTTTGCACACATCTCCTGTGTTACTGTGAGGCATTCACCACTGCCATTTTCTGTACCGTGTCTGTTCTGACTTATTTTGTTTGTCCATATGTCCTTGTTCCTGTATACATGTAAAGAAAGGCACCACTTCAAGATTTATTTTACTAACTAGCGTGGACATTCTCAAATGGCAGAATCTAAGAACATGAGCAACCCTTCAAGGTGAGCCACAGCCACCCAGAACAGACATACTATCAACAGCTGCTCTGGCAACATACCACAGCCAGACCTCTGTAATTGCAAGCTACAAAGTAGAAGTTGACCCGATTTTCTTAACATATTTATTGAAGTGATGCCATATACAGCAGAATTTGCTCCAGCAATTTAGCAACAAGTTACGGGATAAACAAGGGAAAAGTTACATTTTCATTCCCTCACAAACAAGGATAGAAGAGAGACAGAAGGGGATGCTAAAAATGAAAGAATTAAAGGGTAAGAAGAGGATAATGACAGGGTCATGGACCATCCAGCCTGATTCTGATCACGAGGGTAACTGGTAGCAGTTGCCCAGGGATGAGCAGTAAGAAAGGCACTCAGATGTAGGCTGCTTCTCAACAATTTCCAGGCACCTTCCAGCCACCTGGCAGCAGTTTTTGAAGGATTTGCCTTCACTGCATATGTCCTATGCAACATTTTACCATCCACTATATTCTTGGGCTAAGCCTATGTGAAAGAAAAAAAACCATCTCTTCTTTATGCTGAGCTCATCCTGCTAGTGCCCTCTACTTTTGCTGTAGGATGAGACTGTGAATAACAGATTGTAATTCAGCTCTCCATCCCACCAAAGACTTCAGAGTGTCCTGCTTGCTTTCCTTCCCTCTCTGCCAGGCTGTTAGGTCTATCTTTCCCAGCTGTGTTCTCCCTCTGTGAGCCGGGGGACCAGAGTGGGGCAGTACTAAAGACTGGAGTACATCACACTCTTCCACAGAGCCATATTTAATGTTTTCTGTATTACTGCCCAGTAATCCTCACTAGTTTCTTTTCCTGTTTTCATCACTATTGAACACTGAGGCTGAGGTCTAACAGACTCATGTCCCAAGCAATAACACTCTACCTAGCATCCATCACTGTGTACATGAAACTACACGCTGCTTTTTGTATAGCTTTATATTTATCACATGGGTTCTATCTGCCATTTCGGCTATTTCCTTTGGGTCACAAGTCCTTTCTCCTGTTCATGATATCTATCTCTCCTCATCATCATCCCAAGCAAGTTCATGTTATCAATGGTTTGTCACTTCAGTGTCTCATACGTGTTTCAAATAATTTTTTAATGTACTGACCAGCATTAGTAAAGCTGTGTTATCAATAAGACCTGCTCTGGCTTTCCAAATGCTCAAGTTCTGCTTAGTTATTTCTTTTAGATTACAAAAGCAATTGTCTCAACCCTTGGCAAGAGTTCTAGAACAAGGAATATTGGTTTTCTATGAAAAGGCCACAATATTAATAGATGCGGGACAAGCAACTGACACCTGGACCTGAGCAAAGCCATCAACACTGTCCCACACATCCATGTGCAAATGGAGGTCAGTGAACAGTGGAGTCCCTCAAGGATCAGTACTAGGACCAGTCTTGCTCAGTATCTTAGTCAGTGACATGGGCAGTGGCACTGAATGCACCCTCAGAAAGTCTGTTGACGACACCAAGCGGTGTGGTATGGCTGACATGCCAGAGGGAAGAGATTCATCCAGAGGGACGCTGACATGCTGGATAGGTAAGCCTAGGTCAACCTAATGAGGTTCAGCAAGTGCAAGGTTGGGGTAATCCCAATACCAATATATAGGCTGGGCAGTGACTGGCTTGAGAGGCAGGGGAGTGACTTGGGGGTGCTGGTGGATGAGAAGCTTAACATGAGCTACCGTTGTGCACTTGCAGCCCAGAAAGCTAACCCTGGGCTACATCCAAAGAAGTGTGGTCAACAGGTCGAGGGAGGTCATTCTCCCCATCTACTCTGCTCTGGTGAGACCCTACCTGGAGTACTGCATCCAGCTATGGAGCCCCTATTACAGGAAAGATCTAGACATGCTGGAACATGCCCAGGGAAGGACCACGAGGATGATCAGAGGGCTGGAGCACCTCTCCTTTGAAGACAGACTGAGGGAGTTGGGGTTGCTCAGGGCTGTGCTGCTCCCTGTGCACAGGGAGCAGTTAGGTTATAGGACCACAGAACGGTTTGGGTTGCAATGGAGAAGACTCTGGGGAGACTTTATTGTGGCCTTCCAGTATCTGAAGGGGGTCTACAGAAAAGCTGGCGAGGGACTTTTTAGGATGTCGAGTACTGACAGAACTGTCAACAAATCATCCAAGTGATTAAATAGATGGGGGGGGAAAAAAAAAAAAAAGCCACTCAAGATAATGGTCAAGATGCAAAACTTGCTTCTGTTTTGTTCAATACTCATGAAGTTTGGGAAGATTCCTAGATCAGAAACCTTTCACATGAGGGACAGCAATCCAAATTCCTGAAGTTAACCCCTCCCACAAGTGGTTAAAGAACAACAGTGACCAAAAAAATACAAACCCACACCCAAAGCCCATCCACAAAAAAATCCACCAGAAAAAACAAACCCAAACAAAATCAAACCCACAACACCACAAAATAGAGTAATTCCCCCCGCCCCCCAAACAGTAGCAGTTCGCAAAGCTCCGATGACATCCACTAAATAAACTCAAGGATGAAACAGATGAAGTATTAAATGTGACATGCACTGCATTGATTTATAATACGTTAACATCAGAGGGCCTGAGGATTACCAAGAGGACACCACTTTCTAAAAAGACTCTAGAAGAAAGATATTGATTAACCTGGTATCTGTGTGGGGAAAAGCACACAGGGAAGAAGTGCAATGCACAGGAAGAAGCCAAACTCTTCTGAAGGGAATTCACAGCGCAGTCATACTGCAGGTCTTTCCAGATATCCAAACATCATTCTATAAGTTCTCTTAGTAAAGGCTCTTAAAAACCCTCTAGTGTGTCTTGACACAAATCAAAAGTTTTTCACAAATAACTAGTGAAGATACAGGAAAGAAAGGCTAGTATGTCTCCGGTGGGAGCTCTGCAGAACTGTGTTCAAGACTGTGCTATTCAGCATGTTTGCTAAGGGTAGATAAAAAGATGACAACATCTACCGACAACACTAAACAATTCAGAGTAGTGAAGACAAGCACAGTTTGCAAATCAATGAAGGAGTTCATACTGCTGAGAGGGTTGTAAAATGGCACATAAAATTCACTGTGGATATACATATTTAATGCACATGGAGAAAACAATTCTATTTTTAGATGGAGATAGACTCCAACTTTGCCATTAGCATGCAGGAATGAGAATCTGGCATAATGATAAAGTGCTATGAAACTGCTGAATCACTGCTCTCCAATGGAGAAAAGACTTTTGCTAGGAATTACTGGGAACAGACCACAAAGCTGAAAGCATTTTGTAGCATTTTAACTCTTAAGAGGAATGAAAAGGAGAAATAAAGATGACAACATTTATGAAAGACAACTGAACAAAAAGGCCCTGTCTCCAGCTCAGGGAACAACAGAGCCATGAGCAAGTTTTGTGGGAGGTAACTGCCCTGCTCTTAACACCTTTAGGTTCTTGGTCCATGCTGGTGGCAGGATATTGGCAAGAAGGACCTCTGGCCTGCACTTATCTCCTCATTAGTCAGAGCTGGACCCATGAAACTTACATTGCAACTCTGAATAAAGACATCAGATAGCAAGGATAGTTTAGCTGACCCAAGACAGCATCTACTGAAACCAGAAGAGGGAAGCCACAGGAAATGAGACTAATGCGGAAAACATGAAGAACCGAAGCTGACCTCCTCTGAGGTCAGTGACAGGCCAGAGGGATGGTGAGAGAGTTACTCATGAACAACTAAAAAACTCAAAAGCTATTTCACATTAATTTTAATTTACCATCAGACATACAGAGAGAGAAAAAAAAAAACAACACCCACAACACATCGTTTATCAGCCAAAGGACAGATGAAACAATGAGACAGATACCATTCAAGTCAGTTGTCACAGGCTGGTTGAAGACAATGCATTACTAAAAATGGGCTACCAAGAGTGACAGGCTAGTAATTCCAGTACTTTAAGGAGTGTTTAACTTAAGGACAATTGGGATGAAGTTGGACAAAGCTAAGAAATCTAAACAGAAAAGAGTCTATTTACCCCAGCATACGTCACAGAACGGTATGGTATTTCTAACCATGCAGTTACCACCTACACAGATATCCACACATTTGAAATCTCTAGCAAAATTCTACTAATTCTATATGGACATAAAAATAAGACAATACTACTTATGATGTAAAAGTAAATCAGAGGACAAGCCACTGCATGTAATGTAAACAAGCTTATCTTCACTGCACCCAATTTAGCTCAGGTGAGTGTCAGTCTAATGCTTACATGTACAACTACCATAATGCTTCATATCCAAGGTAGTAATTACTGCTAACATTTAAGGTCAGCTAATAGGAGCATTCTTGGCAACATCCATCAGGACAACGTATCACCCAAAAATAAAAACCATCAGAAAAATACAGAAGACACAGATGTTTATTTCTTCTCAAAAGAAGACTGAAAGATAAAAGAATCTGCAAGTTTATGAGAACCTGAAATCTAAGGCAGAAAACATCAGTTTCTGTTGGGGAAAGGAGTCTTAGTAAATGGTTACCATAGCAGACATGTGTTTGAAATCCCTTAAGCAAAAATGACTTAGGAGTGAATTAGTATTATGAAAAGCAGTCACTAACAGGAGAATGCATGGACACAGGTATTTTAGAAAGCCTCCTTTAATCTTAAGATGTTTCTAACGAACCAATAAGACAAAATTACCTGATAGAAATACGGAAGATTAATTGGAAAAATATTTCACTATGATCAACAGACACATTTAATGTTTCCTTCTCATATTTGTTTCAGCAGAGCTCCATCGTGGTGCTCTCATGGAAAGTCTCTTGGGAGTCCTAAGAGCAATGACTTGTCCATCTGCAAAGCTGAAATAAGTCTGTCCTAAAGTACACTGCAAATAAGTGAAAGTCTCCATGCAGCTGACAGAACTTTGTGATTGCAATTATCAGAGAGTACAGCAAACGTTTACCATATGCTTTCAAACACGTCAGAATCATGTTTTCTTGGTCACAGCAAAACCTGAACACACTCCATTATAAAGATTAAAATTAGCATTGCCAATGAAAAGCTAATGCAACACATTAAGAACACCAACCCTAAAATGTGCATTTTATACATGATGAAACAGTTCTACAGAGGAGATTTCAGTGATTTCCTTCCCTCTCTGGTATTGATCAGTCACCCAGTAACAGTTAGCAGAGTTGGAAAAGCATTCATCCTCTTTAGTTCCAACCTTGCACTCAAAAAGCCTCACTACTGCTTAAAACAAGAGTGGAAGTTAACGTTAAAGCTTACTCTTGCAAACACTGGACATAGAGAAATGTGAAAAATCTAACTAACCAGAAGGCAGGTCCCCATACATTAAACCAATCTTTGCTGTACGAATACAATGGATGGCATATTGTAGACATCTAGGAGACCTACAGCCATGCAGTCATACAATAAAGTCTATTATTCCCATTTCATATCAAAGACAGTATGTTGATACCAGCAACAGGAAAATCAAGGTTAGGAGTTACTTTTCAATGCCTTTTTCAATTCAAATGCTCACAAGTGTTTCTAAAGTAAGGATTTTAACTCCCGCCCTAACACAGAGTGGTTTATTTAGTTGAAACCCTGAGAAAAAACATTCAATTCTGTTTGGGTCAGTGGTTTAAGAAATTAGTTTTACTACCTGTTTTTCTTGGGTGCTGATTTGTTACTAAATGTTATCTGGAGCAACACACACATATGGGATTCATTTCTGGAAAGCACTTTATGTATTGAGGATGACACAATTTCGCCTGTTCCGCACAACAGCAGTAAGTGTTTAGCATGCAATACCATTCATGTACAACATGTAACAGCCTTGTTTCGGTCATACAGTTACAAACGCAATCTACCAAAGGTAGAGTTATGCATATTGTTTTTTTCAATCAAGTCTGAAATTCCTAAGTGCAGCAATAAATGTTTTTTCTTTTAACAACTAAGTTGTTATTTTCCAAAACACAGTTTACAAAAAGCTTTCCAGCCTCATTTTCTGGCTCCTATGAAGCAATGTAAGACAAGACATTGGTGAAAACTACTACTGCAACATGTAAATCTCCAGATACTGAGTTCAGCTACGCTGAAGTAGTAGTGAAGTCCAAGGGACATGAGATGGAACTTCATCATCTAACACACCCTCTTTTCTTCAGTTGTTCATACAACTGAGAAAGGTTTAAAAAATTAGCAGTTTTCCATCTCTCCTTAGCAATAATCTGTTCTTTTCTCCCTTTCATACATCCCAATAACATATTTCAGGAGGCACTCCAACTTTTGTACACTGTCAGAGTCTTCTTACCCTGACATCTTTGGTTATCTCTGCTAACTCTATTAAGTATCTCTTTTTCACACATTCAAACCACAGACTAACACAGCACCACAGATTAAATTGAAATAGATCAATAACATTTTCCTTAGTGTCATCATTCAGACAGATCTGTACAATTAAATTGAAAACCAGATCTTTGTAAAAGATCAGGTTATATTTAAGATAAACAATTGCACATTGTATGATACTTAAAACACACAACAATTTTACGGCTGTAACATAAAAACTTACCCACTTGGCAATTGGACAGCCCTGAGAGCTTTTTCCTTCCTTTCCTGTATAAACCACTACCTCTATTCTTACAGCACTTCCTTTGGCTCCATATCTGCAATTAAAAAAGCAAGCCGTGAGTAAAACAAACTGTGGCAGATCATTTTAAAACAAGAAGTATTTTCAATAAAACAAGAATAACAAATTTATTTTCACCCTACTGAGAACAAAAGAAAACCGAAGTATTTATAACATCAAGAAATAGTTTTACATTTAAAATCCTATTTGCAAGAGTAATTTTTGACATCTCTCTCCTGAAAACAAGTTTATACCAGTAAGGAAAAATTACCTGGGGTAGAAAATGTTATCTGCATGTAAATCCTAGTGCACTAGATAACCCTTCTGTCCCGTTTTCCACAGCCTCATCACATGTAGGATGCCTGAAAACCTAATTCTGACAGCTGCTAATCTCTGTCACTCCAGCTAACTTAAGAACACACTGCACTTGACATTCAACCCTGAGGTTACAAGAACTCTGAGCTGATAAACGAGTTTGGAACTGAAGTGCCAATGCTTACTTCATGCACATCTGAACAGGAAAACGCTTTAAAAATGAGTACTACAGAAAGTTTAGAAAAACAAAGCTAAACATAGCCCCCAATTTTTCATAGCTCTTCTTTGCTGTTTATACGAAAATACTGTGGGCTTTAAATGCTGAATTTTCCTCACCTGTTCTCCATTATTTCTCTCACAGCAGCAACACTTGGTCCTGTCCCGAGATGTGTGTAATACGGGCCTTCATCTTTCTCTATTATTTGCTCTGTAAGCAAAATTGATTTATACCATTACAGGTATCCTCAGAAACGGTTTACAGAAACTTCTTACAAATTAAATTACAATACAATGAATTTGTTCCTAAAACATAATGAATACAAAGTGTGACAGATTTTACTCCTCAGAGGCATCAAATACTTTGATTTGATACTTGATACTCAGAGGTGTTCCATACTTCTGTGATATTAATCTGATAGGGTTTTTTTTAATGTTATGGAGTAATCCTAATTAAAGGATTACAGGAGGGTGCGACATATTGACTAAGTAAGCTTCCCAATATCTTTGTTAGAATGAAAACATTTTAGGCACAGGAGAATTCAGGAGAAGAACATCATTAACTGAGAGTTATATATTACAGAACAGAAAATATAATCCAGGCCTCTTAACTCTGCCGATCCAGAACATTAAAAGGTGAAACAAACTGCCTGTGTACAACTTGTTGGTAAGTCTCTTGATTTGTTTTTCCATCTATGCACTTTGCTAGTCTGAAAACACAGCAAGTCTAATGCCATCCACCAAGCTGCATTTGCAAAACCCTCAATACTGAGCTCAATTTGACATCCCATCTTGCAAGACAAATTAGAGGTGGCTCTCCTTTCTGGATGGACTTTTCAAGGCAAAATTACACCAGTCATCACGACTAACCAGGAGACAGTACTGAGATCACACATAGCTACACCTTGCTGCTTATCTAACAGCATTTAGGCAAACATCTCAATATACTGGGAAATTTTTACACAGCCTATCTTGGGTAAAAAGTAGTTCTAGACTACAAAAATGAGAATTTGATACACAAAAATTCAAACAGAGCACCAGTCAGTGCAATGATAAAACAACTCCCATCTTTTCCTCCTGGGTTCAAATGTAAGTAAAGAATTTAAACCTGCCAGCTGCAATGGCAAAATTACTCAGTTGTGTTGTGCTTTGCAGAACCAAAGAACACCACGCAAAAGTTACAGGAAGGCAAAAAATAATTTCCTCGTATTTCCTAACAGCAGAACACTGATTCTTTTGCAACAGTCAAGCAGATGTCAAGTACTCTTTCTCACATGAAAGCAGGCAACATAAACACACTTCCACCTGAAGGGTACGGCCAAAAGTGAGCGAAAAGACTTACCAACACAGTCACAAGTTGGCAATTCAGGTTGTCCTTTTTTTGTAGGTGTATCTATTAAATTTTTTGTGGGGGTATCAAGAAACTTCATAGGTGATTCAAGAAAACTGCTGAGCGTGTTTTTTGCAGGAGAACACCCTGAGTTGCCTGTGCTCTGTGGGTGCTCAGTACCCAAACTGGTTGATGTCAGAGCGGTCACTTCACTTGCATGCTCCACGTTCCTGAGAGCTTCAACAGCACCTGGTACCTGGGCCCCACCACAGGGAACAGGTAGTACTTGCAACTTGGGCTCTACTTGTTGCTTGACAGCACCCTGCTGAATATAGGCTTTGTCTTCACTACTTGTTTCATTAGCTCTCAGGTTAGACTGATTAAAAGTTTGAGGCAAGAAATGTGTCTGGCTGACATTTGCTGTTTGCTGTACCTGAGAATTGTGTTTTTCTGTAAACATTGGTAGGTTTGCACTTGGTCTGTTCAATAAGGAAGCTGGTTTCAATTGTGACACAAACAGAGGATTATGGGAGGACAGGTTGCTATGCTGGTTGTGTGCAACAATTTCATTTTTCAGTGGATTGTTGCCCAGTGAGTCGCTGGAGCCTGCAGTTTTGATTTGCTCATTCACTACTTCACAGCCAAACAACCTGTCTTTTTTTCTCTCTTGTGTAGGTACCTCAGGTAAACATCTATGGAATTTTATCTGTGTTTGTGGGGGAAATAATCTAGTTTTTTCTTGTGATACCGAAGTATTTTGATTCAGTGCTCTCTGGACTTTGGTTCTTGGAGATTTTTTTTCAGAGGGAGCTATTTTCGAATCCTGTGGCATGGTTTGACCAATCTTGTGCAGTTTTGATGATATCCAAATGTCCTGCAACTCGTTACGCTGGCATGACAACAGTTCTAGCTGGTTTTGATTATTTTGTTGATAGCGTGCTTCTTGAGGCTTCTTTTTGGGTCTTGGTTTCCACTGTACAGCATTTCCTTTTTTACTTGTTGATTGTTTTTGTTTTAACAGTAAGGAACTATAATTATTCCTAAAATACACAGATTCTTTTTTCTGCAGCACATCTTGGTTATATTTTGGCTGCCTCTCCTGTGATATCAGATTAAGCAGTGATGCCTTTATGTCATTCTTTTGCTCTGAATTTGTCTGGTTAGATTCAATTAGTGCTGCAAGTTGAGTGAGTTGTGCAGCTACATCCTCTTCATCCTGGCTGTGAATTCCACCTTCTTTACTCAAAGAACTAGCTTCCGACTTCAAACCATCACAGGCTGGCTTTTGTTCTAACTGGCAAAGAGCTTCCAAGCTGTTACTTGTTTGCTGGACATTACACGAGGCATTGCAATACTGTGTGAGGGTGACTGGATCACAGGTATAATTTTTCTTGTTAGTATATCCTGAAAATGACTTTGAATTAGATGTTAAGTCAGATAAAGTTTTGGTATCTCTTGAGGGTAACTGTAATGTATACATCTCACCAGTTGAGCTGGCAGGTTTATCACTCAATTCAGAAACTGAACTTTGGCCATTGTATAACACTGCCTTATTAGGGAGCTGCTTCTGCGAGTGAGCACAGTGAGCCAAGAGCTGTTGCTCATTCTGTAAGCAAGTGTCTTTGATTTCTTTTAATGCAGGAGACGTGAAGGAGGACGAGATATCACTTTTATAACTATGAAGCAAGTTGGAAGTTGTTTCTTCTGTACACTCAGTCCTTTCTGCTCTAGCTGGTGAGGTTTCTAAAGGGGTTTCAGATAACTGTGTTAAAGCTTCAATAGCTACAAGCTGCTCTATGGTTAAATTTCTGTTTTTAATTAGGGACAGGAAAGTTGGTTGGAGTGAAGAATCCTCATGCTGTGTCTCTGTGTTAGGTATCTCAGAGCCATCCTTCCCTACATGCAATTCCTCTTCAGGCAGTGAAGGACAACACAAGCTTTCCTGCAGATCCAAAATGGAACTTGTCTGCAAAACTGACTTCTCAGAATCCCCAAAGATGCTGCAAGTGCAGTTTTCCTCTTCCATTAAAATATTTCCTTCTTTTTCCAGGTGAACACAACCCACACCTGTGGTCAGAGTATTTACTATGTTATTCACATTGGTAACCTGCATCCATTGCTTGTGGGAACTGCTTGTCAAATCTGTCCTTTCTTCTAGGGATCCGCCTTTCAGCGAAGCAACTGCTTCTGGTGGTGAATAATGTAGGGGTTTGATGCCATTTTTGATGGTCTGTGCAAATGATTTTTTTGGCTCAGCTAACTGACTGTGAGGGACTGTGCTTTCACTGTCCTCTGTGTTTTTCAAGTGTTCAGTGCCTGCCACAGTTGCATGGTTATCTCCATTGACATGGACACCAAAAGATGGCTTCTCGTTATGTGCCCACTTCTCTGCTTCTAAGCCTGTCATTCTTTCTTTCTCCTTAGACTGCACATTTTCAACGGGTACTGCTTGGTTTGGTTTTGCCCTGTATTTTTCACCATGACCACATATACTGCATTCCATGAGTTCTGGTCTGCGGCCATTTACTGGTTTGTTTTCTAAATTTGCCTATAAAATAACAGAAGAAATTGTTGTAAAAGTTGTTCAACTAAAAATAAGAAGCATAAGATCTACAGTAATTAAACCCTACTTTGACAGATATAAGGAATATCCTGATTAGGCACAGACATTAGAAAAGCAGCCCAGGAAGTCATAAAAAACCTGCTGAAGCCTGAAGATCCCATCCAAATTTATAGCTCTTTCCCCCACTGTTGGGAGAACAGAAGAAAGTGTGTGCATGTGGTAGACTAAATTGAAAGAACAGATAAAGAATGTTAGCATTTTGAATCAGAGCTAAGGAGTTCACTTTTTAATGAATTTACAGAAGCAGATGAAACCCTTCTTTGGTTTCAAAGCAGGACTGAAATCTAAAGACTTGTACCACAGAAAGTTTAGCAGTAATTTGGTGTAATTATACCCATTTGACCAGATCGATTAACTGATCCAACACTCAGCTGGACACACTAGCAAGAATGACTGCATTTCAAGCCTAGCTGCAAGCCCTTACAAAAATGACAAAACCTAAGGTGAAATGGCCAGTGAGATGACCAGCATCAGCTCACCCGAAAGTCACCCTCTAAACACTGTATTTAGCTTCAGTATTTAGATAAGAACTTCCAGCTTTCTGAACAGTCTCCTCACGTGAGGTTTCCTTAACAACACTGTAAACTCAAAATTCTCAGATTTGGTTAAATATAGTCTTCATCTTCCCTGGTATTATACAGTTCATACAGTTGAAGAAATGTCAAAATCCAGACAGAGTCAGAATACTATGTCCTGGAAAGAATCCTGACCTTAAGACCACATTATAGATATGTACTAAGGAGTTAGGCAACTGCAATTAAAAAAAAAAAAAAAATTTAAAAACCCAGGAATAATTCAGGCAGAAACCACAATAAAGGAAGGAATCCAATTTTTATTACATTAATAACATTTTACTTCTATTTATATTAGATTTACAAAACAATCTGAATTAATAATAGACACTGCTAGTACTTAATCTTACTGTACCATCTAAATAATTTAATATCTGTAGCCCTCGCCCCACTTAAGAAAACCAGTACTGCTTTTCAAATCACATATAAGCAATACAACTGGTTAATTAATCATACGTTGGCACAGCACATCTTAGTGCACCCGCTGCAATATAAAACCTTCAGTTAAATCAGGTATGGTTTTGTGATGATACCAAATACAGCATAGGGGCTTCTCTGAGAAAATAACTCAGAAGAACAAATGCTAATCAGATTTATGATTAATCATAACCATCAAGATGGAAATGCCAGAAACCCTCCAGCAAAACAAGGCATACAGACTTAGCTCCATCTGGAGCCCAGTGTTCACCTCCCAGCTGATCCCCAATTGATTAAAAAAACAAAACAAAACAAAACAAAACAAAAAACAGGAATCCATAGCATGCCCTCGATACAATGAAAAGCATCCTAAAATCTCATGGAAATGCCATGGAAAAACATGCAGCACCTATGCAGCCAAGTTGTACCTATGTAAATTATGATAAGAAAGAAAGATACCTTATTTAATGTTTTACTACACACAGATGCCTAACAGTCTGTGAGGCTGTACTTCTCTGGATCACAGTGATTAGCAATCAATGACCCACACCTCCAGGGGATCATTCAGCGATTTCTAAAGGATCCACAAAAGTAACTAGGCAGCTGTGTTGTTCGCAGAGGTAAATGTTATACACAGGCCTCTGTAACACCAGAAAATACTTCAAGAATCCACTGTGGAAAAGCAAACCTCCATTATTACACACCTGCAAATTTCAGTTGCCTTGACTTAAAGAAAACCTAGGATATGACACCGCTGTAATAGAAGAAGTACATCTAAGATCTCTATCAGTCCAACAATTCTCTCAGACATGTAAAACTGTTACTAGAAGTCCACAATTACATAATTAGGAGGCTGAAGAGATGGAAACAAATAGATCAAAATAACTTCCCACCATTCATACATTTTCAACCTGACAACACATTTTTTGTATTCTCTTTTTTAATGTAGTGTTACTCGCTACATTAAAAACAAAAAAACAAAAAAAACTAAGTGTGGTGAATTGAGAGCAATGAGATATAGGGAGAAGGAGGAAGGTTCATCTAAGGCCAGCAGAGGTAAGAACAAGTTATCCACGGCACAGCAACGTGCCCTTGTGGCCAAGAAGGCCAATAGTATCCTGGGGTGCACTGAGAGTGTGTCCAGCAGACTGAGAGAGGGTACCAATTTCTCTTATCAGAATAATCCAATAAGCCTTAAACTACTATACCCTCTACTCTGTTCTGGTGAGACCTCACCTGGAATACTGCATCCAGTCCCGGTCTCCCCAGTTCAAGAGGGAGAGAGATCTGCTTGAGAGAGTCCAGTAGAGGGCTACAAGAGTGATTAAGGGACTGGAGGGACATCCTTTCCTCATACTGCCTTATGAGGAAAGGATGAGAGACACGAGGCTTTTTAGCCTGGAGAGGACAATTCTGAGAGGGGATCCAATAAATGTTTATAAATACATGAGGGCTGGGTGTCAGGAAGGAAGGCACAGCCTCTTCTCATTTGTGCTTTGTGATAGGACAAAGGGCAACAGATGTAAACTACAGCACCACAGGAAGTTCCACCTCAACATGAAGAACTTCTTTACTGCAAGAGTCATGGAGCACTGGAACAGGCTGCCCAGAGAGGTTGTGGTGTCTCCTCTGGAGACTTTCAAGAGCCGTCTGGATGTGTTCCTGTGCAAACTGCACTAGATTATATGGTCCTGCTCTGGCAGATGGGTTGGACTCAAAGATTTCCATAGGTCCCTTTCAACCCCTAACATCCTGTGATCTGACAGACTCCACTGACGACCAAGTGCAAAAACATCATCACACCTCCCTTTTAGCTATGCTATTCAACAATAAAATACTGCCATCTGAGAAAAAAGCTATAGGCAAAAGTACTCAGGATATTTCCTAAGCTGCTAGCAATAAACAGGTGTACTTCTGTATTCTCCCTCAAGATCCCAGTGATTCCAGCAGTAGGGGAGAATTCTTGTTAGAATAAAACTATTCCTTATACTTCATAATTTCCGCTAATATTAACTGGAAGCTGCCCACACACAATGAGGAAGAAAAAAAGAATGAATCACACCAATTACATGATTCATTTCAGATTTTTATAAGAATCTCTGTGTGGAAAAATAAATCAGACTTTTTTTTTTGAAAAAATCAAACTCTAATTTTTGAGCACTGTGTTGCTTTTTCTCTTCTGCTACTGAACTACAATGAATCCTAAAAAAAACCCAAAACCAACAAAAAAACCCAAAACACACAACCAAAAAACCCACTAAACATCTTTTTCTTTCCTTTCTCTCCAGATTTCCAAATTGCCTTTTCTGTTTAATATATGAGGTAATTGCTTCCCAACATAAAAAAAA
>VWZE01023654.1:140464-151599 GCA_013396675.1 Eubucco bourcierii | reverse complement strand
TATATGAGGTAATTTCTTCCCAAAAAAAAAAAAAAAAAAAAAAAAAAAAAGCAGACATACTAGCAGGGGCAGAGCTCATTTGATTCTTCTCCCCAGTGTAAGTCTGGCAGACCAAAAGTAACGGCTCAGCAAAAACATTTTGCAGCTGAACAATCTATGAGCAATCGATCCTCAAGTCCTTAATAAGGAATAAAAAAAAGACATAATAAGCACTTCAGACAAGGATGCCACAATTCGAAGTAAAAGTCTTAAAAATCATGGAATTTAGCACATGAGTCTGATCTGATTGATTTCTGTATCTTTAACTCAAGTGTAATGAAAAGCTGAGGCATAAACTGGATCAATAAAAGTAATTTCCTCTCTTCCTCATTAAGGAGAACACTGCTCTATCTGGAGACATCACGGACAGGCTTAGCCTCTGCAGTAGTTCATGCTATTAGGACAGGAACCAGAATGCAGTCTGCCTACTGCTCTGTTACTTACACTCCAATCAGATAGATATTATCTCTTATACACACAAAAATTCATCCTATGAGCTAATGCTTTCAGTACACACCAGTACACAACAAGCCAGTTACAGTTAATCATGTCACTGTTCTGAACAGGGTCAGACTTTAATTTTTTTTTTTTGGACACAAGATGCCTCTGAGGTAATGCAAGGAGTTCACCAATTCAATCAAAATACAGTGCTAAAAACACCCTAAAGGCATTTCCACACCCGTGCCGCAGAGACTAGGCCACAGTCTGTAGGTGGTAATAACACAAAGAGGAACAATTACTCCAATAAACCAGAAATAACTGATGACACCCAGATGAACCGCTCGTGAAATGGCTCTACCAGTAAGTTGCGAGAACTTCCATGATAATCAATGCCAAGTCCCCTTAACTAGCCCTCCCTGTAGGATTGTGTTCAGGTCCTACAAGAATACAGTATTCAACAGATCAAAAAATGCTAGCACCTCTTAGCCTGTGCCAATAATCAGATGACCCCAAAGGTAGTCCTCCTTTCAAGGTCACAACATTCATCAACATAAAAGAACATGTAGGTGAGAAGTGCTTGCATTCTGCATCTCTTTTCCATTGCAATGTAGCGGGTATGCTTGGATCCTGCTGCAGCCACGTAGCCAGCCTCATATGCCTTTCCACGCTGGCACACAGCTGGCAGCTCCTCACAGCTCAAATACCACAACAGAAGTTTTTATTTCAGGAAAACTGCTTGTGAAAAAAAACAAACACGCTTCATCTAACATTTGAACAATGTGTTTTATTCATGATTCAACTGCCAGATGTCACTGCTTCACCAAGAGATAAGAAAGCACCAACCGTCTGACCAGCAGCTGTTTACTCCTATGCAACTTCTTCATCCCCGACAGCCTCTGCTCCCCAGGACATGGAGAAATTAAGTGGAATCTAGGACTTTCACACACATATCAGGAGGTAAGGTATGAACAGGGCAAGGGGATAGGGCACAGACATGGAGAAACAGTTGCTTATGCTTATGCTGAGTTGCCATGTGCTGCTTTAGAAGAGAGACCAATGTAATGCAGGATGCAGTGGAAAGTATAGACCACCTTGTAAACACAGCTAACAGGGTTTTCACTACAAAATAAATGCAGTTACAATAATGCATTTAAGGAGAAACTTCTATTTAAGACCACATCATATTTGCCTATCCTAACAGAAAACAACAATGTACTGTAAGCTGCTGTGGAGAGAACAGCTGAGCATGGGCAGGCTGGAAGCTGGGAACAGAATATCACCATGAACCTCACCAGAGGCATAAAACAATTACCACCATGCTTGCCTTACAACCATGGATGTGAAATAGTATCCTAGGACAACACACTTCCACAGTAGCTCAGGTAAGGCACATTTTCCATAGGTCTTTGCACAGAGAAACAACTTAGGGACCCTTATTAATGTAACACAGCCTGCACATGCAAGGTCTTTTCTTCCTCAAGAGAGCAACGTTCACAGCACTGACTGACAGGGCAGACAGGTACTAATTTGACTGTTTAGAAGATACTGTGATCAAAATAAATAGCTTCTACTCTTGGCAAACTGATGTAGACTACTTTTAGCAGAGAGGCTGGTTTACAGGGAAACTTAAGAGAACAAGTGGTTGGGACTGTTCAAGATACTTGAGGCTTTCCTGGTGGAATCCCACTCCCAGCTCCTCTGCCCTTGAGAATCAAATGCACCCAAACTCACCAACTTAAGTATCACAGCAGGTACCAGTTCATATTGGATCTTACAACAGCTGGAAAGTCTGCTACAGTTGACAGTGGCTTTGTTCTTTTATATTCATAGCCACAACAACAAAACACATTCTCTAAGCTACAGCTTATCACTCCTTCTCTGTTTCATTTCCATATTATCCTCCTTACTATGGTCTTCAAGCACTAGGCAGCTTTCCTACCAGGAAAGTTCTTTATCTTATCTGTCCACAAGGTATTAAGTGCCTTATGGTGTTAAAGTCTTTGTATCTTAGTTCTCCCCATCTTCTCTCTTACACCATTGCCAGAGTCCTCCTGGCCACCTTGTATAACAGCTTCAGAAAGATGAATCACAAAGATCTACATATCAGATCCTAAAGGATACACTTACTAACAAAGTAAAAACCTACAGGGTACTAATTCTCTCTAAAAGCTGACCCCCAGAGAGGTGGATTTATTGGATTACCATTTGGAAATAGGTTCTCTGATCCACAAACCCATGTTGTTTCCATTGGCCCCAAGCTCCAGGGGGAAAGTGGGACAGGGGGACACCACACCAACCCAAACATTACAGTACTTTTTCTGCCACAGCAGCAAGTATAAACAAACATCTTGCTTGGTGGTTTTTGTTTTGTTTGGGGTTTGGGTTTGGTTTGTTTTTCACTGGTGTTTTGCATTACTCAATCATTAGTCTTCGACACTGAAACCAAGTATTCAAAGAAACACTGGCAGCTCTAGAAAATATACCACTTAATTAAGCCACAAAAGAAAAATGATACTATCAGCAACAATATGTATTCCCTAATACAACCCTCTCCTAACGCACTATAAGCAAAGATGAAAGAAACTCAGCCTTTGAATTTATCCATCCTAGCTAATGTCTCTTGTGGTCTACTCATTTATGAAATCATCACCACTGCATTAAGAAACCACTGCCCGGCCCTTAACTGTAAATGGAGAATCATCAGTGTTCATAACAGGGTCCTCAGAACAGATCACAGCTATACAGGACATTTTTAGCAGTGATCTGAAAGAGCAGTGAAAACATTGATTAAAAAAAATAACTAAAAATTAAAAGATCAGACCTGATGGTCCCTAAATTATCTGGGAAACCAGACACAAGCACACATTTCAATACCACAAAAGGTGAAGCTGTGTTATCTAGAAAAAGATGCTTGAGACTGGATTTACTAAAATGCAGTTTTCTGTCTTAAAAAGCAAGGCCTTTAGGGAGGACATTAACATGGTCAATAATCAACTGCGCAGTAACTATAGAAACTTCTGTTGCAACTTTATGGCCCAAAGAGTTAGTGAGATTCCTGGGTGCATAAATAACAATATAATTAGGAAAGGACGGGTTACTTTTTATCCTGTACTTGGCACTTTTGCACCTGCTAGTGGAATAAAGCGTCCAGTTCTGGCATACCCAACTCAAGCAAGACATTGATATGCTGGAGAGGACTTGGAGGACCACAAGAATGACAAAGCACTGAAACATCTTGAAGTGAAAGACTCAAGTTCACTCTTTGTTACTTACCAAAGAAAAAGAAAATTGCAAAAGCCAGAAACTGCTGCTATGTGGAAATGAAGGCTGATAACAGAAGGCTCCTTGTTCTAGCAGACAAGAGTATAAGGAGCCTCAATGACTCTAAGCTGAGGCCAAAGAAATCTGGTCTTGAGCAGCAGTGCAGCACATTTTTGCAGAGGGACAGAGAAAGAGTAAAGAATCTTTCAAGCATCTTGTTAGGTGATTCGATGCACTTTCCATCCATGTTAACTTTAAAACCGGAGTTCTTTGTGGTGTATTTTAACCATGTTTAACACAAATAAGCTGATACAGTCTTACAACCTCTGCCACAAGAACATTTGATCACGTGTGAAACATACAACCACATCATTTTCCTTCCCTTTCAGTTCAATATAGATCAGAACTGCCAAGGTAACACCACCTTCCAGTTCCTATAATCTAACCAGGAAGATACTCAGCTCCTTAATTTAGGGCCCAGTTTAAGTGCCTGGCCATCTGGTGTAAAATCAATTGTATTACTTAGTAAGTTGCTACATACAGGCAGCTGCTCTCAGAGCAGATCTGCTAAGGACACCCAACACTAAGTGAAGAGTGCTGACAACCATTACAAATCTCACATTTTTCCCTCTGAAATACCAGTGCAGGTCCCAAGCAGACAATGCAACAAGTCTCATCCAAATGTAGACATCTATATTAAGGGTGTATTTTAGCCACAAGGGACTACAAGACTAAAAGGAATAACTAGTACTCCCCAGAAATAGAGAAGTTATTGACAGGTAAAAGTAATGAAGATTAAAAAAAAAGAAAACCAGTCATACTGATCACCTAAACTACCCAGGCTACAAGGTTGCAACACTACGGTTTGCCCATTCACACAAGAGAAAAAAACCCTTAAAAAACTACAAATTGTATTTCTCTTCTGTCTCAATCAGAGCAAGTACATCTATGGTTTAAATAAAGCACAAAATGGAACTCTCAGTGTATGCAACACCTGTTTTCTCTTTAAAGGAATACCAGTTTTCACTCATACTGATATAACAGCAAGTTTGCTCTGGAGTGGCACTACAGTGGTGGTGTTTGCATTGCAGCATTCATTCCATTTTTAAATATACATAAATTCTTCCTCTTATTCACAAGTTCAACAAAACTTTTATTTTTGGAAAATGAAACTTCAAGCCAAATTTTACTACAGAGCATAAACATAAGTATAATACAATACAGACGACAGTAACAAAACAGCATCTGAGAAGGGAATTCACAGGACACAAACCACTTCATTTTAAGGCAGCCTTAAAAGATCCTAATATTCTGAATAGCTTAATATTAAAGCTGCCATGACAACAGGGACAGTCAGCTATCTTCTATATACTAATTTCACACAAGTTAATGAAAAGTGATCTTTGTTAGTTCCTTTTATGCAACTCTTGGGTTTTCTTCCTGTTATTGGTTAGGTTTAATACATTTGACATTTTAAAAGGAAACACCACTATAAGAATGCATGGATTCTTCCAGATGAAAACCTATCCTTGGGAATTTATTTTAGTATGAATTAAACCTTTTGGTTCTAACATAAGCAAGGCTCCTCCTAATGTCAAAATATCTGTTAAATTAACTTTCTCATACTCAGTAACACTAAGTATAGAAACATTAGTATAATATTGCAGAAAGAAAAAAAAAAACACAAAAGTGAAAAATGTGCTGATATCTAAGTAATTTTGGGGCTCTTCACAAGTTTCTCCAGCATCAGTTACTAAAAGCAATGCAAAGCTTGCTTAGCAATATGGTATTGGATTCCTTTTAGAATTAACTATCTATATATTCATGGACAAACAGCAATCTGACAAGAGATTATTTTAGTGTGCAAAGCCATCACAGTTATTTCAATGCTTACACAATATATGGCAAGTACAATGCTCAATAAAACTCAAAATTCAGCAGTGAATGCAGATCACACCAACAACCTGTTCACGTGAAGCTACCTGCTCTAACTTGACTAACATGTACATTTTCCTTCCCTCCCACAGACTTACTTTTACTGATTATTTTATGGCATTTTTGATTACAAACAAATGTAGTGACAGTCAAAATGTACAAATAAAGAGCTATTCAAACCATGCAGAAGCCCTTCAAAACCACTCTAATCACTAAGTTCAGCCTGCCCTTATTCAGCACTTCCCAGGCTCATTGCCCCTCTGCCTCCACCATTCCCTGAAGAGCAGCACTACCCTCCCAACTGCTCCAATACAGCAACAAATTATTTAAAACAGAAAATCTTACTTCTCCCTAGTCTCCTCTCTAAGTACAGTGTCCCCTTCTCGTGGAAGCAAAGAGTAGCATGACAGTGTTGCTGAGTGAGCAATGCAGGAGTCCTAAGAAAAGGAATGGGAGAGAGAGAAGCACTAATTAAGGGAGCTCTAAGGGAAAGGTGTGCAAAGGAAGAAGAGCATCTCTGTATGCTGTGTTGCTCACTCTGCACCGCAAATCCACAACGGACAGCTTCAACTGGCCCAGAAGCTGGCTGGAAAAATTAACAACTAGGAAATTACTAGACTATGATTAATAAAGTACAGACCATTTACAAAAGCCTTCTTTGTTAAGACCCCATTTAAAAAATGTCTATAAATGCAAGAGTCTTAGCAGTACTGTACAAACTACATATGGAAGGGTTGCCTGCGTTCACAGGAGTGCATTCATGTGGGAGCACTGGAAAGACGGCACGTGGAAGTGTGCTACTAAATTACAGCCATAATCAAGTGCTTACACCAAGTGAGGCACACAAGTCTACAAAGCACCAAAAAAACCCAGAAAATGCCATTTAGATAGACACACATCCATCTCGGGAAAGGTCAGAATTAGAGCATATATTTCAAAATACAATATCTAGGTACTTTTAAACAAATGTAACACTACTTATCTATCTTATTTTAAAAGTGACTACTTTGTGTAGGCTACTCACATGCATATCAAAAAAAGGAGTAAAAAAGGTGCCTAAAAAATAGGAAGGCACATTCTCAAAGGAATTTTAAACAGTGTTTACTGAAGGATCATGTTCTAAGGTGATAATGCTGCTTTAAAAACCACAGAGAATAAGATAAATATTTTCTGAACAACATCCTTTCCAGTTGGTATTACACCATTTTGTTTTCTTCCTCTGTAAAATTCCACTTCAATGCAATTCCATCCAATGACTTACTCAGATCTTATTACTATGCTCCACCTTTTAAAATAAAATGTAATTTCTTCCAGCTAAATATTCTGGCAGATATTTTGCACTTAAAGCGTACACGACGATCTAGAATAGATGTTCAAAATCAGTCCAATCCATGCTCAACGCATTACCATGAACATGAGCAGCTACTTTTCTTTACTCTAATAGCTCTTATAACCTTGACAGAAATGTGCATTTTTAATTTCTTTAAGCAGTAAAACTGAAACTGCATAATAAAAAGGCCAATAGCAGGTCTGCCCAACCAACCAACTTTAAAATACAAAGCTGGTTTTGATAAGAAAAGACTGTGTTTTTTCACATGTATATATTTGTAGCTTTGATGGAAATTAAAAACTTTTCCTGGTTCCAAATACGATGTTTATAAACAACCCAAAAGCTCTAGATACTGAGTCATCTCTGGCTTTTAGCCTGGCTCAAACTGAAGGGATTTTACAGTTTACCAGGCATCATTTGCACTTTTCTGGCATACAGGATTGGCATTACAGTGTTTATGCATAAATATGCAAACAGAATCAGTCAGAGAACAAAGAATGTGCATGCAGTTATAATACTCATTTAGCACTGCATATATTTTTCTGGATCTCTACCATAGCCTCTCTCTTTTTTTTTTTTTTCTGTCATCTTTTCTTTTACAATTTTAAATCCACATTAAGGCAGCAAACATCTGCTAGCATCCATACGGTAGCCTTGACTTCATAGAAGCCAGCATTAAAAACAGACTTGAACTTGTACATCAGCTGCACCCTGACCTGTGTGAGGGTTCCTTACTGGTCCTATTGCTGCTATACTTGCTAAGTGCAGATTTTCCTGACAACACAAGGCCATGTTCCATTCCTTCGAGTTCTCTGTTAATAAGCTTGCATGTGACTGCAAGAATTTCCCCACTGTTACGAAGAGGTATAGTGCACTGCCCAAACTGAGTGGGAACACTGCAAAGTGGTTGAAGGGCTAGCAAGTGAAGCAGGGTGTAAAATATGCCTTCTGAAATACAGGGAATTTAATTTTTAAGTATGAATCCTATCTCTATGGACTTTACCAGGAATTAAAGTATCCGCTTACCTGGAGTAAGCACACTATATAAACAGTAAGAAAACTCCTGAGTATATTCGTTCCTTAGCATTCACTACTATGGACTCATAAAGGTTCTTCCTTCAATGAACGTTTGCTTGATAAAAGAGACAGATATTTCAAACACTCTGCCAAAATAAACATGGAGAATCTAATGCAGTATTTGTGGTACAGAAATTCCAAAGTGACCCATCCTACAATAACCAGAACAGAACACTAAAACAAGCGTGAAAAATGACCAAGATTAAACAAAGGGCATAGTATAATACCATGTATCACTTTGAATCTTCATGTTTACAGCTGTCCAACCTGTTTTCAAACAAGAAAACATTGTTTATTTTCACCCTGTACAGAATAATTTGCAGATATTTTGGTCCTAAGAAGAGGACCAATCAGAAAGAGCACTAGTCCTCCAGGGAAATCTGAAAATTTCAGAAGGATTGGAGAAATACTAATTCCATATATTACTGAAAGACAGTACTACAAATCCTCCTTCAAGAAAGTTTACACTACTATTTGAAGCAAAACAGAAAGGGAAAAAAAAGGAAAAACAAAGTTTTTAAAAGGTCAGAGGTCCTCAAGCACTACTGATCACTAAATCAGACACTGAAGTTACAATGTGATTGATACTATACCACTTTACATGGTAGTCTCACCAATAACACCCCATGTTAAGAGTTATATTTCTAAAAATACCCTTGTAAAAGACTCCACAAATTTTGCTGATTTTTCTAAGTTTATTGCAACTGACAGAGCGCTGCAACCTAACTTGTGATGACCAACTTCCCTTCTCTCCAATCAAAAAAACCCAAACAAATAAACCAACCCACAAAACCCACAAAGAAACAAAGAAACTCCCACCAAACCCAACACATATGTTTCATGAGATGCCTTCAGGGGTACCATGACTTACTTGGTAGACGCAAGTAAGCAAACTCTTATAAAACATACTTTAGCATTATAAAATAAAGGAAAATACTGGAAAACACAAAGAACTGAATCTAAACCCCAAAAGGTAACCCTGCAGGATCAATTCAGCAAAATCAAACTAAAAATAAACACAAGTCAAATGACTAACACAGGCCACTACGCACACATACAAAACCAGACAAGACTTTCCATTTCAAAGCCAAAGGGAAAAAAAACCAAAACAAAAACAAACCAAGACCCAAACTCTCCAGAAGGCTTATGGAAAGGAGAGGAATGACAGCATCACATTACAGAGCAACCTGCCCTGCCACTGAATCAGAAACCGTGGCAAACTGAACTCAAAAAAGACGAATCTGCAGACCTGCTATGAAGTCCTCTTGTAGATAGACACCTAACACAAGGCATTTGCTATCACCACAAAGAGTGAGGTTTTTCACATTTCTAGCAGAACAGTTGTCATGCCAATTACACCTCAGAAAAAGCTGAAGGGCATCATTACAAACAGTCCTTATTTTGCACACTACCAACAACAAACACAGAATGAAGAAATCCTGAAGTTTTAACTACACGTGTCCCACAAGACCAGTAGTAATTCAAATTAATCATTAAAAGCATATCCATGACTTAATGAAAAATGATATTGTTTTAATAGACTAATTTACTTAATGCAAGGGGGGAAAAAGCACTTATTACCATCGTGCAATCACAATAACTATTAGTACACAGGGAGATGGTTTGCACAACTATTCTCTCATGAAAAGACAGGCACTCTTGAGGTTGGACACACTTGTAAATCAAATAAGGGTATTTTCTCCTTGCTTAATTTTTTAACATTGCTTTGTCTTACAAAATTGTAACTCCTTTAAGGAATTTTCTGTAATGTATAACAATGAACACAAACTGACATTTGAAACAAAAAGTCAGGGTTTTTCAAATAAAATCCCACCACAGACATTCAACATTTATCTGTTCCATTATGTGAAATAACTTCTGAAATGTTAATGTACTGAAATGACACTACACTATCTTATATGACAATTAGCTGTTACAAGAGAATAGTTTCTCAAAGTAAGCTTAACAACTATTTTTTTCTTATTTTGCTTAGCTTCATCTCACACATACTATCCATTTTGCTTCCACCATCCATCCTCCAACATCTTAGTTTGCAACAACAGAATTAATGACTTATCTCTATTCAAAATACTCTAAAGACTAACTTGGAAAATGCAATATCCATATGCTTACCCATTACTTTAAAAAAATACATTAGCCATGAGTGTATCAAGTCTGGATTTTATTACAAATGCTGAAACACTTCCATTTGAAACACCAGTCTTTTGTTACCATCAAAGCTAGCCATCTGAAAAATCCTGAAGAAACCTTTTACCACGTGAAACTGAAGGCTATTGTAAGTTCACAGAATTTTCAGTTTCACCTGATGTGCACTGAAGTTTAAAGAAGAAAAGTAATAGAAATCAAAACTATAGTAATGTAATAATGAAATTTCCTTTTTTGTTCATTTGGTTTGCATTACAACATTGACTTTTCACATTAAATTTCAGATGCCAGAAAATCTGTATACTAAAAGACCTCATCAGCAAGCATTCAGCTATTACCTTTGGAAGGAAGTATGAAACTAGACGAAATTAAAAGTGAGCCTTCAATGCAATGGAAAGTAAACTTTTGGTCAGCAGACTTGTGCAGAAAGATTCAAATATGTATACAACATACTGGAGAGAAAGAGGAGGGGGGATGAAAAGAACATGTTCTGTGCTTTAAAATTAGCTAACCTCCTGAATAGCTGGAAAGCACCTCTTCCCAGCAGTTAACCCTTTGGTTTCCTGATCTAGATGACAAGAAAATGCTGCTCAAAATGAGAGGGGATAAATATGAAAGCAATCATCGATTACCTTTAAATTTCTTTGCTTCCTCCTCTGAGGTCTTTTGTTTTCAGTTAGGACCTAAAAAAAACATGAAATTGCAGAGTAAGTTGTAGTCACAAAGCCAGTCACCTCCGGTTTTATTATCGAACTGTAATTATTTCTTAATTAAAATACCCAGAATGCTTTACATGCGGCACTTTAGAGGGCTGGCAGGCGGCTCTACGCGGCCTCTCCGCCGCCACCCCGACACACGGCGACGCCGAAGACGGCCGAGGGGAGAG
>VWZE01023654.1:72484-140417 GCA_013396675.1 Eubucco bourcierii | reverse complement strand
GGTGGGGGGGGGAGAGACTGAGGCCCGCAGCGCCCCCCCGCGGGCCTCCTCCCGCGCTCGCGCCGGCCCTGCCCAAACAAAGGGTCTCCTGTGCGGGCGCCGCAGCGGCCGCCCGCAAAAGGCGGTACGGAGTCACCACGCCTGTGGATGCGGAGCTGGCCGGCGGCGGGGGTGGGATGCGGGGCACTCACCCGGATAACCGTACCGCGGTCTCCGGGCTGGGCAAGGGCTGTTGTATGCGGGGTCAGGCAAGGACACACAGCGCCCGTGCACCCGCACGTGTGCCACCTCCATGCACACGCAGGGATGCATGTGTGCGCGCTAAGCCTTGGACAGGGCCAAGCACAGCAGGGCGCCCGCCCGGACCCCAGTGGTGTGTACACAGGACCGAATGGCCAGGGAGCCTCTACTGATAAAAAGCTCTACAAAACACCGCGGCTGGTCCTGGAGGGATCAGGAGTAAGTGATAACCTGAAGGAAACCACAGCCGAGGGCTTGTCTTCAACATCTGTTCCAAGCTGAGGGATCAGCTGCGAGGGACCGACCCACTCCAAAAACTCTGTCTGGGTGTGGGAGTGCAGCAGCCCACCGAACTCTACCACCACGTTCACATGGACCTTGTCTGCCCGCCATAAGCTGCGGCATAAAACCTGCACAGCCCAGACAAAAGATAAGGCTTTGTCTTCACCTAGTTCTGTCACACTTAACGACCTACCTGCTGCAGACAGATTATGATGGGAATAAACCAGCATATGAACACAAAATATAATTAGGTTTCCATCTGTCTACCTGTTTAAAACATTCATCCCAATGGAAGAAGGATGGAGGTGTCGCCACTCTACCCCAAGTTTTCCTACGGTACCATAATGCATCGGACAGACACTTGCTAACCACAGATAACAACGTATCTAACACACCATCAATCACTGCACGCTTGACTGAAACCATTTGTAGTTAAAATCTATTCTAGAAATTTGGCCATGGATCTATCAACTACACATGAAAACGCTGTGAAAACATCTTTTCAGCAGCTATGGACTGCAACTTAAAACGGTCTTCTTTATCTACTGCTAAATTACAAATGTAATTCCTGTCCAGTTAGTGGTGCCTATCGGTTAAGCAGTGGAAACGCTAAGACATATCAGCTCAGTCAGAGAAAGTCCTTGCCCTTTTGTGTAGTCTAATGCTACCTTACATGTAAGCTCTTTGTTGAGCCAGAGCACTGTGTGAAATGCGATTTAGGATGAGGTAAGATAAAAGTATTGGTTTGCAGTGTTTTCCAAAATACAAGATTATATGGGTATTCAAGCATAATAAAACAACGATAGGTGACCTGATTTGGCTTTGCAGTTCTGTCTATTTAAAATGCTTTACTGTCCAGAGGCAGGGGGAAATATTTTGTTTGTTTAGAAATTTAAGACCCAGTGTTCTGATTTAGTCCTCAATTTGTTGTGTTCACTGGACAGCACTTAGGCAGGAGTTTCAGGTTTCCTTGTTAGGCCGTTTCACCTCCTGATAAGATTGGTCCTACACAGGGAAGGAAAAAAACCCCTTCAAAATAAAAAAAAAAAAAAAAAAGTCTCTGTAAAAGCTGCAAGAACTGACACAGAAAATAAGGAGCAGGGAAGAGACACCTTTTTAATCACATCCTCTGAAAATAACTAGACCTCAGACTAACCCATTGGCCTGTAATTTAGGCTGCATTGCAGTCCACACCCAAAATCACAGAGAATGGCAAAGAAGTGTGAGTTGTAATTATTTTACACACTCACAGAGCATTTGTATGTAAAATAAGAGTAAACTGCACTACTCCACTCATTTTAAAATTTAACTGGCTTACATATTTCTGGAGTCCATTGTAAAATAAATACCACAGCATTTAAATTTCTTGATTGTAACTAAGTCTGGCTAGTTAGAAACAAAAATTCCACCTTGCCTTTTTTTTCTTCTTTTTTTTTTTTTTATCTTCTTTTTTAATACAACCACTTGGTTGTATTTCAAAGCAGAGTGAGCCATTCAAAAATTCAAGAGGAAACAGATGGGAGATGGGAGACCAAAGTTCAAACCCCTGATCTGTATCAGGAAAAAACCTTAAGCACCAAGCTGTTCTAATAATTCTTTCACCCTTTTCCAGTTTAAAGCAGAGATTTTGTATGAAATCTTGAGAAATTAAAAAAAAAAAAATAGTTGCACCAAGACAGAGAGTAACTGTGGAAGTCTCCTGTTAAATCAGCATTTTCTATTCAAGGAATGCCTTACTGGGAAGTTTCCAACCAACTCTAATTGCAGCATCCTCTTTAAACACATTTGAGTTTTCAGCAACATGCTAAAAACCCACAAGCAAGCAGGCTCTTATTGGTGTAAAATATTTCCATGTTACCGAGGTTACAATGATTAAATAATCTGTCACCAGACAGCTTGATCAACCTACTGAGCTTGCACTCAGCAATCTGATTTCTGCTGACTCCAAGACCCACTAAATCTAACATGGTCCATTACCTAATATAAGTTAAAGCCCACCCTGGCAGGTGGGCCAGCAGGTGTCCCTGCCCAGATAAGGCCCTAAAACATAGGTTCTTTGACAAGCCTTGCAAAAAGCAGCTTTTGGAGATAAGGAGTGTCCACAGCTACTGTTATTTTGGCAGCTCTGCAGCAGCCCTCTATGTTCATGGCCTTTTGGGCAAGAGGAGCGCCAATAGCATGTTATGAAACTCTGCAAGTTCACCTCAGTAACTGGAGCTGTTCATCTTGCCCAGGAGAGTGGCTACACCCAGGAGAGCACTGCCCAGCTGGGAACCAGATGAGAGCCAAGACCACCTGCCCAATCAGAGGCAGAACCATGCACCATAGACAGCTCCATCAATGACTGCAAGCATCCAGAAGACAATGTTTTCATCACAGCATGTGCAGCTACATCTACAACAGCTGCATGTGCAAAACAGAAATCCTTTTTTCTAAGGAAAAATTAAACAAATAATAGAACACCTTCCTTAATCTGTATGACGGTTTTGAAGCCTGAGAAATTCTTGCCCCACACTCCAGTAACTCCAGCCATCCTTGACATGTATGAGGATGCAGTGGCAGCAAAGCAGACCACCTCTTGGAATGAAGCATACTTTTTGGTAGAAAAGAGCCATGAGGCAGCCTTCAGTAACTCCTATGCTGTTACAGAAAACAGCAGTTTTGGAAAAACAAAAGTGTGAGGGGTCACACGTGCAGTTTTAAGGTGAACCATTATTCATTCTGAGAGGGATGGTAACCCACTATCAAGCCTTTTTTCTTTTCAAAGATACTCCTGAAAATTCTGTAAGCAAATAACTTACAAACAAATACATTCTAGAATGGTTTCTTAACCAGGTCCTAAGCAAGCAGCCTTCAAAAAGAGAGGCATTACATACAACAATACTGCTATGCAGATGGGCTATGAACTAGAATCCACAACACTTTGTGAAGATTTTCATGATGCCACGTCCCTGCAAAGCCATTACATTCAGCAAGGCAAAATATCACTAAAGCTGTGTGGATGTTATTTTTGAGTGATATTTTTCAAGTCCACTACAGTTTTCAAATTTTTATCTGGATTGTGTGTGAAATAATGGAAGTAACAGTAACATAACTAATACCAGCTCCAAACATGCAACCAACACTCTCTGAGGGTTGAATGCTTGTGCACACAGGGGCACATGTGTTGGAATATGCACTTCAGGCTTCATTCACAGTTTCTGCCAGCCACGCTTTTACTCTCTCTAACTGTAAATCCACCTAAGTTTGAAAGGAAAACCAATACTGTTTTCTTTTTTAATCAGCATGTGCCACCTATCCTGCAGCCATTTAATGTACAGAGCTCTCACTGATTCTCTGTGACTTCTGTTTTCTGTAGCTAGAATAAGAAGAGATAATTCTTGGACAGAGGAATGGAGTGCACCCTCAGCAAGTTTGCAGATGACACCAAGCTGCGTGGCACAGTCAACTTGCTAGAGGGCAGGGATGCCATCCAGAGGGACCTGGACAGGCTGGAGAGGTGGGCCCAGGCCAACCTCATGAAATTCAATAAGGCCAAGTGTAAGGTCCTGCACCTGGGTAGGCACAATCCCAAGCACAAATCCAGGCTGGGTGGTGAATGGCTGGAGAGCAGCCCTGAGGAAAGGGACCTTGGAGTCTGGGTTGATGAAAAGCTCAACATGAGTCTGCAGTGTGCACATGCAGCCCAGACAGCCAACCGAGTCCTAGGCTGCATCAAGAGAAGCGTGGCCAGCAGGGCAAGGGAGGGGATTCTGCCCCTTTACTCTGCTCTCGTCAGACCCCACCTGGAGTACTGTGTGCAGTTCTGGAACCCTCAGCACAGGAAGGACATGGAAGTGTTGGAGTGGGTCCAGAGGAGGGCCACAAAGATGATCAGAGGGCTGGAGCAGCTCTCCTATGAGGACAGGCTGAGAGAGTTGGGGCTCTTCAGCCTGGAGAAGAGAAGGCTTCGAGGGGACCTGATAGTAGCCTTCCAGTATCTGAAGGGGGTGTACAGGAAGGCTGGGAAAGGATTATTTACAAGGTCCTGCAATGACAGGACAAGGGGCAATGGGCTTAAACTGGCAGAGGGGAGATTTAGACTAGATGTTAGGAGGAAGTTCTTTACAGTGAGGGTGGTGAGGCACTGGAACAGGTTGCCCATGGAGGTTGTGGCTGCTCCCTCCCTGGATGTGTTCAAGGCCAGATTGGATGAGGCCTTGAGTAACCTGTACTAGTGGGAGGTGTCCCTGCCTATGGCAGGGGGTTGGAACTGGATGATCCTTGAGGTCCCTTCCAACCTTACCATTCTATGATTCTATGATTCTATGAATTCCCTTTAAGGCAAACCACCAACGTTTACATTATGCCCATGCAGAGTATGCCTATGGCCTACAATCTCCTTCCTAGTGAATTCACCTCCAAAACTGCTTACATTCCACCAACATGAGAGGGAGGTTCAGACTCTTCTGAACAAGGAATGCACCAAAACCAGGATCATTTCTCTCAATTATTACACTAACTTTCTATACCATGGACAGAGACCTACAGTTTTGTGTTTTCCCCAACTGTCCTCTATTTGAAGCACATTAGTGTCATAGAAGTCCTTACTGTTGCAGTCCCAGACCTACCAGTTTGAGAACCCACAATATCATTCCCTTCCAGAGTGCTACAATCTAAAGGATAGCTGCTGAACAGCAATACAGCATTTCCCATCCACCAACACCTCCGCCTGCATCTCCACATCTGTAAAGTGATCTTGTAACATATCTACATTGTAGAAATACTTTCCTTTTTCATTTTCTCAAAGGATTGTTTCTGAAGTGAGGCAAGACTTGCTTCTAGGTACAGATGAAAAGGCACCAGTTTTCATTTAAATATAATTTCAGCAGAAAATACCAGATATGTTCTTAAATGTCAGCAATACTTAATTTCCTCCATGCAGTACTCTGAAACTTAATGAGAAATGTAGTCTGAAATTTAGTGAGAAATTAAGGGGGTTGCTAGTGCAGCTCTAAACGCATTGTACAAAATGCATCTTGTTCAATAAAAGCACACAAAAAATCAGCTGCCAAAGAAAAGAATAAAAACAAGGAATCTCTCATAAAGAAAGCAAAAGGAGCACACAGAGAGGACAAAGGTGAAGGGGCAAAGCTAATCTGCAAGGAGAAGGTCAGCCTGAGGAACAAGAAAAGAAGTATGTTTAGCCTGGAACACAAAAGTTGACAGCAAAGCTGGAATGCTTCCTTTCACCTACCCTGCCAAACCCCTTTTTAAAACATGGCTTTTAGATCACTTCCTATCTCAGCTCCACCAATTCTGTCCCATGAGGTTGCTCAAAATCCCTCTGACTAAATATACAAAAAGATGCAGGGCTACTACTTTTTCGCTGTAAAGTGTCAGGATCGGTCTCCACCACTTACTGTTTTAACATGTATCTTCAGCCACACAACAGCTGTGCTTCTCCTTTCCTCCCCCCACCACCAACAGCATTTAGGAGCAGCTGAGACACAAGTTTTTGAATGAACTGTGAGCCAAGATGTTTAAACCCACTTCCCTATATAACTTAAAATAAACTCCCCCCCCCAAAGGGGAATATATCATGTCCCCTCACTGCTACAGATCTTTTCTTTGTGCTTGCCTACCTTAAAAGCAGAATGGACTTCTGTGCAAACCTTGGTAAGTACAGGGCAGAGCTGTGAAAACAGGAGACCTCCCAAGACCTCGGCAGCTGCCAGGAATTTCTACCTTCTGTAAGAACATGCCACTTGAATGAAACTGCTAACAAGAAAGGTTTTGCAGCTGCCTTCTCCTCAGGGTGAGCTTCTCCACTTGGCATACACACTGGTGCAGACACTTGAACTTTAGTTTCCCACATCCCAAGGCAAATGTCCCAGTGACATAATTACTGAAACAGTGTCTCTGAGGCCCAGGTACTACAGGAATGTATGGAGCAGAACTCTGCAGCTCAGAGGTCAGAGAATTCAGTTGGGATGTGGGAAATCTATGTTCAACTCCCTACTTGCCTGATTTAAAGCCTGCTCTTGAACTGGAATCTCTCAGGTCAATGCTGTTATCATAGGGGCATACAGACTGTCTTTTCCCCTTCTCTTTGTTCCAAAAGTAATGATCTGGGCCATAAAAGGCTGGTGGGTCATTAAAATGCGTAAGAAATGGAAAAAGTATGCATGAGGAATGCAATAACAGACAAAGGGAGATAAGGAGGAGGAGTGAAGTAAGAGAAACAGAAAAACAGACAATTAGAAAGGCAGAGAGGTGAAAGGGGGAAATGTAGCTACAGTTTGGTTCTGAAGTTTATACATTTATTTCCACCAAATCATAAGCAAGCTACTTGAAGATCCTGCCTCCCATTGCTTCTTAACTTTAAATTCTTGGAAATACAGACATTGCTTAGTAATTCAGTCTCCTAAGACTATTCTCATTCTTCCTCTTTCCCACATTTAAATAGTTCTCATCTCTCCATGCTCTCAATTAATTCATTATTTTGGCTAACATACCAGTATGTGGAACACTGAGTTAAAGCCATGCTTACCTCTGATTTTATTCATCTACAGCAGGAACAAGCGTAACTCCAGCTCACTTTAATCTACACTTCCATAGATGACAGGAGAAAGTTACTGTACAACCTTCTAGCTCCATCAGGAGCCCTAAGTTCTCTAAAGCTGTACAATGACCAGCATTTCCCTATGCAGATTTTTAAGATGCAGCTCAACCCTCAAAAGAGTGATTTAATTTGCACCTTCATTAGCTTACCTCAAAAGGTACCGGGACTGGTGGTGGCGGTGGCTTTTTCAGTTCTTCACATTTTCTCTTTTTACATATCCGGTGACTGGTTTTGCGTTTCCTGCAACAGCTGCATTCTTCACAATTTGTTTTCCGCAGACAGGGCTCACAGACTCCACAACGCCTTCGTTTCTTTTTCTCTAGCATAGGGAGAAGAGATGAATATGGAATACGGTAATCACCAGCTGGATTTTTGAGAGAGGATGGCCCTGAGGCCTCAACTGCTTCAGTGTTGTTGCTCACATCCTGAACCAAATTCAAGCTTACTCCGACACTTCCCAGCTGTGATGAATAATCATTATGCTGCAGTCTTGAGTCAGCTGGCAAATCTGCATTTATGGCTTTTTCTGAGGCAAGATCAGATATTTCCATGCCTGAAGGCAGCTCTGAAACAAAACCTTCAGAGAATTGTCCAGAGCTTTCACCAGAGATTTTCTCAACTGTGCTTTTTTCTAAATCTGGAGATAAAGTGGGAACATAGCCTGAATTCAAAATTAACGTTTCTGCATCGATACATTTAACAAGCTGTTCAATGGCCTCCACTTCAATATTGTTTAAAGAGGTATTTGGAACTGGTTCACATACTGTAATTATGTTTTTTGAGTCAGATTCTGAATTTACTCTTGTACAGCTCAAATCCAAACTTGAGTCAAGTCCTGTGTAAATGGGGACAAAATCCACAACCAGTTTCATGTGAGATGCTGCAAGTGAGCTTTCACCTTCAAAATGTAAAAGTGAATTTGATTCAGTGGCAGCTACAGAGCTGAAATTTGAACCAATGTCTCTACTCTCAGGCTCTGAAGTCCAGCCTGCCTTCAGGCAGGACTCTGAAAATGAGTTTGCATCTGCTAATAAATGTTCTTGTGAGTTAAACTCAGAGGTAACTATAGGTTTAGAATTCGAGTCTTGCTCTTCACTAGGTAGCACCAGGTCTGACTCTGCTTCAACATGGGATTTAGCAAGTGGGACTGATTCTACTAACAGTACTGCTGAGCTGAGGTCTGAGGTATCAACAGCACTGGAGTCAGGTTCTTTACTGTTAGGCACTGGATCGAAGGGAGTCTCCACACACACCTTTGAGTTTGAGTCAGAGGTGATTATGGAGTCAGAAGGAAAAGACAGAAACACAAGCGCAGCATCTTCAACAACTCCTTCAACCGAACTATCTGTATCAAGGTCACTGGGTGTCTGTTCACAAGACAAATCTTTGTGCTTGCACTTCACCTCTGATGCTTCTGTATCATCATCAGTTGGCTGATTACTAGGAATGGAGTCTTTTGTTTCAGGTATTTCTACCTCTTTGTCTTGACTGGCACATGTGGTAGCAGGCTCTTCACCTGCACTACATGGAGGATCTTCTACAGGTAGAGGAATTAACTCATTTTGTGCTAAATCTTCTTTCAAACCACTTTTGCCTGTTTCAGTATTTTTTCCTTCTACTACCGACAGGGCTCCTTGCTCATGCTTTTCCTTTGTTTCTAGTATTTTTTGTGCTGCAGCTTTCTTGGGTTTTGCAATTGTGGCAGTTCGAGACAACCTATGGGAGAATGATCGATTGCGGAGAGACATTGTAAAGCCATTAATGTTGAAAGAATCCTGGCTATGGAAGAGGATATTGTCAGCTTTCTCCAAAGTCACCCAAGATGCTCCAGATAAGGTTCTGGTTACACTGCTCCTGAGAAACCTACCTGAAGAGCTCATGATTGTTTTCTTTTCTTGTTGTTTTTTCTTAGCATCTTTTTCTTGTGCTGGTTTTTTGCTTTTTCCAGAACTAACAGCTTTCGTGGAGGTCTTTGTGGTTTTCTTCCTCACTTGGCTTGACTTATTTTTGCCCTGGTTAGTTTTCCTTTTGCCTAACTCTTCCTTTTTGACTAATCTGGAAGGTCTTGCGTGGTGAGCCATCTCTTCGGAGCAGCAGAAATATTAAGAGGAGAGATGGAAAAAAATCATGAGCTCTTGTTTCAATAGAAAACTGCATGCTCTCATAGCTGCCCTCTGTGGTGATCCAGCATTAACTCTGAAATAGAAGATAGAAAACAACATTTAAAAAAATAATTCATGAAAGGTGGACATAGATTAAACTGGCCATTAAAAAACATTAGAAATATTGGTACTGAACTTTATGTTCAGTTCAGATAAAAGCTTTGAAAAATGTTGGTATATAGCAAAATGGAAAGATTGTAGAAGTGCTTGTAATACAAACGAAGCAGCAAACAGAGCTGTTGTTGGAGGCAAAATCACTTTACTGTCTTATGTCAGTTTTAAGAACTTTGAATCATCTCGGCCTTATTAACCACCCCTTCCCTTGAATAAGAATGGATAAATTTTATGCCCATAGCTTTATGTTCAACAGCTTGTCTATCACTGTAAGGACAACCAAGGAAAAAGAACAAAGCCAGTTTGTGTCTGTGCACTCATATGCCAGGACAGCTCTCATTTCTTTTACCACCCATTGACTGTCCACTGGTGCAATCCTGGCTAAAGTGGCAGAAGTTGCGGGGGAACGGAAACAGGGAAGAACTGAATCTCACAGTGTTATCTCCCAGGATAACATACCAGCACACTGAATCAAACTGCAAGCCTTGATGCTGTCCTATCTAGCTATATCAAATGTATTATGCAGACAGTCATTTCTGCTTCATCATTATGACTACTAATGTATATGCCACACAGTCATCCTAAGCTTGCCCCAAATACAACGACCGTGCAGAAGCCCCCCACCTCCACAAATACTATTCAGTCACTTCAGAAAATACAACCGATTATTCATGACACAAATCAGTTTTCTTGAAGATAGGTTGCAGTTCTGTATATGTAAAGCAATTCTCAGAAGCACATAGCTTAAGTACATGGTGCTTTTATAGCTTTATTTAGCTATGTGAATAATCAAATAGGTAGACAAGAGCAACCTAAAAACGGGAGTGGGCAGAGCAAGAGACTGTAGTCTCAAGCAGGAGGGTACCTTCCCATTGTCATCATTCCTCCGAATTTCTCAAGACCAAATAAAGTCACCTATAAGCTGCCTTCACTTTGCTGACGGGTAGAGGAGAAGGAAGAACAAAAAATCCTAGCCTCTAAAGCATGTTCAAAAAAGGAATCCTGAATTCTAAAAGAAGTAGGAAAGGGAATAAACATTCTACCAAGTTCCTGACACCACTATCACATTAAAAGGCTGGTAGGGCAGAGTGCACTCAGCTTCACGTAACTTCAACCCAGCCTTGAAGCCAAGAGGGAGAGCATACAGAAGCTACCTTTACTCACAGCCTGCTCCGAACTTTGCTGAACCTGTGCAGAGCTGCACTGGTGCAGATCAGTCTGCTTGACACCACAGAAATGCTTAACAGTACTACACCAGCCAGGTTTGACTGTTTTAGGGCAAATAACAAAGCACAGGGCACTTGAAGAGCAGGCCTCACATGCAGAACAGACCTCCAGACCATGAAAATATATCTACAGCACAATGGGCACGGAAAGCTTACAATCATCTGCACCAAACACCACATTAGCCTGCCAAGGGGGTGGTCTACCACAGCCCAAACACACATGGTCTCTGTGCAGAACCACCAGCTCCTGCTGCTCCCCAAACCAGCATGTTGGCTGGGAGTTCATTACTGTCTTGCTCTTGAGCAGGCTGACCAGTGGCCACAGTGCCTACCAATGCTAACACTAACTCCCAAACTCTTTTAGAATAGCTTATTTAAAGCATTTTGAAACCTAGCTCTTTGTCCATTCAGCAGCACTAAGCCAAATGATCCTGTGCTCTACAACATATAAACCAAGTATCTGACCTGAACACAATGTGATCTGTATCTTATCTTCATATCCATGAAGATTACTACCTAGAGAAGATCTTCCACATAAATACCATTTCAGAGCCAGAACTGCTGTAGTGGCTAAACACACTTCTAAGGTCAGATCATAAAATAATGCCCACAAGCTAACATCATCCCTCTTCCACCACAGCAAAACATCCAACCTGAAAAGTCCAAATAGACATGTACCATTGTTTATAATTGCAGGTAATGCTTCACATGTCACAGGATAGACCTTAACAGCTCCTGCAGAAACACTCTGTGAAGGTTGGGTCAGACAGTGAAATAGCAAAATAAACAGAAAGCTGAAATGAAGGTAATCTAAGTGTTTCCCTCCCTCTGCCCTTCTCTGGAGATGCATGCCTATAGGGGGACATGAACATTACCAGTCACCCTATGAATGGAAGGAAACATTGGGATTGCATCAGCAGGTCCATGAGACAGTCATCATCAGTCTGCAAAAAGCTTCCTCAGTTTTTTACGGGTTTCATTTTGACAGAGGCTAGGCTCTTCATTCCAAATGATAGCCTGGAGGGCTGCAAACCAGTCAGAAGCAAGCAACAGGCAGTGCATCTGCAGTCATTAGTGGAAGAGGCTAGGTAACAGTGGCAGGAGAGGAAATGCAAGCTACTTTCAGAGACTAGAGCCAAGAGAGCGAGGAAGCAAGCAAGCAACAAGGGCCAGGCAACATGGAAATGTGCGAATCAGGAAGGGGCACTGCAAAGTTTTTTGGTTTTTTTTTTTTTTTCTTTTATCAGCCCTGAAACAGAAGCAGAATGATGAGAGAATACAGAAGATCTGGAATGGGAAAAGACTGGATTTTTCCAGATACTGAATGTGCATAATGCTTTGCTTAGTTTACTTCTCTACACAAGCAGTTGCCACTGCTATTGTCAAACTTTGGGAAGCACAATCATCAAAATTATTTATTAGAAGCATCATTTGTAACAACTGTATATATATAAATCATTATAATTACATGACTTGGAAATTGCAACATGGTTGCTTCAGGACTGAAGAAACAAGACCATCTCAGAATTTTCACTTGTTTTTCGGTGGTGGGATTTTTCCTTTGTTTTGGTTTTCTTTTGGTTGGTTGGTTGTTCTATAATGCAGAAAAACATACTGGTATGCCAAGAATATAGAAAAAGTAGCAAAGCTCAAGTCTTGCTTCATTTCAGGGTTAAAATTACAGGCTATGAACATCTAGTGGCTGAAGACTTCCCTTTTTCTTGGCAAACAAAGAAGGCTAATATTTGTAGCAAAGGAACTGACATTCACAGACTGCCTCAATGAAAATGGCAAAGGGTGCTCATATTTTTCTCGTTCCGAAATGACAATACAGGGGCACAAGAACAGTAACAGTCTTATCCATTTTGTTTCAGCTTTGTCAGAATTTATGTTTCTCAGAAGAAATCCGGGAGATAGGCCCCTAAAGGAATTTTCTTTTCTCCAATTAATGTTTAACTTTAGTTATATTTGTCTAGGACTCTAAGCATTTGATCCCCAAGGTGACTATAAGGTCTCGAGACAAATGCCTGCCAGTAAGAGATCTCTGCTTCCCTTAAAGAAAGCCCATAGTGTTGATGAATACTAGTTAGTCACAGCAACCTTAACTGCAAGATACAAACTATTTTAATAAGGTGTCTAATAAAACTGAATTACACTGTTATGCCCTTGTTTGTTCTTTCACATTTAGGACCAAACTTTTAAGCAGCTACAAGCTAAGTATTCAAATCCTGTTTCCTACCAACACTAGGAAATATTATACTTTCCCTTTTCCATTTCAACCACAGTTAATGATTCTGTTAATGCCTGCAGTTGCCAATTGTCTCCTGTCACTTCTTAAGGACAACCAACAGCTGTATCACATTAGCCACATTCCATTGTAATAAATTAATTGTATTTCCGAAATACTTATGTGGACTTTGCAATATTATCAAATATAAACCTCATAGGGCAATAAAATAACTGCCCTAGGTAATAACAGTGCATCCTGAAACTGTTAATTGAGCTGACTTATCTCTTCTTCTAATTCATGTGAAAAGTAAAAGCTGATTTTAAGGCCTGTTGCTTAATTTTTATTCATTCACAGTAATAAATCTGGAGCAATCCCACTGACTGCTATAATCCTCAGCAAAGACTGATAAAAAGCTAATCAAGGGCTAAATCTTTAAGCTTCCTCTTGGTCAAAATTCCAAACAATTGTAATGAGAATTTTGCATACAAAGTAATTGGAGAATTTAACCCCATACTGCTGAAATTCCTCCAGGGAAAAACCACCAACCAAACAACCAAACCACATAACACTACCACAAACACAAACAACAAAACCACAAATCAACCCAAACCATCCTCATATTTTTCTTATTTACTTTCCCCTTACACTAAAGGACAGATACATAAAGGAAGTTTTATTTTTAGAAGTAGTATCCATCAAGATTCTGTTCCATAACTTTTTTTCTTAATAGAAGATAAGGGGGGGGGAAACGATTAAAATATACACTCTCATAAATCAGTATCAAGTTTTTTACAGCATCGTGAAAGAGATCAGGTAACCCCTGAACAAACACAGCTGCATGAGGAAAAAAATGACACAGGTAGGACTAGTTGAGCCTGATTTCACTACAGGCACTAATTAAATACATTTCGTTTCAGTGTTTAGGTATCTTTTTTGAAGACAGGAGAGATAAGTCCAGTGAAGAAGCAAGATCTGGAACCTTTCATAGAAGTGATTTACTAACACATAGGTTCTAACCAACGAGGGATACAATTTGACTTAGTTGTCATATGAGCTCAGGTCTACATATTCGAACTGAAAAATATCTCATCCTCCAGCAGCAGACACACTAGAGGAGAATGCAAAAGACACCAGAGAAACAGATACTAGAAAATCCGACCTTCACGTTAGCTGAAAAGCTTTTCACATTTTTCTTCAGGATTATGTTATATTATCTGCATATTCTTCTCAGGTGCATCTATGCTGACCTGCTTTTCAGTCTTGCCAGATCCCTTGCATCTACAGATTGCTCTGAACAATACTTTGTCTATGAAAAGAAGGGAAATGGGTTAGGAGAAGGGAAATAGCTTTGATTTTCCCTTTCCCCTTTCCCTAATTCTTTAATCCTTGAGTACCCATTTGGTTTTGTTTAATTAAAAAAAAAAAAAAAACCAAAAAAAAACAAAACAAAAAAAAACTTCTCATCTGCCTTCTAAGTACCATGAATTGTTTCATACAGTCTTGTGAAGAAGCCTCTCCCCTTCCCAGAACAGACAGTGAGATTTCCCCAAGCTCCTTCCACAAAGGCACCAAGGTCCCCCCTCATTCACCATTCTGCAGCCCTCTATACTCTCCTCCAACAATCTTTTTCAGGTGGTGTTTCTATAATTTCACATGCTATTCAAGAACAGTTTTCTGTTTTGGTACATGTTAGTTTTATAGTTTATTTTACAGTAACTTATGCCACTCTTAAGACAACCAAGCATATTTTATCCGCATATATTAAACCTTGACAAGTTTATACCTTCTGGTAGAGTAACTGCAGATCTGGGACAGGCACTGCATGGTGCCACCTCATTTTCTTGGATTCAGAGTATAATCTTTTTCTTACTGATGCTGAGTACAGGCTCAGTTTTGGGCTCCCCAGTTTAAGAGGGACAGGGATCTGCTCAAGAGACTCCAGCGGAGGGCTACGAGGATGATTAGGAGACAGGAGCACTGCCTTATGAGGAGAGACTGGGGGACCTGAGGCTTTTTAGTCTGGAGAAGAAAAGACTAAGAGGGGATTTAATAAATCTTTATAAATATCTGAGGGCTGGGTGTCAGGAAGGGGGGGACAGGCTCTTTTCACTTGCTCCCTGTGATAGGACAAGGAGCAATGGATATAAGCTGCAGCACAGGAGGTTCCACCTCAACACAAAGGGGAACTTCTTTACTGTAAGGGTCACAGAGCACTGGAACAGGCTCTCCAGAGAGGTTGTGGAGTCTCCTTCTCTAGAGACTTTCAAGGCCTGTCTGGATACATTCCTCTGTGACCTGAGATAGACTGCATGGTCCTGCTCTGGCAGAGGGGCTGGACTTGATGATCTCTCCGGTCCCTTCCAACCCCTAACATCCTGTGATCCTGTGAGTAATAGCAGACAATGCTGAGCAGATCAAACACACCTAGGCCTTCATCATAAATTTTTGTCCTCGTTGGACTGAGAATGCCACCTCTGTGCTTGGAGGATAAGTCTGGATGAAGCTGGACTGCCACTACACCTTACTTCCCTCTTCTGTGTGGGGAGAGCAGAGAGCTGCTGTGAAATACACACTCCTTATAAATTCAGCAAGACACATCAGCGTTTAGTATTTTGCAGCGTCATGACTTCATGCACCTGGAAGCCTGCACACTGAGTGAAATAGACACAAAAACACCATAAAAAAACCAAACAACCCCATAGCCCAAAACCCCAAACCCTTCTGCATTAAAGAAAGTTCTATTAAGAGGATATTTTATAAAAGTGTGGCAAGGAACCACACGTTTAAACCACAAACCCATATTAAACAAACAACTGGCACGAAAAATCCATTGTGAAGACCTACACTACATATGCAAACATTCTCCTGGCCCAGGCAGGACCACAGGATTGTTTTAAGCTCTCCTCTGTGCAGCCAAACACTGACCTTAGCAGGAGCAATGCGAAAAAGGCACAAAGGGTTCCTAAATGAAAGCCCATTCCAGCAAAACACAGCAGATATCTTTGAATATAGAAAAGGCAAGCAAAATAAACAAAACCCCTCAGCTAATTTTATGGCACTTTAATTCTGCATTTATGCTGTATGAAATACTGCATGTCTTTTTGCTAATATTTTACTCCATGCTTTAGGGAGTTTGCTTTTTCTTAGCAAAACCAACCCAAAACTAAAGGCTAACTAAATCACCTTATCTCAAGCTCAGTTAAAAGGGGGAGGTGGAGAGAAGAACCTTCAGGCAAAGATTAAGCCTGGAAAAATTCAGCCTGAAAGGTGTTTTTTAAGTAACTGAAAACTGAAAGCTGGATGGAAATGCTCAGGCCACCTTTAACAACCAGAGGTATCACACCAGCCGCAGTAAAACACTACAGTGGGGATTCTGAATTATTGCACACTGAAAACTTTTCTTAGAGAAAGCATAAACATCAGAAAGTTTCTTAGTATGTCTCACCTTGAATTCTTCCCTGCTTACCTGCTTCATGCAATCCAGCCCATCCCTGTCTCCTCCAAGGACCCAATCCCTCTTGACCAGGGCTGAGCCTAATCCCAAAACCAACTACCATCTACCCTTACAGTGCTGGAAAACCTGCTTCTGAAAACCACAAACAAGCCTTCTCCTTTATAGCCAAGGTTGACCAGGCTACCAGCCTAATTTTGCCCCAACAAAGAATAAATGCTGGGTTTTCTGGATTCAACCTCTACTCCCAATTCATGCTGACTGACATTAATGCAAACAAGGTAATTACTGCACAGAACCACCTTCTACATCTCAAGAGCATCTTAAAACCGGTACGGAGTTCAGCTGGTAAGAAATACTATTTGCAAGATTTTAAAAGTTATTTTCAGTTTTCTTCATTAGCTTTACAATTTAAAAGCACCTCTGCCCCAGAACATGCCTTACCCAATCAAGTTTAAATATCTAACTACAAATGCAGTTTTATCCACTTTTGCTTTTGCCTATTAACACTCCCAGAAAGAGAGCTCCCTGCCCTGATCCAGGCTGGTGTTTCTGCCCTGGCCAGCCTCTTCACAGGGATCCGACTCCCACCGCCCCACTGGAGGCTGTGCAGTGACATCGGTGCATTCATTCCCTGATCTGAATGACTATTTGCACACTCCATTCTCCTCCTTAAAGGAGGAGCATCTCACCACGCCGGGCTGCTGCTACATAGGCCAAGACGAAAGTGATGCGATCTACGTCGCTCTTTAAATATCACTGGGGTGCAGCAAGACAGGCCGACTGTGTGTAGGACAGCTGGGCACAAAATTGGCTCGACTCCTTTGACTTCCACGGTGCCCGGTTCCTTCTCCAAGTTCAGCATGCTCCTCCGCTCCCTCCGCGGGCGCTGGCAGCTGTATCTCTGCAAGGTTAACCGCTCCTGCCTTCCAGCAGGCTGCCTGCTCCTTTCTCCTTACCCATCCCATTCGGCGAACCGCATCCTTTTCCCGTGGCTCCATCACGAGCATGGTACGGACCATCTCCGCTAGCACCAAACCTCCAGTTGAGAGAGGGCCACCCCCTCTTCTCCACCAGGTCCAGCAGCAGCTAGACAGGCGCTCGGCGCCCGGGAACACCTCGAGGGCTGCAGCCTCGCCGGGCTCCGATTCCTGTAGTGCAGGCAGGCGGACCCGAGGGGGAAGGGAGATTGGAAGGGGCTGGGACGNCCCCCCCGCCCCGAGCCTCCAGGAGCCCTCCCCGGGCCTGCAGACAATGGAAACGACCCCAGCGCTCATCTGCTTGCACCGGCAGCAAAAACAGGGACCTGTCCCCGGAGCTATTGCCCCCAGCCCCGCACATCAGCGGCACCTCTTAAGGGGGAGGCTGCCCACGCTTGCTTGTCTCGTTGGTCTTTTGGGGGAATAGGATTTTGGGGTTTTTCGATTATTTGTTGTTGGTTTGTAGGGTTTTGTGTGTCTCTGCGTTTTGTTTGTTTGGGGCTTTGGGTTTGTTATCTGTTTGTCGGTTACGTTGGGGGTTTTCTTCTGGAAGGGGGTGGGGGTGGTAGCTACGGGGGGTTTCCGGCTGGCCCGGGGCCCAGGCGGCCGGGCAAGGTCCCTTTAATTGTTCCCTGCCCTCTGCGGACGCTGCAGGCAGTTTGTCTCGCCTGGCGGGTTTTTCCAGACAGCCTCTGGCTGCTGCAGCGCAAACACCCTCCAGCACAGTCAGGGAAACCGGATTTTCGCTCTTTCGGCCAACAAACTGCATTTTACATTTCATTAAAACCCAGCCTGCCCGCCTGCCTTCCTCCTCGCTTCGAAAGGGCCCGACCAGCTGGGCTTCCAGCTCGGCCACGGTTGTGACCGTTCTACCACCTCCTCACTCTAGCGTAGCTCAACTTTGCAACGAACCAAGCGACTAAGCGAAATGGGAAGGGGGGAGAAACAGAAGGTGTGTGGGAAAAAAAGGAGAGGGGGTCCGAAAGCGGAGGTCTATGCCGCCCCCCTGCATCAGCCCCGGGACCCGTCCCACACACGTACCAGGGCTGCGGCGCGGCCGGCCCAAAGCTCTCGGGAAGGGGTGATGCTGGCATGCCTTGGCGGTCCGCGCTGGGAGCGGGGCGAGGCGCGGTTCACGGCCCGGGCCCCCGGGGGCGGGCGGCTCCCATAGCGCGACGAGCCCAGGCGCGGGAGAGGGAGCCCCGGGCCGCGAAACGTGCTCTTGGCGGCGGCCGCACTCGTCGCCCCTGGCCGGACCCTCCGGGAGGGAGCGGGGAGGGGGCGGCTCGGTGGGGCGCTAGCCGCACCGAGCCCTCCCGGCAGGCGACAAAACGCGCCCTGGATCCCCGCAGCTGGAGCGGGATTCACCGGTGCTGGCCCGGCAAGATTCTGGGGAAAGGGGTGGTGGTGGCGGCGGTCCCCTGCACGGCTCCCGTCCGAGAGGCGCAGCCAGCGTGCAAGGCTGGTAACACCAGGGATTATTTAACAACAACAGTGAATTTTTTTTTTTTTTTTAAATTACGCTAATAAGACGAGACGCAAATTAATTCCGTTGCTGCAGAGACTGCGCTTTCACGCCACGTACCTCCCGATTAGCAATGGAGGTGACACCCTCTGAAATCATCCCTTTTTTCAAGGCTCGGAGAAGAAAAGCCTGGTCAGCAATGACGGGAGAGAGGTGCCCCTTACATGTGCCATCTAGGAGAATCCCCAAACACCGAAGTCCACACGGGCCCACTCATGCCACGAGTGGAGCAAAGACATCCAGAAGCATGGGGAGGACGCTGGCAGAGAAGAGCTGTTAAGCCGCCCTCTCTCTTCTGCAAGGAGAAGAAAAAAAGAAAACTTGCTCTCCCCCATCCCCCACCTCATCTATTAAGAGCCGCTGATGATATTTGCTGTTCCTTTCCAGAGGGAAGCCGGTGAGCAAAGTATTATAGTAAGAGAAAGACTCGATCTTGCCTTCTTACACAACTCATCACCACAATCTTTTGTCAGAGTGGAGAGCAGGCCACCAAGTCTAAAAGTCCCTTCAGACTGAAAACCAGATACTGGAAATGGGAACTAGCTGTTGTAGTATAAAGCATTTCCAGTGTGAACTAAATATAGAATGCTAGCCTGCAGAGGGGCTTTTCTACTGCATATACCAACAAACAATACTGTCCACAGCCACTCTTGTAAAGATGCTTTAAGTATTAGTGTTGTGCCAACAATTCCAATTCACATGTGGGAAAGGGGAAGCAGTGGCACTCATCTGCACAGTTCAATATCACTGCTGCAGTTCAGTGCCAGGGAGTAGGTAGCCTGCCTCCAATTTGTACCTCTATCCTCTCCTCCCCTTCCTTGCAGTGAAAAAGTGATAATGTCTGGGAACCTTAGCCAAACTTACTGACTTAGATGCCCACAAAGTGAAACCAACAACACCTACACAACCAACAATTAATTGAACTCTTGCTTGATCAGTTCCCTGGGGAAGGTGATTTTAGCCATGTCAGTTAATGTATAGAAACCCTTTTTGTTACTCTTTGCGTCTCTTGTCAGGTTCAGCTCCAGCTATGCCTTGGCCTTCCTCATCTCATCTCTGCCAATGGAGCAGTGTTCCTCCCACGTTACCCGTCACTTCTGCCACTAGTTGTGCAATTCCCTCTTGCTCTTTATTTTTACCAGAAGGTCTCTACTCAGCTATGCTGCTCCCTTCCCTTCATTGCCTGATTTCTTACACACAGGAGTTGAGATCTCTTGTGCTTTAAAGATAAGGTCCTTACAGATCTGCCACCTCAGTTCTGCTCCCCTGTCCCAGAGGATCTTTTCATGGGGCCTACTGACTAACTCCCTAAGGAGCTGGAAGTTTGCCTTCCTACAGTCTAAAGTCCTGATGCTGCTTCTTGCCTGTCTCCTATCCATTAAGAAGTGCAAAACCAGTTTTCTCAGTCTGACCATTTGCTGAAAACACTGCTTTTCTGGAGGGCTGGAGATGAAGATTTCTGCCATTCCAAAGATCTACTGTCCTAAAAGAAAATGTAAACCAAACTATTACCATAAGATAAAATAATGGATGATTTGAGAAGTAACAGAACTATTGCTTTCCAAGTGCTGCACACCACAAGTAAGAAGAAGGAACTGGAACTTGATAATAAAGCCCCACATAAACTGAGTATGTCTCTTGGGAAGATGGTAATAAGTTGCTTGAACAAAACACAGAGCAAGAGATGAGTAATTTGGGGGTAAATAACAAGCAACGAGGGCTAAGGCTTCATTGGAATAAGCAGCACCAACACATACAATCATGGCTCAATTAAAAACGTGCTAAATGCTACAAAACAAGAATTAACAACTGTTTATTTTCACAGCCACAGACATAGATGCTTATGGTCTTTTTTAACACTAGTAAATATCTTGAGAAGCAAGTAGCACCAGGTGACAATCTTTCATTGTCAACACTAAAATACTCAGCCTACTAAGACAAGCAAGGTATAAATGTTTGGAGAAAACTCGCACAAATACGTGGCTGTGCAACAAAATAGTGGATGAACTCCTTGCACTAAAATACAAATTGAGGCACATGGAAGGAACATGGAAGTGATGGCCTCTGAATTAGATGCTACCACTGAAAAATAGAGGTCCTGCTACTGTGACAGAGACTTCTATGAAACTGCTTTATGTGCTCAAATGAGGTGCGAGGAATCATTACTAAAGGGTTAAACAGAGCAGTAAACATCACCACACCATCTTTATTTAGCCCAGATCTACTATCTGCTTACATCTTTAATGTAATATACAGTTCTGATCTGCTTAAAAGGTGCAACACAAACTTTAAGAAGCACAGAAAAGTGTAACAAAGCTGGCCAAAAGCATAAGGAACAATTAAATACACCAAGATTTTCACCCTGGAAAAAAGACAATCTGGGTGAAATGCCAGCTGATCCACTATAAAAATAAGATCATCATTGAAAGTGCTATCAGAAAGCAAACACTCACTGACTCTCCAAAGTAGAGGGTATTATGTCGACTTATCAGAGGCACTAGAAGACAGCTACTTCATGAAACATGTCAGACCACAGAACCCACTGTCACAGCACGTTGTACGTGCTTAAAATTTATAGATTAAAAAACTTTAAAGCAAAACTAATGGAAGAAAGCATAATCAAAGCTATTTAAAGAAAAAGTACTGTTGTAGTTATAATTACCTGATGTCAAAAGAACGTAGTAAGGAAATATCCCTGTATGTTACTCAAATTTTTGCTGTGTATGTGCTGCTAGCTACCATCAGTACAGTTTTAAACCAGTGGACTTTTGGTTCAACACAGTACTGCCACCCCTGTGTTTTTATCCAAAACAACATGGAAAGTGCTAGGTACATACATGCAGAATTAATAAAACTGGACAACATAGTACCAAGGAAGAGAGTGCATGCACCTGTAAGAGTTCTGTATTGCAAGCAGCTCTGGCAAATATAAGTGTCCAGTGAGCATCCAGAAGCTGTAAGTGGTAGTTGCTCTATGAGAAACAAGGAGCCCCACACAACAGCCAGCAAGACAAGGACCTTCCTAGCCAGCGCCCAGCCCTGCTGTACACAAATAAGGCAAACAGGACAGGCTTAAGGGTGGTACCCACATGCAGGCAGAAATCCAGATAATAAATCAACTTCCAGGAGATGAGGCAATTCTGAGGCTGAACTAAGAAGTCAATTTGTAGGTCAGAAACAGGTCTAGTGATGCAGTGAGCAAGCAAAGCTAGACACTATTCCAGCAGATACTAAGCAGAGTCTGTAGCAACTAAACAGGACCAAAGGCAGACTGTACCTCAATAAAGCCCACAATTCACCCAGGGCTGGTCTTAAACAGAGCTCCTGGGCCCATGAACAGAGGGTATGGGTGGGACACCAGGTACAGCTGGTCAGGTCCATTAGGGCCTGTTAGTACTCTCAGGGCCTTGACCTTGGAAACAGAACTATTCAAGTATATTGTCCTTGAATCAGCCACGCAGAGTCATCTGGATCAGATCTCTGCAACAGGAACATCATCAGTCCAGGCTAGGGAAGGTTAGACATGCCACTGATGCTGAACCTAAGCCCTCCACAAACCACAAGCTCTAGGAATTGCACTGCAAAACCAGCTTTACTTCTTTATAAAAGAGATTGGATTTAACCAGGGTTATCTTGACTATCCCTACCAGCCTTGTAGTGGAAATATGATGCTGGGATAATAGAACTGACTCCCTGTGCAATTACAAAGCCTGGATTAAAGTATCTACCTTGCAAGTTCTCCCTCACACTTACTGCATTGGACTCCAGTGTGACAGTGACCATCCTGCTCCCAGACACAACACAGGCACAACCTGTGAAGCTACTGCTGCACTGATGTGGTGCTGTGCCTGAGAACCTAGCTGAACACAAGCCAACTATTATTAGTGCCTTTGTATTTGTACCACAGATAATCAGGTAAATCACCCACTGCATTTTTAGCTGTCAATATCTGAAAGAAAAGTCTTGAAGAACACAAGTTTAATGCAGAAACTCTTGAATTATAATTGTGGTTTTGACAATCACTTCCTTCTTTAGTCTTTCTTGGCCCTAGTTCTGTAGATTGGCACTGAAAATAAGCTAACATTCGTAAGCATGCTGAACGCAGTTTAAGCATTAATACCATTTTACATAAAGATCAGAAGGGGCTATGATTTCAACTGCTGACCCCCATTACAGAGACTCATTGCATTTATTCTGAACATTCCCTATCAGATGTTCCTGACCTGCAGTAGACAGCAGTTTGCCTCCAGTTTCTCTTTTTATTGCAGACATTTGCCCTTACTTCACTGCATGATGTTGCATGAGCAATACAAAGCATGAGCACAGAATGACTGGGCTGTGCCTGGCAGGTAAAGGGAGACATGGTTAATTGCGCATATACCAACCCCGGTTAATTGTGCATATACCAACCCTGCATTTTTGGATTCTTCAAGTCTACCACACTTTTTCAGTAAGTCACATGGTATCAGAGGGTTGAGGTGTGAAGAAAGGAACCTCACTTGGGGCTTCCATCCACATACTTGGACATCTATTTAAGCTCAGGTCTATAATCACTTCTTGTCTAAGTTACGTTACAGATGTTCTTGCCTTGAGTCCTGCCACTGGTTTTGGGGTTTTTTGGTTGGTACTTGGCTGCTAGATGACTAGTTTCCAGCCTTGTTTTGGGTCTTATCTCCTACTGATCCTGATTTGCCTCACTGGATGGACCCTGGACTTGCTTTGTACACTTGCTGTGATGGGTGTGTCTCGGCACCTGTCTCCGTCCTGCTGCAGGACTGCACCCTGTCGGTAAGGATAGTACCCATGCTGTGGTCACCTTTGGCTCCTAGCACATCTCACCTGAGAAATCACCCCTGTTCTTTCCGTTTGCTGATAGAGAGCTCAAGTGCCACACTAGCAAGGAATTGAGATTTGCTTGAGTATTTCTGTTTTGCAGACTGTGATTCTTGTTGTAGGAAAACAAAATTTAAAAACTTCAAGTTCCTGAGTTTCATGGGAGAAAAGTTCTGTACTTCTGGCAGTTTCGAGTGTCGTTCTGGGCAAAGGAATGGATAATTGGGTAGATGCTACTTTAGACTCCTAACTAGTAAAGATCAGAAACATATATAAAATAAAATATTTAAAAAAAAAATCTTTCTAATTCTTATAGCTCAGAGACATGACACTTGATATAATATATAATCTGTACAATTGTTTTATAAACAGAGCTTAATATGTACAATAATTTTAAAAGCACTGAAAATAATCCTTGCAGCAGGAACTACTACAAAAATAGCTTAGCTAACTTCAGCCTTGATGGTTTATTTCAATTTATAAATATTTGAAATAGTAAAAAAAAAAACCCCAAACAACCTTAATGAGAAATTAAAAACCAAATTACATCTATTGATAAAACTACCTGGCTGCTTGATTTTTTTTCCTTCAACTTGGTAACTCTGTTCTGAAGTCCCTGTAATATCTTGAATTATCAGTCTGCCATGGAAATATGGCATAGTGTCAGGCATGAGTGTAACCTCATTGATATTCTAAATGCTGATGATTTTTAAGAGTGGCTTACAAAAGACAAATCACCAGAGAAATTCACTAAAGGGCATAAAACATTTATAACATTAAGTGACAATAGCGAGAATGTTATGATTGGAAGGAGCAAACAATGAACTACTACTGGAGCTGGTAAAGAAAACAGAAGCCCAGAGCACTTTATAACAACAAGTAACACTAAAGAATTTAAAAAAGCACTATATGCATAAAGGTAATTGCTGAGTTCTTTTGCGTGCAAGTAGATCTCCTTGAGATGTTCTGTTTAATTTTGCAATACAAGTTTCTTATTGCTTTCCTAAATGGCATACACTCATGGTGCACACTTCCTTAAGTTACAACAGTTGACAAAATACCTTCCTGACATATCTTGCCTGTATCCAAAATAAGTAGCAGCCCATTTAGGCAGTTATCTGATTTTTCTAATCACTGGTGAAACTCTAGAAACTAGAGTTTACTCTAGTTGACTTTCAGCTGTCAGTGTAGCTGAAATGCTTTTCTGTGTAAAAGCAGCAAATTAAGTTTCTGCAGCTGGAGCTGTTAAAGCAATATGATTGCTGTGGGAAGGTTTTCCCTGAACAGAATCCTGAAAGAATACAAATTGACTGGGCAAAACCACATCAACAGTGACTGAGGGTTGCTTCAATAATCCACAGAAGAGTTCGTTTTCCTTTAGACACTGACACACGAGAGTGGCTTGAGCAAATACTATGAATTTCCCAGGTACATTAAAAGCTGTAAAAAGATTTAAAGGTTTGAGAGTTTCCTTCTATAAAAGAGTTGTTTTGTGTTTTCTGGAAGAAATCTGTCTATCTTTGCTATGTATTTTATTTATTACTGGGAAAAAATGTGCATTCTAACAGCCATTCCCTAAACACATAAATGACATAATGATCAAACAGAAACACAATTTTCCATTTGCTGAAGTGAACATAATTTTAAGTAATGTAACCTATTAAAAGGAAAAAACAAATCTCTTGAGGACAGGACTGGGAAAAAAAAAAGTCAACCAAAAACTGTTCCAGGAAATTTGTTTGGAAATGGGTTCATTTACTTGAGCAAGCACTGAAACTGGTTTCGGGTGCGTTGGGTGGTTTTGTGTTTTGTTTGTTTGGTTGGTTGGTTTTGTTTTGGTTCTGGTTTTGGTTTTTTTGGTTTTTTTTTTCATGTTAAAGACTGACTTCTAAAAAAGGAATTTTTGGTATGTCAAATACCTGAAACTCGGGTCAAAATGTGCAAAAATTATGTGAGAAATATATGAGTAACTGCAGAAAATTGACAGAAAAGCTGATAACATTACCTTTCTAAACAGTTCCTGGGATCAGTCATTTTCTCCTTCACAGAATTGCAGAACCTTAGAGGTTGAAAGAGATCTCAAGAGATCGAGTCCAATCCCCCTGCCAAGGCAGGATCACCTAGAATAGTTCGCACAGGAACGCATCCAGGAGGGAGATTGCACCTCCTCTCTGAGCAGCTTGTCCCAGTGCTCTGTCAGTCTCACTATGAAGAAGTTTCTCCTCATGTTGAGGTGAAACCTCCTGTGTTCCAATTTGCAGCCGTTGCTCCTTGTCTTATTGATGAGGACCACTGAAAATACCTTCCTTATACCATGCATCAGAATTCAGAGAATGTTTTGGGGTTTTTTTTTTTTTTTTTTTTTTTTTTTTTTTTTTTCCCTGAAGAATGGAGGACAAAAGTTTGGCTAAATGTGTCTTGGAAAGTCCTATACATTGTATTCAACATAACAGAAAACCTTTACCAATTTCAGAACCTGGGGACAGCTGCAGAGATGATCATAGAATCATAGAATGGTAAGGTTGGAAGGGACCTCAAGGATCATCCAGTTCCAACCCCCTGCCATAGGCAGGGACACCTCCCACTAGTACAGGTTACTCAAGGCCTCATCCAATCTGGCCTTGAACACCTCCAGGGAGGGAGCATCCACAACCTCCCTGGGCAACCTGTTCCAGTGCCTCACCACCCTCACTGGAAAGAAATTACTCCTGACATCTAGTCTAAATCTCCTGTCTGGCAGTTTAAACCCATTGCCCCTTGTCCTGTCATTGCAAGACCTGTAAATAGTCCCTCCCCAGCCTTCCTGTAGGCCCTCTTCAGATACTGGGAGGCTACTATAAGGTCTCCTCAAAGCCTTCTCTTCTCCAGGCTGAAGAGCCCCAACTCTTATAGCCTGTCCTCATAGGAGAGCTGCTCCAGCCCTCTGAGCATCTTTGTGGCCCTCCTCTGGACCCGCTCCAGCAGTTCCATGTCCTTCCTGTGGTGGGGGCTCCAGAACTGCACACAGTACTGCAGATTGGGTCTGACGAGAGAAAAAGGCCAGAATCCCCTCCCTTGCCCTGCTGGCCACGCTTCTCTTGATGCAGCCTAGGACTCGGTTGCTGTCTGGGTAGCATGCGCACACTGCAGGCTCATGTTGAGCTTTTCATCAACCCAGACCCCAAGGTCCTTTTCCTCGGAGCTGCTCTCCAGCCATTCACCACCCAGCCTGTATTTGTGCTTGGGATTGTGCCTACCCAGGTGCAGGACCTTACACTTGGCCTTGTGGGACTTTAACGCTTTGCCCAACTACCCACCCCGTTTCGCTTGGGACCAGGTACACACACCACCAGTTCCTCTAACTTCAGCAGAGACGAAGCGGTGGTTGAGGGGCGGGGCGGAGCCGGTCGGGTCGCTGCGTATAGTCTGCCTCTGACGCGATCGGCAAGCGCCGCGGATCGGCGGCCTCGGGCATGGCNCGGGGGAGCCGGGCGGCACCACGCTTTGCCCGCTGGACGACTGAGGGAGTGGCCGCTCCCTGTGCCCAGCTCTGTCCTATGGCTTCCCCGGCGGCGGCGGGGCCCGGTGCCACGCTGCCCCCGGCTGCAGCGCGCCGAGATTTCTACTGGTTGCGCTCATTCATCGCCGGAGGTGGGTGCCTTGAGTGGGCCTTTGCCCGGTCTCTGAGGGCCTGCCGCGGGTTGCGAGGGGTGGGAGGCCAGGCCGGGGCTGGGGAGGCGGAGGTGATTTTCATGTCAATATCCTTTTAAAATGGCTGTGAGGGGTGCTGTCACCCGGGGAAGCGGGCGGCTCTCTTTTCCTTTTTCCTGTGGTGTGCTAATGCGGGCTCTCAGTACATGCGAGCGGCTCGCACGTGTGCCTGACCCAGCGAAGAGCCCGGGTAGTCGCCAGTTCAGTGTTCAAAGAGTCAAATACCCCGTTAGGGGACTAGGAGTCATACCTGTCCCGAAATGCTTACGGCTGCTGCTGTGGGGATCCAGGTGGTGCGAAGCGGTCGTCAGCCTGGCAAGCATGAACCCCCGTTACCAAGCTCCCAGGGAAAAAAACTCGCTCTCCGAGAGAGCTGTCCCGGCTGCCTGTCTGCGCGGCATCAGGGGACGTGTAGTATTGAAAGTTTTCACGTCTGGGTGCGCTCGCTACTGAGTTGGGCTCTGGGGTAGCGAAGGTACACTGCACACGTAGCCCGCTCCTTTGGGGAGAGCAGCCAGGGCTGTTTTCCGCAGGAGGGAAAGAAGAAGCTGGAAGGAAAAGCTCTGAGTCTCTTTCTTTGAGTGCTGCTGCTGCGATTTCGCAGTTGAGAGATGATGACCTGGGTTTTTGTAATCGGGAGAAGTAGCTTATCCTTTTCATTAAGGCATTAAGGGGTTTGTAATACACTTCTCTAGAGGCTGTTTACTTGTCATCGGGGCTGCTTCTGCTTCCTGAGTTTCTCCTTCCCTATTCCATTTAGAAATATTTGTTTACATGCTGACATAAAGAGTTTTTGCATCCCGTCACTTTTCTGTTTCCCCTCTTGGAAAGGTGTTGCAGGATGTTGTGCCAAAACAACTACTGCACCACTGGATCGAGTAAAGATTTTGCTGCAAGCTCATAACCACCATTACAAACATCTAGGTAAGATGGCTGCTGCATTCTAATGTTTGGGTTTCTGTGCAGTGTGTGTGGTTTGGGTAAAAAAGATCTTAATCAGTGTCGGATCTGCCCGGTCGGTTGCTGTGACATGTTTTGTTAGCACTCAAAAAGAAAATGCACTCTGCAAGTAAGTTGTGGTACTGGTTGGTGTGTTGGAGATAGAGATGTCAGAATAATCCTCAATAAGGCCTGTAAGAAACAGGCTTGATATTCCCCCTTGTTGAAGCGAGCAGGAGGTTGGTAATCATAGGTACGGAGCCTGGATCATTTATGTCAAAACCGTCTCTGCTGATAACTGCCGCAGCTTGCTACAGCTCTTGCCAGTTCCTCGGGTCTATGGGTACCCATCCTTTTCAGAGCTCTAGCTCTCACAGGCACCAGTGGTTACATGACAGTAACCAACAAACCCTGCAAGACTCGAGTGCGCTTATGCTTGCAAGCAGCAGAGAGGCTGGTGTGAGTTGAAGATAGAAGTGGATTTGTGCGTGGTGTGAGGTGCAGGTGATCTGTGTTTGGCTCTTGTGTTGGATCATGGTGAGTGAATAGACTCAGTTGTTGGCATGTTCAGAACCCTTCTGTGTGAGGCTGTAACAGTGCCCTCTTCTGCATATAGTACTTGAAGTATTCAGTGTCGTATGTTCCTGATATACATAACATGTTCTGAAATGTAGGTGTGTTACAGTTGTCAAGAAAAAAAAGAGTTGGTTAATTTTTCATGCAATGAAACTATGTAGTTTTTAACTTAGGCACTATTTTTTTTGTTAAAGGTTGGAAAGTAAATCTTGAAACAATATTCAATGAATATGAATTCACTTCACTGTACCAAAAGGGAAACACAAATAATGTGACATTTTGGTAGCAGTTGCATAAGTGTGCACTCAAACCTGCAGTCTAAGAACTTTATGTTGAAATAATTGGTTTGATATTTTAAATTAATTTTTTCAGTTTTCTTTGCCTTGTGCCATAATTGACAAGTAAAATCTTATATGCTTCAATATTTAGTTCTTAGATGTGATGATGGCTATTTGAAATGTCTGACTTGGATGCATGTCCTTGTTATGTGTCAGCAAAATAGAAAACTGTGTGACTGATATACCTGTAGTTGCAGAGACATTGCACATTTGTTCATTGAAGTCCTCGCTAAATGTTTGCACTGTCCTTGCTCTGTGGAGTTGGTGCCACATGGTTCTCAGAGCCTGTGTTTTAAGACATATGAACAAATAACTCAGCATTGCAGGATGGAGAGAAAGTCTAATCCTGGCATAAGTGTTTTCTGAGGCTTGTAATAAGCAAGACATCTAAAAAATGCATAGAATATTGTATTCTTAGAACCTTGGAACATAATTGTTTTATTTAAACTTCCAATGAAAATTTGCCAACTATTTTTTTTCTTTCCTGTCTGAAAATAAGATAAATATCTAAGCCTTTATCATGTTCAGCTGTTACAGTAAGTAGTTGCTTGTGGATGAAAGCTGTTTAACTCTTACAGTTTATTTTAAAAAAAAGTGATTTGATAGCACTTGTGCATAACTAGTATTCATAATAAAGCTGTAGGTTTTGCCCAACTTGTTTGGTCTTGCTTCGTTTCCCATCTATTAAACAGGAGTAGGATTGCTTTTTGTTGCAACCACTGTTGGACAGGGAATAGGACTGCTTTTTGTTGCAACAGTTGTGGAACAGAAGTGTGAGATGTTTAAGTTGTAAGTAATGAGAATCTTAGACTTGTTTGCTGCACTTCATCAGTGACAGCATTTACTGCATAATCTACCATGCAGCTATATTAGATCGTTCTCCCATGGTTTAAGTATTTTTTTAATTTACTGAATCGCAACTCAACTGGTTTCCTTCCTTCTGTTGCTAGTATTAGCTTCTGTGGGTGGACAGTGTCACCTACAATAGCCTTACCTGCAGCCTGGGCAAGTTGTGGGGTATGAAGCTGTGTAAATAATTTAGAAAGAGGTTCAAATCTGGAAAGTGAGAAAGGTGTGATAAAACTTAACTTGAAACCTCCTTCTTTTTGGTAAAGTATGGATGTTGAAAGTAGATTTTCTGCTCTTAGATCTTCATAAGCAACGTGATCCAGCCTTAGTTCTGTAGTACTTTCTTATTGTCAGTAATGTGTATTTGATTACTTTTTTCCTCTTTTCCTTTCACCAGTGTAATTTTCGAATAAATTTTTTTTGTGTTGCTGGCAGGAGTTTTTTCTACATTGTGTGCTGTCCCCAAAAAGGAAGGTTACCTTGGGCTATATAAAGGAAATGGGGCAATGATGATTAGAATCTTTCCGTATGGCGCAATTCAGTTTATGGCATTTGACCAGTACAAAAAGGTAGTTAAAATTTATTTTGTTTTCTTTTTTTTTTTTTTCTTCTTTCTCCAATGACTACACAGTCCTTACATGATAAAAACTAACACTGAATCTTGTGTCATTAATTAGCTGCATGTCTTTCTTGAAGGTTGTTTAGTTTTATCTGAATCTATTAATTAAAAATGTCAGGGCAACAGTGAAACTATTTACAAGGTTGCTTAAGAAAAAATCCCTTTGATTTTTTGTAGCTTTGTTTAGAGTAACACTTTTTTTTTAACAAAAGGAAAAGGCAACTGAAAATTTGCTATTTGTAATGCTTTAAGGTAGCCCTTTGTGAATAACATAAAATGGAACCTATTTATTGTAGTTTGTTGGGATTCTTAGTACTTGATGGATGGAATAATTTAAACATGAAAGAAAGTCTATCTGGTTATGACTCTTACTTGACCTGTCTGTGTCAGGCTCTAGATAAAAATGAGCTGGCAGAGAAAACGCTCATTTCAGTGTCCCGTAGGACTAGTGGATTCCCTGCTGGTCTCATGCATTTACTTTTTCACGATAAATCTCCACAATGTCTGTGGGAGATCAAGTGCTAACATGAACATGATTTTTACACATGGCTTATGTGGTAAAAAGTACTATTTTACTGTTAGCAATGAGGAATCTCATGATTGAAAGGTCACAGTTAGTGCACAGTGAAGTAAATTGCACGATCTTTACAGGAGACAGACTGAAATGGTGATTCCCTTTCCTAAAGACGAATTTCAGAAGGCTGGTACAAAGGAGTATCTGTAGCGAGTTTCATATGTTTTGTTTTGTGCTGTAATCATAAATGCTGTTGACCTGTGCCTGTTTTGTGGTGTTGAATAAAAGACTGCATGCTATGATTTATAATGAAATGGTGAATCTGCAGATTTCAAGAAACTATTTGTCATCATAGCAGTTTCTTTTACCCATTAATTGACAATAAACATGCAAGGTGTTTTGCAGGAATGAATAAAGGGACAAAAAATTCTTAAGCACATACTAAATTATTTTCTTTATAGAAGAAAGTACTTCTTAACTAGTCTCAGGCTTTGTTAAATTTCTTACTTCCTTCAGGACAAAATGTAACTGAAGAAGTTCTTGCTCTCCAGTGCTTGTCAGATTTTTTTTTTTAAATTTTTTTTTTAAATCCACCTAAAATCTTAAAAACATCTTTGCAGGAGTATGTTTTGCATGTTGTGCTTGGAAAAAAAAAATTGTTTAGATGTCACTTCTCAACTTTGCCCAGTGTCCTTTGCCCTCTATCATGCAACAGGAATAGTATTCAGTTTGCTTTGTTTGGTGCACATTAAATATCACTAAATAAAAGATGTAGTTTCTGAAGCAAACAGTGCAAATACTTCCAACTAATTGTACAAATACTTTGAACTAGTTGTTCTGCCTTGTAGAATTTTAGCACTTTCATGGTTTTAGTAAGAAATCTGTAACAGCAGCAATGTTCATAAAATTCTTCTAACAGCAATTAAGTGCTCTGTTTTTAATTTGTCGCATTGTAAACTTCTTGGAAGCAACTACAGAATTTGCATGAATGCACTAATAGACCCTGTAATGTACTGCTCTGTGTTTGCTGATACTCAACTGTTGCAAATGTTTCATATTTTGTAGGTAATAAAGAAACAACTTGGGATTTCAGGGCATGTGCATCGATTAATGGCTGGATCTATGGCAGGTATGGTTTAGTATTCTGATTGCAGACATCTCTTTTGCTGAAATGTTAATATTTATTTAGAGGATGATTTGATGTGTTTTCACATGAAACTGCTGCAAATTTGTATTAAGAAGAAATACTAGTAGATGTTAGTGCAATAAATAGTTGCCTAACTGAAAACTTTTTGTCTGTGTATTCTATAAAATGTATTTGTTCAGACACTGAATTTTGTGTGCTGTAAGTAACAATTTTTATAGTAAATATTTTAGTAAATTAAAAATCCAGTCTCATCAAGATGAAGCATACAGATGCAGTTTTTTGTGCTCCTCAGTCTGTCTGCCATTGCTACTAGGATGAATATAAACCTGTAGAAAGAGAACTGCAGCTCTTGAAATTGACATTCTTTGGATTTCCTAGAAACGCTTGTACTTGTCAACACCCAATGCAGGGTTGTCATGATACCCTTTCACGTCATGTGTGTGAATACTAAAACCATAATTTATTAGTGCAATAGTAGCAGAAAAAAACATTTGTTAGCTAGCTGTATATAATATGATTATACATTTCTGTTTCCCTCTTGCTAGTCATTCAGCCAAAAATAACTAAGAAAAAACAGGGAAAGGTAAGTAATAGTAGACTGAATTTTATTTGAAGTGGTTCTTCATGTGTTTTTACTTTGTAAGACAGGCTTAATGCTGTGTGGTGGCAGCCCTTAAAGTTATGGCATGTATCTTCTTTTGGAATAAAAATACTGGAATTTCTGTAAATACTACCATTAGTTAAACTAGGAGGACCTCATGAGAGTATTTTGGCTTTGCATGTCCTCAGAGGGAAAGGAGAAAGAATTAAATGAAACAATTCAAAAACCCCACAAAGCTTATTTGACAAAGCATGTTCCAGAACTTGACTGACTTAAGTATGTAAAAGAATTGGGGGAAAGTACACAGACGTTTTGTTTTATTTTGTTTTTTCTCCCTCTAGTTTTAAGTGCCCTAAAGAACAGTTTAAATATTTAGTTTTTTTTTTTCCCCCAAAAGCCTGTTAGCTTTTTCAGGAACCTTTTCAGAGATCTGGAACCTGACTTGAGGCATTGTGAAAACACTGAATAATCGGCTTAACTTTTGTCAGTGTTGGACATGCTGGAATTCCTTGTGCAGATAAACAATCTCAGATGCTATTAATTTTAAGCACCTTACTGATTAAATGGGTTTTGTGTGGTTAGTCAACAGACCTGAGTTGCCTTCAAGATAGTGGGAAACATTCAAATACCTTTAGTAGCTGATAAACAGGGTTGAGAGCATATCCATGGGGAAGAACAAGGCATTGAGGATGGGAGTAGTGAAGTGAGAGAAGAGAAAAACCTATTGTAATGCATATATTTAAGGAGGCCAAGTTAAAGTTACTGTGGAAACTTTAACTCTGAATTTCCTGAGTCTTGTGTGATTCAAATTTCATCTGTAACACCTCATTAACAGATAGATGATGTTTAACTTTTTAAACTAAGACTGAGCTGAGGAGATAATAGAGAAATCATAGAGTTTAGTGGAGAAACAAAATGATCAAATAAGGCTTATATCCAGATCTTGGAATTTTCCATTTGAAAAAATGAATTAAACTGCAGGGAAAAAAAAAAGCGTATTCCTGCACTTAACTGAAAGCCAAAATGTTATCTAGAATAAAGTCAAACTCTACGCAACTAACAGAGAAAGATGGTTTTGTGGTTTTTAAAATATTTTTGCTTTCAGTCAAAGCAATTGGAAAGTAGTGCTGTTTAAATAGTATGTCAATAACATCTATTTGAGTCAATATATGAAAAGAATCTATTCTGTTTATTTCTTTAGACACAGTCCAGAACCAAACACTATTATACTGGAGGTCTAACGATATTAGGACTTGTAAAGCAGTTCTTTAACCTGTCTGATAAATATTCTTTGTCATCAGCTATTTCTCTGTAGATACTAAAGTTTATTTCTCTCAGAAGATGCCTCCTTGATAAATTAATTTTTCTACTAATTAAGGAGCATATCTTCTACAGTTCAAGGCTGTAACTTGTGCTTATCACTTCTTGAACTCTCTGAATCATATGTTAGTACATAATTTTGTCTACACAGTTATTGATAAAGTACAAAGACCATGAATACAGACATAAAAATGCTTATCAGATGCTTGCAGTATGTCATCTTTGTACATGCATCTTACTTCACTCTTGCTATGGGTTTTTTTAAAAAAACTTTTATTTTCTAAGACAATCACTAAGAATGGGGGAGTAGTAGTGAAATTGGGAGACAGAGATAAATCCTTCTACAGCTAAGCTTATTGTTGACTCCCAAAGCCTGGGAAGCAAATCAAGGGCAGTCTAATTCCTGCTTCATTGACACTAAATCTCAGTAAAGGTCTGTGTAACCCAGTATCTTGTCCACAAGAGTGGTCAAAGGTGCTAGAGGACAACATGGTAAGTGAAGAATGGTCTTTTCCCTGACTGATGCATCTGCAATGGAAGTCTGCTGTATTTGAAAAAGTGGTTCCTTAAAGCAATGAGGAGCTGCCTTGCCCTATTATGATTATTTCAGATCAGACACTAGAAATTGTTCCTGTTTAACCAGCCATGGGAGAAACTTTTGGCTCACTTCTCACTATTTGGGATAGCCTTTACTTCCTTAGGACAGGGCCTTAAGATGCTATGGTCTAACTTCTGTTAGCTATAAATATGAGTAGAGATGAGATCTGCAGTTTCATAGACTTCACTGCAATGACTGTGTGTCAAAGATGGCAAACATTCCTCCCAGACAGACAGTCTGAGGCCCAATGGAAATCTTGATCCCTTATATATATATGTTTTGCTTATATTCACAGTAAACACTAGCAAGCCTCTCGGTTGCTTCAAGAAAGCATTTTTTGGTGGATGATATGAGACACCCCATTTTTATTTTGAATACTTGGCTAAAAGATTTTAAGAACAAGAAAGTGAAAAAAACCCAACGAAACACTCCTTCTCAAACTAGTTCTTATTTAAATCCTTCCTACTGATTAAAAAAAAAAAAAAGTACTTTTTTTGGTCTTCTCACTAGATGGTGCATTCACCAAGTTCTTGGCTGGTCTGTTTGCTACTCTTTGTTCAGAGAATCTTCCTCGATATGTATCAGTGTGTGATTGGAAAGAGTTGTGTGTTTTCTGAAATCCCGTGAACTCTTTAATCTGTTAGAAAACTATTCTTTTTTTTTCTTCTTCTTTTTTTTTTTCCCCTGGACATCTCAGGCAGTCCATTAGAAAAAAAGCTGTAGTATGAGGGATTGCCATGAGCAGTGGAAATTATCCTAAAGTTGCCTTGGTGTTTTGCAGCTTCCAACTTTTGAACTCTATAGGTGAAACAACAGAAATCAACTGCAGATGTCTGCTTTTTGTTCAGAGTAATCACCCAAAAATCTGAGATGTTTTTGTCTTCTGAAATAAATTACTGATAAGTACACCGGAAAACCACAAACTATTCTCACTTGGTAGTTGACTAGGATCAGCTTTTTTGATAGCTCCTTTAGGGTGTTGTGTGTGGTTGGTTGGGTTTTGTTTTTTTTTTTCATCCTCACCTAATTCTGATACCTTTTGTCACAGCATTCAACTTACTAAAGTTGATGGATGGTAGGTTGGTTTGTTTGTTTTGTTGTTTATGAAGAGGCTCATTGTTGGATGAGTTGTATTTGAGCTTTGTTTGTTTGGTTGTTATTTTTTTCTCTCCTTGTGATTTTTCTTTTGACCTTGTGGAATGGAGGTAGAATAGTACATCTACAAAAGGAGATATCATTAAGAGACTATTAAAACTTAACAAGAAGTAGCAATTTCCTGACAGCATGAGAAGTGTGCTCATCTTTTATAGGATATAAAGGGTGGTCTTTAGCTAAATCACAGTACCTGCTAGAAAACAGTATCAATCACCAAGATATTTGCTTTCTTTTTCTCCTTTTCCCGGTGTGTGTATACATATTTTTGTGATGGTGGCATATTGCCAGAAAATGGCTTCTGTTTTTAGGAAACGGTTTTAACTATTTCTTCCAAATAATTTGTCAACAATCGAGTTGTTTGCCTCAAAAACTAGTAGTGGGAAGAAATTGTTTTTTCAGATACTTTTTACAGGAGTTGTTCTCTGTAGTGGAGTTCTGTTTCCAAAGTTACAAATTGGTGAGCATCTAATCAGTTTTTAAGCAATTCATAACTGGATGAATCCTGATAAGTATTATTATTGTAATGCTTTGGGGGCATCTTAAGTCTAGAAATAGCTTTTTTTTTTTTTTTTTCCCCTCCCCTTGGAGTTTTTAATCAGAAGTGTTGGTGTGACCTGAACTATTGAAATGCAGTAATGCAATGCAGTTAAGTAATCTTCATTGGTATGATCCTGACTTGATTTTTAAATGTGCTTAGAATGTGTGTAGTATTTTCAGATTCACCAGATAGATACTTGTATCTATATCCAGATTCTGATGCAAAGTTTTTGAAATTAAACAGATTTTAAAAAAATTAAAATCAAATTTAAGATAATGGTAGGATTAGGTTTAATGGTTGCAATCCAGTAAAGCTATTGTGCTTGGCTAGCCTGATGCTTACAAGCCATGGACTTAACTTTAAGATTGTTCATGTGAATCCAGTTAGACCCATAAATTTTTGGAAACCCAAGGCCTAGGTGTGCAGCTTCAGTGAACACCAAGTATAAACATAAATCCTTTGAGTGTTGCTGAAGGTAGTGTTCCTACTTGCTGATTATAAATTACTTTTAAGTGTTTCTTTAACAAAATAATTTGTATATGCTGTTATATTCACTGCCACAAAAGGAAAATCTAGTTTTCAAAATTCTAAAATCAGATAAGGTGTAGGTGAGTTTTGTTTTGCTTGTTTTGTTTTTGTTTTCAATAAAGGTATTACAGCAGTGATTTGTACTTACCCTCTTGATATGGTTAGAGTTCGTCTGGCATTCCAAGTAAAAGGGGAACACAAGTACATGGGAATTATCCATGCATTCAAGATGATTTACACAAAGGTATTTTTTTCTTTTAATATTCAGTCATGTCAAAGCGAAATGTGCTCTTTAAAGAATGTTGCACTGCATTGAAAATGTTAGCTTGCTGGAAAATAATGTGACTTCATTGCATGCACAGGAATTTTTTTTAATGTAAGAAGTTGTCTGGATGCTCCTTTCTGCTTAGACTGCTAAGATGTAGCTAAGACTTGTGTGAGTGGAAAGACAGAACTATCAGTGCTGTTACTTTTCAGGAATGAAAAACACTTTGAAAGGAGGGATGTGAATACTGTCTCCTAGATAATGATATTAAAGGTAGATATTTTTTCTCCTTTGTTTTCATTTCTGCAACATAGAGCCAGACAGTTATCGCCTCAATTCTTCAGTCACAATAGATGGAGCTAGCCTTGGTGTCAAATTATGCCATTCAGGTTGTTGTCATTGAACAGTCTGTATGAACAGTCCTATAACTTAAAACATTTGTATTTCTTGCCACAAACATGCTTGTGTTTTGTTTTTTTGTTTGTTTTTTTCTTTTTTTTCAAAGGAAGGTGGTTTTAGTGGGTTCTACAGAGGGTTGATGCCGACTATTGTAGGAATGGCACCGTATGCAGGTAAGTTAAAAACAGAACATGACAGTCCTTCAGCAGTTATGTGCACTACTAAATTTATATAATACATTTGCACAACTAGTTAATTACCCTCTGTTAAAATCAAGGATTCAAGTGTTCTGAATGAAGAGGGGAAGTCAGTGGGAGCAATTGAGCTCTTTACAGGGTTAATCTGGAATTGGTTAGTGTGTGAAAGCATTTCAATAGGTATACTCTATTTTTTTCTGAAACTTGGAGCTGAGAAGAAAAGATGTAAAGTAGCGGTGCTTTCTCTTCCGCTTCTTAGCTTTCCCGCGTGAAAGCCTGAGGGGCGTTTCTCTCGAAACGGGTAGATCCACGAGAGAGCAGAGGCCACTGTAGATGGAGACTTAAAGCCTCTGTATTGGCTCCATCTGGTGGTAATTATGAAAATAGTTACACAGGCTTAGCGGTGACGTGGGATGGAGGAACATCAGAATTACTTGCCTAACCAACACTAATTTAAAAGGTGTTGTTCAGTTCAAAAGATTGTAGGGGTTACTCTAAACAGCAACCCTGTAATTAAAAACTCAATCTAGCCTATTTAAAGCATTCTTTTAATGTTAATTATAAAGGCTAATAGATTGGACAGAAGTTACTGTAGAAGTTCAAATACGATTCATCTTTCTAATTAAGACCTCCTAAAAGAATTGGAAAGTAATTAAATTTTGTAATGTCATCTTATCATTTATGATGCTGATGCATCGACAAATAGTTTGTTTTTTTTATGAAAGTACATAAAATTAAATTTCCTTTTAGGTTTTTCATTTTTTACCTTTGGTACCTTAAAGAGCATTGGACTTGCTCAAGCACCTAACTTGCTTGGACGGCCTTCATTAGATAATCCGGATGTCTTAGTTTTGAAAACACATATAAATCTGCTGTGTGGCGGCATAGCTGGAGCAATAGCTCAGACAATATCGTAAGTTTGGGGTATTTGGGTTTTGTTTCTTCTCTATGTACCTTTTAATTTTAAATAAACTTCTCTCAGATAATATGATTTTCTGTAATTCTAGTTATTAGTAAGGTTTTAAAATCAAGTTAATCAGAGTGGAATTGAATTATCTCCAATTGTTTCATTTACTAAATACCTATTTAGTCTTCAGGGTCTTTTAATGATTGAGTCAATTAAATTTTGACAAATCTGCTAAAATCAGTTGGAATCTTGTTTGACAAGCTGTGAAATTTTGATTTTGACCATAATTTGCATAATTTTACTCAACTTATGTTCAAAACAATGTAACCTGTGAAGCCACAGAGTTCTAAAAACAGGGGAAAAAGACAAGTCTTAAATAGTTCAACCTGATCTAGTTGAGGATGCCCTTGCTTACCGCAGATCGGGTTGGACTATGTGACCTTTAAAGGTCCCTTCCAACCAGACCATTCTGTGATTCTATGATGCTGTATTTGAAATGAATTATTAATTTACCCTCTTTCTCCATTCTCATAATGTCCTTGTAATTTTTTTTGTCCATAAAATACATGAATGGACTTACGACATTGATTTTTTTTTTTTTTTCAATGTGTCTTCTCCCTCCAATGCTTTACAGACTGTTTTATACTCTCATCTGATCTTCTTGTGTCTTCCTTTGTTATAACAAATTAAGAGATGTGATTTGCTGGTTTTGGTTGTGTAGGGCAAGTTCCCCTTGTTTTGAGGGCTTTCAGCTGTGTTGAAAATCTGAGATGGTTTCCTGATTTGCTCAAAAGGGAGCTAGGAGGGTGCACAGAGACTTCTTTGTACTCTTTTGTAAGCAATATTCATATAGTCATAACACATCTGGTTGAAATGCTGTTCAAATATCTCTTCTGTAGATATCCCCTTGATGTAACGCGTAGGCGAATGCAGTTAGGAGCAGTTCTCCCAGACTCTGAAAAGTGCCTGTAAGTATTTTCTTTTCATCTCTACTGAAAAATCCCAACCAAACAAACAGCAAAACAAAATCCCCAGCCAAACAGAAAATAGCAACAAAATCAAACCAATAATAATTTTTTTAAAACTCCAAACCAAACCCAAACTAACTCCAAATTATTATGTTGATCATTTCTTTATTCTTTCAGTGAGTAAGTTTTCATGTAGTCAAAAGTTGCCACTATCACTCAGGTTTGAAAAAATAATTTCAACCACAATGTCACTTCAATTAGTAATACTGTATTAGTAACATGGAGAGTTCTGTATTTCAACTCAAGCTTGTGATGTCTGTCTTTAATATCAGCAGGACCCATGAGAGACTGTATGCTTCTACTGAAATTAAATGTTTTAAAGTGTTTTTTAATGGTGTAGAACATGTTCCATAAAATTACTCTGCATAATACTGCCTTATTTGACCTTTATTGGATTTACAGTAGTGTTCCACACCCCTAGCTGAGGTTCCTCCACTAGGAGTGGAAGTACTAGAATATCCTTGATGTATTAAATCAGCTCTCATCTTGAAAAATGTACTGAATTTCCAATTGTCTGAATCACATTCAGAACCAGGACAATTTTATCATGGCTACTTGTGGGGTTCTGTGTGTCTGAATTCAGCATGAACCTCCTGTGTATCTTAGTAGTCTGTCTTGATGACCTTTCACAAACCACTTAGAATGTTTACTGTAAAAATTGCTGCTCTTGTTCCTTAGCAGCCTTTTTTTTTTAATGTGTGTTTTTATTGGCTGTCTTCCACTCCAAATACATTAAAATATGGGAATTCTTCTTTTTAGTTTTACTTTCTGCATTTGTGAAAACTACTTTACAGACAATAGGCTTTCCAATTTAATCACAATAACATTGCTGTGTTTGGAGACAGCTGTACCTTAAAGGAAAGTAGACGTTTGTCTTCAGAGGATGAGAGGATAAACAAGAGTAGGAAATCTAGAAGCTTTGGGGCATATGCAGGATGTTTTCAAAGAGCTTGGTCTTAATGATCAAGTGATCCTGGATACAAGCCAACATACTGATTTTTAATACAAGAAGTATATGCTAGATTGAGCTAATTGTTTCTGTTACTCTGTATTACATTTGTCAGAAGTGTCAATTCTTCTTAACTCCGTCCCATCAGATAGGTAACAATATGCATAGTCATTCTGGTGTAAAATGTCTTAATATGCATTCTAGGGCAGATGTTTTCAGAGTGAAACTTTGTTAGCTGGGATCGCACTGTTCACTTTCCAATTCTGAGCCCTTGTGCCCAAATTTCTTGGAGAAGGTCAGACTTTTCTAACATCTAAAGAGGCTATAATGCTTTGCTATGTGGAGTTCCACGGAGTTTTCTTGAGGACCAAGTAAAACAAATGTCTTGTATTTAAATAAGGTGATTTTAACTATTGAATATGTGTATCCAAGAATGATTTGAGTTCTTATTTTTCCAGTACAATGGTGCAGACACTGAAATATGTGTATCAGCAACATGGAATAAGAAGAGGATTATATCGTGGTTTATCTCTGAATTACATTCGCTGCATTCCTTCACAGGCTGTGGCTTTTACCACATATGAACTTATGAAACAATTCTTGCACCTCAACTAATGTTTTTTTTGTTTTGTTTTACTTAAGGCCTTTCCTGTAAAATACACTATCAGTCCTCAGATTATATTGGTGAGCGAATTACTTGAAGTTGTAGAAAAAAGCTATCTGTTACTGTGGAACTGCTGCTGTCTGACATTTTTATTTGCCAAAATGAGGTGAATTCCATCATGTCAAACCAAGAGACAGATCAAAATAAACATTACTAGCTATAAACACTTTTGTACTTGATCTCATAGGCTTCATTGGATTAATGTTTAGAATTACACGGTTTTAAAATCACACCCACATTTTATACAGGTTTCAGGCTGTTATTCAGCTTATCACCATGACAGGAGCTACACACAACGCTATATTGCTTTTTAAGGTAGTAGTTAGATACCAGTTTTCTTTGAAAAATTAAATTGCACAAATGGTTTTGAACAAAATGCAGTTATTTTCATATTCAAATACATGCCTTCTCTGCAGAAGCTGAACCTAGCAGGCCACCGCTTAACCATATTTTCATTATTTTTTTTTTAACGAGTTTGCTGTTTTGTGAGAACAATGCCTGTATCTTCAAAGTGGAACACATGAAGGTCTCCTCAACCATTTCAAAATGAAATGACAACATGTATTTAACATTATTGGAAATTGGCTTCTTGGGACGCGTTCTATTCTAAAATGTTGTGTTTACACAAATAAAATGTGGAGAACTTTTATAATGACAAGTGCTAGAAAAGATCTCCTTAAGGCAATTAATACTGGTCTAATTTTACAAGGCGTTTCTGTACCTTATTCTGTGTAGCTGAATGTTCTTAACTCACTTTAATGAAGGCCGAGTGTATTATGTACTTTACAGAACTAGCTCATATAAACATGTTTGTGCCTACCTTAAAACACAGTGACAAGACTGCATGCTGCTGCATTTACTTATTTAAGCATATGGACTGTATTCAACCTCTGGTGCAAGAGAAGAAAATGAAGATTGTATTGGAGTCTGTAGATGTGTATATGTACTGTTTCTGAAGTATGATATGCTATAGGCTATTACAGGTCCATTTGTAGAGGGAATTATTTGCCAGACTTGTTTATACATGATTTGCATCGGCACTCTTGATTTTAATCTCTTGATTCAGGAAAATTGTAAAACATTTACTTCGATGTAAGTTATTTATTTATTGTAAATATCTCAGCAGTGTCTTTTAAGAATTGATAATGGTTAAGTGATGGATGGTAAGGGCAATTTGCTTAATTTTCACAGATCTGACAAACTGGATTTTGAATGATAAAAACATCTGTGGCTCTTTCCCCCCCCTCCAGTTTCTTTAAAAGTACATATTTCTTCGATATTTAACAGCGTAGCTATGGACAGAGAATGAGATGTATTTGAGTTTATTTTATTAAAATTTTTGAATTAACATACTTGTGTGATTTGTATGTGCTGCAGCTGGAAAGAATTTGTGTTTCTGGAATTATCTGTATGTTTAACCTTCCTGGTGAATGTGCATAATACTGTAATTCTTAATTATGAGACAACAAATAGGATTTTTCATGTGATCTGTAGTTTCAGTGAAAGAAAATTACCCAATATCACAGCAAATTTTTATCTTTTAAAGTCCTTGTAGTAGAGCTAACTCCACCATTAAAAAAGAGAGAGGTGCCTTTTTTTCCCCCCCGGAATTTACTGTGTGAGCAAGTAAGCATCTTCTTGGGTCCGAGTTCTTTGTCATGTTAATACTGTAAAGGATGTTTAAACTCAGAGTTTTGCATCTTAATTTTATTAAAAGTGGTATTATTTGAGGAATTTAAATAGGCTCGAGCTGTGTCATGAGACATTAAAGATGTATTGTGCAAAATATAGTAGAATCCTGCTTCTTGAGAAGAGCAGCAGTTAGTGTCCCTTACATAACTGAGTAGAATACTGAATGTGAAAAACAGACCTGTGGAATGAAACTGCTCTTTTTTCAGGATTAGCTTTTCAAAACAAAATTTAGAATTGTATAAATAATTTTAAATTTGGAGGATTTTTAAATGCTTTGAGCAAAGTCTATGAAGAAAAAATAATTTTGTGTGGGGGGTAGATGGGAAGAGACTGGAGTTGCCAGTTGTTCTTTTAGTAAGTAGCTATATCTTATTCCTTTTGGAAAGCTTGTTCAGATATTTCTTAGTCAGACAGAAATTTAAAAAGGAAATAAAGTCCTCAGGTCAAAATGAAAATAAAACCACAGGGCTGTCACTGGACAAAGAAAGGGGATTTGCAATTAAGTTGCATATTCTAAATTAATTATTCTGTCTCTAGTATTTTGAGAGTACTGAACAAGCAACCTGTGATTTTCTCCGATAAATGAACAAGATTAGTCTCCAGCCAAGCTCACTTCCATGCCTTAATCGCTCTCTTAGATTGTATTTCCTGTTTACTTTTTTCAGAAAATTGAAGCCTGAATATGATTTTGTATTTATTTCCTAAAATTTCACACCATAATAATGTCTTAACTAATAGTTCTATCCAGTGAAGTTTTTAAGAACTGGTTATGTAACCTTAGACAATATTGTTAAATTTAATTATTTCCAGTGCTATTTGACTTGGAAGTAGAAAAAGCCTCACCATTTTAGGACTCCTTCAGGTGAGATATTCTCAGTCTTACCCATCATGTCTTGAAAATTTCAGTCTCAGGGGGTTTGTTTCCAGTGATTAGACATGGTCTCTTTAAACTCCATACTTCATACCCACATCGTTAAAATTGAAAATTTTGCCTGACATAACTAAAGCATTTATGTACGACATTTTCAGTTATTGCACAGCAAAGTTTAATGTATTTGAACAATTATTTTACACCAATGAATTAAAATTATTCTCTATTTAATTTCTGTTATTCTGCAGATGTCTGTTACTCATTTAAATGAGATGTCAGTGTGGACAAATTCTGTTGACACTCTTCAAATTCTTTTCCCTCCTTTCCTGAGAAGGACTGGGAAAATTATTGAACCCTGTCTTGGAAGTCTTTTCCACTCTTACTGATTCTATGATTCCATTCTATGAAAAGGAGCATGCAAGGCACGTGGTATAAGCGTTTTCTTGTTTTCAACTCAAATCAACTGGATCTCTTGGTTCACAAAGGTATAAAAGAGAATATCTCTGCTTGGTCCTTAACTGCTTCTATTCTCTGCAACTAGTGTGAGTCTGTTGAGCTCAGAGATCTTTCTTTTGGTGAAATGGGTGAGAGTGGCCCCTGAGCATCATTAAAGTGGATCCCAGGGTGCTTCAGGCTGGTCTAAGTTAAGGTTTCCTGTACTCTCCCTCTTCTTTCCACACTTGTTGGCAGGATCTGACCTGCTCTTTTACCACAGTGCTACCGTGGTTGCATAATGCATCAGTTCAGGAGCTGATGGCTTTCCTTGTAGCTAATTTCTACTTTTTTATTTCACTGCACCTTTGGGTGCTGTTTGATATTTTGCCTCATCCAAGATAGATTACCTTGATATGTGTTTGCACTGATCTGATGGAAGATTAACCCAGAAGAAGAATGGATGGATTTTATTGGTGTCACTTCACTGAACCAACTCACACTGACTGCACACTTGCTAGATATATGATGTAAAATAAATTTAATCCTAAATTTAGCTTTCAGAATAAACTTACCCATTATGGCAGCAAGCAAGTGTGTATTACTGAGTCAGTTGCTCTTAAGTTCTCTTCGTAGATTTCCGTGGGTAAATCTGTAGGCTAAAAAGGACATACAAAGCATGTTAACGGATTTAGGTGTACATAGCTAACTCCCTGTTTGTCACAGGATTGGAACAAATTTAGTTATCCAATGTGAGTATTTTTACAATTCTTGAATTTACACTGATGTAACTCACTTGTACAAACCTTTTTTTCAACCAGTGATGCCAGAAAATTAGAAAAGCCACAGTCTGAACACTTTAGTGCGAGTTTTGCTACTAAACTTGGTATTTATCTGGATTTCAGAGACTGCTTGGATTTTAAGTTAGTTTTAAAGTATGTTTTGTAGTGTTTTTGTGTATGAGATCTACAGGCACCATGAAAGACACTAGAGAACACAAGGTTAAGTGTATGAAATTAATGTCATATCTCTTACTTACGTGACTGTGCATTTAATTGAATTGACACAAAAGTAAGCTTGTATTAGAGGTTCTGAAAGGGAAAGCACAACTTACATAGTTTGCAGCAGTGTTTTTCAGGACTATCTCAAATGAAATTGAAGAAGCAACTTCATGAAAATTTTAAAGCTTTTAAAATTAAAGCTTTGATCACTCTGTTGGGATGTCTAACCATTGGCCAAAAACAGGACTAGAGCTTCATCCTGTTTTGTAATGTTTAGGTCCATTAAAGAGATACAAGACCAAACTCTTAGTACACAATTTCCCTAAGGTTCAAACTACAGAACAGTAGTTTAAACGTAACAGATGCATTTAGATTTAGTACCTGTGTCCTTCAAACTTTACTAGAAGTGATGGCTTCAGCTTCAGTTTAGTGATCTTGTGACCAAAAAAAATCCTGATGAAATCTCGAATTTAATACCTTAGTCTATAGCTGAACATCCCCGAATGTGCCAATTCCTTTTCCCGAAAAACGTTTTATTCTTGGGCTGAGATTAACCCATCAGCAGCTGGGAGCAAAAGCCTCGTCTCGTTTCACGTCACGCTGGTGCACTGGTATCAGACGGCGGGCCACAGTGCAAGCGAGGGCAGGGCTGAGCACTAGCCTCCGGCAGGACGTCTTCCAGACTCCCTCACGTCAGCAAAGCCAGAGCCGCGCGCCACTTCGTGCCCTCTGCCCGAGCGCGGAAAGTGCGCTGCGCGCCCCGCCCCGTCCCGTCCCGTCCCGTCCCGTCCCGTCCCGTCCCGTCCCTGGCGGAGGACCTCTCTCCCCGCCTCTCCCGTTATCTGTGCATGCTCTCAGCCCGCCAGTAGCTGACCTGGGAGGGACGAGGGGGATGTGGCCGCAGTGCGCCTGCGTCATGGTGTCCTGTGCAGCCTGGTGCTGAGGGGGCTCTCATCTATCTCTCAGTGCATGTTGCGGCTGGGCCGTGGACCTGAGCGGACCGGGACGAGCTGATCTGACCTGCGCGCGGCTGAGGAATTGCTCATGGCTGAGAGGTAGCGGCAGAACGAGAGAGACTAATGGGTGGAGCCGGCTGCGAGCGCGGGGAATTTGAAATTTAATGTGTACCTTGTCGGTCTTTCTCTGACCCTCCGGCTCCGGGCGCAGAAAGGCGGGAAGCTGGCCTCAGGGCCGTCGGAGCGGAAATGGTCTGCAAAGGCCTTCGTCGGGGGTGAGGGAGAGTTAGGAAGCGCTCGGGATTGCCTGGAGCAGTCGGTGAGAGGAGCCCGCCGCTGCTTGACGATTAACTGGCGTTTGAGTGGGCAGCGTGGGCTATGGGGCGGAGTGAAGGCGGCTTGCGTGAGCCTCTGACCTTCCCCGGAATTCTAGCAGGTGTGTTTGGTGCTAGGAGAGTGTTCGGCCTGATAGCTCTATCCGAAATTTTGGGCCATTGGCTAGAAGAAAACTGGACCCTAAGTATCAGTTTTATGATTGCATTTTCCTTCAGGTTAAGGTAGAAAAAGTTGTCTGTGTTTGGTGTGCTTGGGTGATTGTGGGAGTTTATATGTGCTTTACAGTGTTCAGACAGATACAAGCTTTTGCACAAGCACAGGGTTGCAGTGTAGTTGTAGTTAACTTCTAGATGAGTACAAGTATTTGAACACCAAAAGGATGTATTAGCTGCAAAATTAACAAATTCCTAATATCTGACTCCTTTATATCTTACATTTCCAAATGCTTGGGTTTTATCTCCATTATTGAAAAAGGCATTACTAAAGATAAGATTCCCTACAGCCTACCTGGGTAGAACTGAAAACCAAGTCTAAATATTTGGTGTATAAAAATTGAATAGGGGTGAGGTTGGATTTACACTTGAAGCTTTCCCCTTTCTTGTATATACGGGTTGGCTGCTGTCTTTTCATATGATGTCGTGTCTTTGCATTAATGAACTGTTACTTCAGTTTTCAGAAGAAAGAGACTGACTCTGCTGACACAATACTTAGGAATGGGTTGAACAACAGATACCGTGTGTTGGAAGTCAATGTGATACAGAGAAATGGAAGTGACCCTGAAAAGCGCTTAACAATTACAGCATCTCAGTCCCTGGAAGACACAGAACTGTGCATTCTTAGGAATGGCTGGTAATCCATACAGAAATACAGATGTCTGAAAAGAGAATGAAATATAGAATTATCTATTCATATTTCTTTGTGTTACCTTTGACATAAGTTTTACTGCATCAAAAATTATAACAAATCCTGAAACAACCTTTATTGAATGTAATATTATCAGTGATATATATATGTGTGTGTGTAATACATATAATCTCACTGATGTTACATAACTTGCGTTGAGTGGGTATTGCTACCTTAAAGTTTTAGTTTGTTTTCGTACTAACAAACTTTAAGACAATAAGCTCTAAGCAAACTCTTTTACGTGTTGTCTTGCAACAGAAATGTTCTTCTAAATTATGTACTCATACGTAAAAATGTACAAAGCTATGTCTGTAAAATGTGAGATTTTATAGTCTCATAAAATCACCTCAGTTTGAGCTCTACTGCAAAAGATTTTTCAAGTAAGGATAGGGTTGTAACTTTAGGAGCTTGTGCATTGCATGGTTTATTATGGAAGAAAAGACCAGCTTACCCTTTTGAAACACATGGACATGCACATGCTGTTTGGCACTGCTTTGTTTTCTGTTGAAGCCTGAAAGATGGGAGAAAAGCTTGTCTCCCATTTATTGAAGGAAAATGTGTAAAAGATCTTGAACTTTGACATTTCTAAATCAGTTAAAGTATTTTTAGATTTTACTGAGCTTCTGAAACAACAAGAATTGTGAAGTAAAAAGGTAATGTAATGAAAAAGCAGTATGCCAGTGTAAAATACAGCGATGCTGAGATGGCTTAGTACACAGCTCTGGAATGACTGGAAACCAGCAGGAGTTTCCTTCATTCAAGTTGTCCTGATGCAGGATCCAGTGCTCAAAATTATCAATGCTTTTTCAGCAAGAAAACCTTTATTCACTTTCAGATTTTTTTTAGATTAATTTCTTAAAAAAGAATGATGGTAACTTTGTTTCCAAGCGTGTCAGATCTGATATATTATAAGTGATACATTAATATATGATGTTCCTGACCTGCAAATGGCTGTTCAAATGTGTTGCATTGCAGGGAGTCTGTTCCAGTTGTTCCAGGAGACATTGTTCATTTAGAAGGAGAGTGTAGCTCTGGTACCTGGGTCATAAATGAACAGTCTGGCTACCTGGTCCTTTATCCAGATTTGCTGCTTTCTGGCACTACAATATCAAACAGTATTCGATGTGTGAGAAGAGCAGTGCTGAGTGAAAAGTTTAGGGTAAGTGTTAATTCCAGAGCATCATATGTTCCATTGAGACTGCTGAGTTAAGCTCAGTATCAGAACTGTCTGAGATGCTGTACTGCAATATGTTATTATTAGCTATGCATAATGTTTACAGCTTAGAATAATTTAGAATAAAAGCTCTCTGGTTTGACTTAGAATCATGGAATTGTTTTGCTTGGAAGACACTTTTAGAATTGTCAGGTCAAACAATTAACCCAGCACTGCCAAGTCCACCACTAGACCTGACTCTAAACCCTCAACATTACATCTTTGTGTCTTTTAGATCCCTTCAGGGTTGGTGACTCCACCACTTCCCTGGGCAGCCTGTTCTAGGGTTCCATAACCGTTTTGATGAAGAAATTGTTCCTTATGTCCAACCTAAACTTTCCCTGGTGCAACTAGAGACTGTTTCCTCTTGTCCTATCATATGTTACTTGGGAGAAGAGACTGACTTTGACCTTGCTCCAACATCCTTTCAGGGAGTTATAGAGAGCCAGAAGATCTCTCCTCAGCTTGTTTCCTCAAGCTGAACAGCTCCACTTTTCTCAGCTGCTCCTCCTTGTTCTTTTTGACAGTTAGAGCTGAAATAATCCTGTACTCTTAGTGTAGGTAATTAGACAAAGAAATGGTCTTTCCACTTTAAATTCTGGCAACTTTTTTGATAATCTCTTGACACATTTTGTGTGGACATGAACCCTTTGCGAGGGACATGCCTCTTCCTCACCATAGGAAAACATAACTGCACTTGGCCAAGTTAGAAGCTCCTGAAAAAAATTGGCCAATTCATCTCAGAGTTGGTGTGGGCTAACTCTGCAATCTGAATCCAGCTGATGCAGCTTGAAAAGGGTAAAAGTTTCTTGTGGTAGTGTCCTTGCTGATAAGTGAACAGTAGAGAAACAACAGCTGCCATATTCAGCTGAGGAAAACTTGTGGATGTGGTAAGAATATAAATCCAGATCTGCATGGGATTCATAAAAGGTCTGTGATTGAAGCAAGTAAGTTAATACAGGAGTTTAAGATGTGATGTGAGCCCTTCATTACAGGAGTAATGGGAATAAACTAATTGTTTGGAAGGGACAATGCAGAGGCTTCTAACTCTACGATAATGCCACCTACAATTTGTGAGTACAACAAACAAGTACCAGGTCTGTAAAAGGTACCAGTGAGTACTTAAACCACAGTGGTTATGTTTCCAGTTGTTTGGTGTCAGCTTCTACTGACAGCTCTTATGAGTCTACAGGAGCCAGTCCTGGTGATGATGGTAGGATGGGTTTCTGCACGATTTTGATACTTGGAATAATTTTGTGTGAATTTGTAACTGCTTCATGGGTGGGGGAAGAAAAAGAAAAAAAAAAGTGCTGATAGTATTTGCACTAAGGAATATTGCTATTAATACTGCCTGCGGGCAAAACTTGCTCAAAATGGATTTTAATCTGTGCCTTTTTCTCACCTGTCAACCACGCAGGGATTGTATCCTAACATTAGAATTGAGAGAGAAAATAGTAGGAGAGACCCATTTACATCTGACTATTTTCACACTCAGGTTTGAACAGATATTAGTAAGGTGAACGCTCTAATGATCTTACAGTTAAGTAAGTGCAGTCCATCATATGCAGCAAATAAAAACCATACTTTCACAGAAAAGTTGGCATGAAGTAGGCATAAATAATTTATGTATGATATGTGTTCTCTAACATCTGTTGCAGGGCTCGGAGTTTGCTTCACGCCATACACTCATTGGTACAATTCTTCATGAAGTTTTCCAGCAATCTGTAACTAATAACTTGGCACAAGAAAAAGTTGAGGTACTAGCAAATAAAATAGTGTATGGACAGAAGTATCTGAAAGAAATGTGAGTATGTGTGGAGGACTTGGTAGGAACACTTGAACTAGCAGATAAAATTGTACTATAAAAATTGCAGCACTAATATGGAAGAAATCTGCCAAATGACCTTGTCTAATGAAACTTGGATATGTTTTACTAAGATGGGAAATTATGTTATAATGTAATTTAATTGCCTTTGCTGCTGAGTTACATTTATAGTTCTGAACTATGTTTCTGGAGTAACTGTGGAGATTTTATTTTTTCTTGCAGTTCAAACAGGTTGGAATGTTTGTGACCTGTGAGTTATATTTTCAGGCACTTTACGAAGCTCAGTTAAATGTTGCAATAATTAATTTTGATCTTTAGGAGATGAACTAGAGACTTGTGACTGACCAAGTAAGGAGGTACCTGGTATTTTCATATATATTAATATGGTTACTTAATGGCTCAGCTGTCAGAACACCTTTAAATTATTTTCCCTGCAAAGCTGATAGAAATGCTAGTCAATAGTTTCCATATTTCCATCGGGAAATAACAAGATGAATGGCTGTCAGTTGTAAAATTTTACTGTAGACCTGATTAAATCTAATTCAATCGTGTAGAAAATTATTATGACTAAGAGTATTATAAAACGTAAGTTGGTCAATGGTAGTATTCGTTAGTCCCAGAGAATCTGGAACATTGTAACAAGATTTATTAGTCTAGTTCTCTTAGATATTTTGAGTTGTAACTACTACGGTTACTTAAAGGCTTTTGTGTATCACCCTGGGCCTTTCTGTTTGCAAGAGTTGGTTTGCTTTGCAAGAGTTGGTTTGCAATTCCTCTTTGCATATGTAGGCTACTATTTGTTGGCTTTGAAAAGTACATTACAGAAGTCTACTGGCTGTGATCATTTGTGCTTGTATGAACTTTTTTTGGAAAAACCCACTTGTATTTCTCTGTTACTGTAGAAATAGCGTGATTTTCCTAAGTGAGTGCCAGCACTGAATTATCTAATGCCCCATGATCAGGTTCTGTTTAATAACACTTCTGCCTTCTTGGGTATTTGTAACTGTAGCAGCTGCAGAACATCGTAATTCCTGTTCCATTAAAATAGTCTGAAACCTGTCAAAGTGTATGTGAAGTAGCAGATCAGTGTATTGAGATAAAAACAAATAGTCTTTTAAAATATGTTTTGGATGTATTGAATTTTGCATGAAGCATAGGAACAGCTGTTTTTAAATGCATGAGTCTGGCACTCCTTTCTTGCAATAGAACTACTAACTTTGTTTCATCATGTCTACCATACTGATGCTTTCATTGTGCCTCACCTGTCGTATCAAAACTTACATCAGAAATGAGTATAGTGTAACTTTGTCTCTTGCAGTAGATGGTAAGTTGTAGTTTAATGGATTCATCTAGTTGAACCTTAGTGAAGCTCTCTCTCGTTATCAACAATTTATAGATATTTATTAAAACCTGATAGTTAATTCTGTTAGTCTTATTGCTACTTGAGGCAAAATGTTGCTAGTGCTGGCAGCAAATGTAATTTTTCTGTCTCCATATGCGTGGTTTTATTTTCTAGATATCACTTGAATCTGAAACAAACAGAAGTAATGCAGGACGTGCAAGAATATTTGCCATCTTTTTATAAATGGGTGGAAGACTTCATGCGCAATCCAGCTAACCAAAACAAAATGCAACTAAAACTGTAAGGAGCCAGAATTCTAAGTTAAAACTGTTTTGTGTTGTAGATCTTGTTTCATTCACTTCTCATTTTTTGAATGAGTTTTAATGCACATCTGATCAGTGATAGGGAGCTAAATAATGACCTTGCTGCCAAAATAGGTTGTTTTAAGAGCTTCAAGTTTAGCTGCTGTTGCGAGTAGTGGGGAAGAGATTAAGACTGAGGGTGAAGTGACGTAAATAGCTTATTTGTCTTAAGATCCTTGTAAACAGTATGGTGTGAAGTTGAAATTTCAGTAATTAGAAAAGCAAGCATACTTGTTCTACTGACTAAACTAGAAAATACTGTAAATATAAGCAAGATTACAAATCAGAGTGTGAGGCTGTATTAATCAAATGTGATTCTTCATTACCGTAAGAGTTTTATCACTGAAATGGGGATTTCATTCAACTGCAGTAGAGCTCTTCCTGACTGTGTCACTTCTTGTTGTTAGTTGTGATAGTTATAGGGTATTAAAGTGCCAATGAAATGTCAGGTCCGAGTGAAATCGGTATGCTATTTTCCAGTGTATATCAGTAAACATTTAAAAGAAACAAAATGGTTTAGAGTGTGGTTATTCAGAGAAGACCAGTTTTTTTAAACTTTGAAATGTAGATGAATAGCAAAACTACATACCAGTTGACAATTGGAAGTAACTTTCTGACATGATGCTTCCACTGTTAATGGGAAGATGTTTTGAGATTGACTCAATGTTCTTTAGTGCTTAAAGAGCACCTATAATGCAAAAAAAAATTTTTCAACAAATGTTAATATTTAAATATTAAGAATTAAGAAAAATTGTTAACTTTCGGTTTAATTTTCTTCCTAGGTCAAGTGATGGAAAAAGAGAAGATTTCTCTTCCAAGATAGAGATTGTAGATATCTTGGATGTTGAAGAGAATATTTGGTCTCCCAGGTTTGGGCTGAAGGGGAAGGTTGATGTTACAGCCAGGGTGAAAATTCACCGCCAGTCTGGAGTACAGTCTAGGATAATGCCCTTAGAACTCAAGTCTGGCAAGGAATCTAACTCTATAGAGCACAGAAGTCAGGTATGAAACCCAAATGTTGATTTTTCACAATCAGTGGTTATCTATACTTGATTTATTAGATGAGTTATTTTGTCTCATGAATGTGAAACCCTTTGTATGTGATATGCTCTAGATTTATAGATAACTGATGTTGGGATGCCCAAAATGCAAGTGAACTGAGGAGTGAGAATACATGCATTTACCACTTCTCAAATGTGTTTACAATTGCTATCTTGGAATATCTGTTCTTTAGTCTTTTCTTACTATATTGAAGTATTAGGTTGAGGCAAACTGCTTCAGGAATTGGTGTTGGACATCTGTCTAGAGAGATGGTCTGATCTAAAGGGAGTAGCCTTGCTATAAGCTTTCGTTAAGTAAGATGCCTTTTAATGGAAATCCTTGGTTAGGTGCTTAATATTCATGGCTTCTTGACTGCTTGTGATAGTAGTGGCTGCTTAACCGTGTAAATGACGGAAAAACTAAGCACAGCTTCTAATTTATTTTAATGCATTGTAGTAATTTGTCTATAATGTTTGTAGGTTATTCTGTATACGTTGTTGAATTTAGAACGGAGAATAGATCCTGAAGCTGGATTTCTTCTTTATCTTAAAACTGGTACTATGTACCCTGTTTCTGGAGCTCGCATGGACCGAAGAGGTGAAGTTGATTCCCTTCTCCATAAACCATAATTATCATGAATGAAATTAAATATTTTAGCAATAGCATAAGATCTCCTTTCATGAATATGTCTGTACTCAGAGATGTGTGATGTTATAATGTTACTAATTACAATAAGCTTATGTTTTAAACTTAATTTTTATTAATACTCTGCTCGGACTTTACTATATGAATTCTCACTCTTTAGCTGACTGAAGAGTTAATTAATAGTTACTTTTGTGTTAGAAGTTGTTACAAATAAAACCCAAAATGTTATCCTATTTTTTTTTCTTGACAGAATTAATGAAGCTGAGAAACCACGTGGCCTTCTACTTAATGCACAGTACATACAAAGCTGCTTTGGGAAGGCAGCGTTCACAGCTTGCTGCTTTACCCCCTGTAGTTGATGACAGTCAAGCCTGTAAATTCTGTTCCCAAATGCACAATTGCTTTCTGTACAGCAGGTAAATAAAAGTGTGATTTGTGTTTTTAAATAACCTTGAATAGTTGTAGCTTTCGATACTGCGATTTAGTTTTTACTTCTTATGTCTGTTTGAGGACTCTTGTGCTCCTGCAAGTCACAGACTTAATGTGTTTGCTCAGGTGTGCTTTCTGCAAGACAAGATCTGAGATAAATCTCAGCAGAATACTTGCTGATGATATCAGATTTCTGTTATGTCTAAGTTAATAACTACTTCAAATTTTCAAAGCAATATTCTTGCAACTCTTTGAAAATGGCAGCCTTCTGAGGCTGTATTATAGCTGAACAACACTTTCACTTTACTCTTTCCCTTTGGAGTATCACATAAGTAGTGGTACATTGGTATTACTCTGCTAAGGTGTTACTGCATCTCCTGTTAAAGAGTAGTAGTGAGCAAATATTTGACGAATTTTCCCAAAGTTAGTGAATTGTTTACAAAACTATGATAAGTTTTAGTCTGTTGGTGCACAAAAACCAAATAAGATATGTTAGAAAAGGAGAGCTTTGGGGTGATCTTATGTGAATATAATGCCCAGCTGTTTTTAAAAATTATTTTGGCAAAGTATGTATTGGGGGAAGTAACTCTGTGGGCACATGTTATTTTCATGTAAATTAGTTTTTGTGAAATATTACTTCTAATATTTGGTTTTTGCATCAACAGGGTCATTTCTAACTGGGTAGCCATTCACTTCTGGACCAAATCTTTTCTTTGAATTTTGCGTATGTGATTAGGCATACTGTGTTTATATTTGGCTTTGAGTTAAATTGATTTGAAATCTGCTTGTCTAGTAACTAGTCTTGCTTAGCTAATTCTTACTGTTACAAAACCCTTGAGGAATAAGAGATGAGTTATCAAATTGTATACAGTACTGTCTCGAAAATGCCTTTAGTTGGGCTTTTTATACAAAATTATAGATGTGAAGTTAGTAATAAGAGATTGTTCTTATGAACAAAGGATATGGATTCAACTTTGTCAGTGATGATAGATTGATCTGTCTGACATGTTACAGTACATATTTAAATTGACATTATACGTAGACTTGCAAGAAAAAAGACACAAGTTAATTATTTTCTATGTTTTGCTGTACTCCTAGAGCTGTAGAACAAACAATGGACAATGTGTCTTTTCCTCCTGCTATGGCACTTCTTATTGAAAGAGAAACCCAGCACCTAAAACCTTCCCATTTGGAGTATTTCAACCTGTGGTATCTAATGTTAACCTTGGAACTGCAAAGTGGAGAGGGTAAAAAGGGATATAAAAATATATGGATGATACCTTCTGTGGAAAGGTAAGACATACTTTCTACCCTGGTACAAATGATGCTCTCTTCAGTAACTGAAAATGAGGCACAAGTGAAACTTGTGTTTTGACTACAAGGAAAACTAGTTATTTCCTGCTCCTTGTAGAAATAGTGGAATATGCTACTTGCATAGGCAGGGTTTTTCTGATATTTGACCTGATGAAGACATTAACCTAATAGATTTATTTGGTTTGTGTTTGCAATTGGATATTGTGTTTTGTGTTTTTTTGTTTTGTTTGAGTGTTTTTTGTTTTGTTTTGTTTTTTTTTCCTGCTGTTAAGTCACACACAGGAAAGAGAGAAGTGCAGCCTCAGTCTCCAGTAGCAAAAGTGGTATAGTTCAGTTTCATTCATGTTGCTGGGAGCTGAGGCTGGGTACTGACTGGGAGCTGAGCTCACTGTGCCACTTTCCTGGGGATTTGCTTGAAAGTGAAGTGTTTTTTTTGACCATATTCCTAGGTGTGGCTAAGAACATGGATAAGAGCAGACTTAAGGCTATTGTTGGGTGAAGTAGCATGTTGTTAGATATTACCTAGTCCAGCAGCTGTGTGAAAAATAAGTGGCAGTTTGTAGGCCCATTTCAAAGCAATTGAAGTGAAATGTTGCTGTTATTTTAAGTGAAACAAGCAACATCTTAGTGTAAGTGAATCTGTATGTTTCAGTGTTTGTATTTTAACAGAAAATTACAGGTGACTTTAACCTACATATTAGAGTCTATTCGTGGGACAAGTACAAGCTTCGACCTATTTTTGCAATCCTTTTCTGGGCAAAGCGGCTTTTGTATAGTGACTGTTCCATCTTCCTCATTCTACTTGTGTGTGGTTCCTAGCTTTTTTTGGTTGATTTTTAGGGGTATTTGTTTGTTTTGTCCTTTGTGTTTCCATTTTGGTAGTTTGTTTTGGGGGGGTATGTTTTAAAGTTCTTTTCACTTGTGTGTGTTTTAAATATTTCTCTTAGTGAGAAGATCTTAATATTAAAGTGTATTAATTTTTCTGACATCTTCAGAGAGAAGGCTGGAGATTGTGTTGGAAACATGATCAGAGTTGATGAAATACAGGAAATTTCCGAAGGACAGTATCTACATTTTTTCCAACGTAAAAATGGTACCATACCCAGAACAAACCTTTTGGTTGGCGATCGAGTGGTTGTGAGTGGAGAGGAAAATGGTTTACTTGGTTTGGCTACTGGCTATGTCCGAGGAGTCAGTGTGACAAAAGTCTCCTGTTTGTTGGGCAGGTAATAGAACAAAGGGAAAAATAACTGTCTGAAGACACTCATCCTGTCTTCAGTGCTTCTATGTGTCCAAAAGGCTCTGTCATGTTCTTTCTCTTATTCCTGAGCTTGGGGAAATACCTTTCAGCCATTAAAACTGTCAATACTTGGTCAGTGTACCTGTCTTTTGAACTAGGTTGACTGGATAAAAAGCATGCTTGCAAACACCATTGACTTGCATCAACTTGAGATAAGAGGTCATGGATACAGTGATTACTCTCTTATAGTAACTTTGGTATTCAGAATATATTGGTTTTTTACTTGCATTATGTAACAGCTGTTGCTTCACTCTGGGACCTCTGGAAGATATCACTTAACACTTTATCAATTAAAGTCTTTAATTATTATACTGCTTGTAAACAGGATAATTTTGTCCATGTTTTTGGTATCCTTCAGGAATTTGTCAAAACTCCCCAAGAACACCATATTTAGGTTGGATCATGAAGAAGGAGATTTTGGCATAGGAGTCCCTTTTGAAAACCTTTCTAAACTGATGAAAGATTCCCCAGTCAGGTATGAAAAATCAAATTCATTTCACAAATGCAGTATTTTCAGATAAAGTTTCTCAGATGGTAACTCTTCTTGTTGGTGTGGTGTTTCTGTTTTTTGTGTGTTTTGTTTTTCTTTTTAGTGAAAGACTCCGCAACTTGATAATTGATTTCCACAAACCACGCTTTATCCAGCATTTGAGCTCTGTCCTTCCTCCAGAAGCAAAGGAAACTGTTGCAAATATTTTAAAAGGTACAAAGTTTTTCTCCAAAATCACAGACATATACTTATCAAGCAGATATCCAAAGCATTTAGCACACCAAATATAAAGGTTTTTTCCCCTGGTTTGGGTTCTACTAATAAAAGTTTTTCTGCTTAAAAATTAAAATTAGGTTCCTACCTTGCATGCCTTCCTGTGACTAAATTATTTTTAAACTTGTTGGAAGACCTGACCAGGTATTTGTTTTACTTCATAAAAAAATTTAAGTTTTACTTCTGTTGAAACTGCAAAACGCAGCAACTAAACAGTGCCATATGATTATCTCTCTAACTTTTACAAAGAGAAGGAGCAAGAAGGCTCTTGGGATACAGAAAGTGAGCTTTGAGGGAGTAGGAGATGATGAGCTTTGGTGTAAACCTTTGCTTGTATAATCACCCTTGATGACTCAGCTGCTCTCTAGTGTGTGATGCCTCTTTTTTAAAATTCTTTTTAAAAAGAAAGTTTGTTTAGGTGTGTGGCAGTGTCTTATATTTGAGAATTTGTTTTTTCACTGATAGTTGGCTGTGAAAACAAATCTAACTAAACACTCTTGGGGCAAATAGAACTTTTAATAAAAATTCAGTCTGAAGACCGTTTATTTGAGCTTTGCCTGGTCCAAATAACTGCAACCTGTTGCTTGTCTATGTCTGGCTGAGGAACAATAGTTCTGGTATAATGTTTACAAGAAAACAAGATGGTGATGCATGTACAACTGATTTCCCTTTACTGTAAGCCATATGTCTCAATGTGAAAGTGGATATGACAAAACGGCAATCTCCATATATGATGTCATGTGGAGGTAATAATTTCAGGTATTAGAAAAAAAGTCACAAAAGTTTTAAGAGTAAAAATATCTTTAGAGATTTGTTTCTAGGACTGTAGTGCAGCCTCTGTGCTATGTCTTCTGTATTATTTTTAATATTATTACTTCACGAGAACCTGTGTGCTTACTTTGTTGAATTCTTTAAGGGCTTTGGTGGAGGAGGAATCTATAATTTTGTTTTATGAACTAGCAGTTATTGTAATAATTATGAAGAGTAGATAATGAATTTTGATTCTTCTTCTTAAAGGTCTAAATAAACCTCAGAAACAAGCCATGAAACAAGTGCTACTTTCAAGAGACTACACGCTTATTGTGGGTATGCCTGGAACAGGAAAAACTACTACAATATGTGCTCTAGTAAGTTCGTGAACCTTGGTGTTTAAATTGTTTTGGTGAGACTTTAGAGTATAGCATTAAACATGCTGTCCAACATGAATTGTTGTGACTTTGTCTACTGTTACCTGCATAATTTCAGAGAAGAAAGTGCACGTCTCCATAATTAAGAATTTTGTATTTGGTGGAACTACAAATATATTTTGCAGAGTAGTTTTCTTTAGCTTGTGTAGGAATACATGTGGAAGGGAGGAGATCAAAATGTGACATATAATCATTGCTCTTACACTTTAGTGATAAAATTGTCCCCAAGTGTCAGCACATCCTCAAATCCTAAGTTGCAGCTCAAACAAAGGGACTCCTTGGGGAAGTCAGTAACTTGTCCATTGTAATTGTATAAATGCATGGTGCTGAAGCTGTACACAGCCTGCTAGTTATCTTCTGTAGCTGATGGTCCTCTCCCTAGGAAAGGACTGCAGGAGCATACTGAATTGAGGCTCTGGGCTGTGGTGTTTCTTTGAATGGTAGTGTTATCTTGCTTCCTATTGTCATGTTTGTCATCTGCACACAGAGAAAGAGGAGGCTGGAGCTCCAGCAGCCACTGCTCTAATCAGACCAGTGTGTTCTACTGAATCTGTTGTGGCTAAATTGTCACGGAGAGCAGTTTGTGGGAGTGAGCTGCATGACTTCTTACAGTAGGGATCTTTATGATGCAGTTCCTTCTTTTCAGTGCAGTTTGAGAGTGTGTGAGTGTCCTTTAGCTCCTGCTGCTTGCAGTATAGATGGTAAACCTGTTCATGAAAACTATCAAGTCTACAGCCCATGTTGTTTTGATAAGAGCTAAGTGGCATATTTGCTAGAAAGATTGGTAGAAATGAAGTCATACTCATTATTCGCTTGCTCAAAAACTTCTTGGTTTTTTTAGCCAAACGTGGGATTGCTGATTCTTGAATATAAACTAATAACTACTTTTCTTTCCCTTTGCCACTCACTAGGTGAGAATTCTTTCTGCTTGTGGCTTCAGTGTTCTTCTGACTAGTTTTACACACACTGCTGTGGACAATATCCTGCTAAAGCTAGCCAAATTCAAAGTTGGTTTCTTGCGCTTAGGGCGAGCTCAGAAGGTTCATCCAGACATACAGAAATACACAGAGGAAGAAATTTGCAGGTCCAAATCAATTAAATATGTAACAGACTTGGAAGAGGTCTATAACAGTCAGGTAAGAAAAGTGCATTTTGCTAGCCCTGCAAATTTGTTCAGACTAACTACATTAGTATTCTGTTTGTTTGGATGTTGCAGAAAAGGAACCCATCCCCAGGGCACTTCTGAGCTGAAAAAGATACTCAATCTCTACATGGCTATAATTTCGTTATAGGCAATAATGACTGAAGTTAACAGTCTGAAAGTTGAAAAGTATTGTCTACACAATGTAACTTTATAAATGATAAATTCTGAAGACTTAGTATTTTCATCTGAGATCTTGTGTGGGAGGGTGATGCTTAACTGCTGCAGTGTCCTCTACCTTTATGCACATCTTCTCTTTCGAATTCTAAAAAAAAAAAATCCTACTCCAAACCCCATAATTTTCTACAGCAGTCATTTTAGTACACTCCATGAATTCTATATCCATAGAACCTGAGACCACTTGGAACATGTAGCCAGGAACAAGTTTACTACATTCTGTTCTAAAACTGACTTTTGCTTTGTCGCTTGCAATCAATGCAATAATCTGTGAGGCCAACGTTTGTAAAGTATGCTGGTCTGATTTCAAGGGCTAATGCTTTGGTTTCTTTGATTTTGCACTTCAGTTTTATATGAAATAATTAATCTTTCTCTTTTAACCTGGGAAATGTAATGCTAAAGGATGTCAGATGTGTCTTATCCTTAAAGTGTATCTCAATTTTCAGCCAGTGGTAGCAACGTCTTGTATGGGAGTAAATCACCCCATCTTTGATCGGAAGCAATTTGATTTCTGTATAGTTGATGAAGCTTCCCAGATAAGCCAGCTCACCTGTCTGGGCCCACTATTCTGCTCCAAAAGATTTGTGCTGGTAGGAGATCACCAGCAGCTGCCTCCACTTGTACTGAATGCAGAAGCAAGGTAAGATAAAATGCTACTGTAAATTGTTAGCAATGTGAATTCTAGGAAGGCTCTTGCACTGTTTCGCCTGATGCTGTTTTCCTCTGTTATAACAGAGATCTTGGCATGACTGAAAGTTTATTTAAAAGGCTGGAACAAAACCAAAATGCTGTTGTCCAATTAACTGTGCAATACAGAATGAACAGGTATTTAAAACTTTATTGCATATTGGATATAATGTGAGATCAAAGCCGAAAGTTTTAATGCATTTTCCTGTTTTTTTAAATCTTCAGTAAAATTATGTCATTGAGTAACATGCTAGTGTATGAAGGCAAACTGGAATGTGGCTCAGAGAAGGTGTCAAATGCCACTGTTAATTTGCCCAACCTAAAAAACCTCAAACTGGAGTTTGCAGATGTTTCAAAAACCTGGTTGAAAGAAGTACTTAATCCAGACACACCTGTGTGCTTTCTGAACACAGAGAAGGTAAAGTTCTTTGTGTTCTCCTTTCAAAATTGTATTTTTGAATGCAGATTCTCCATGTACTAAACACGCAGAACTTCATACAGCATAGGTAGGGTTCAATATATAACTTTAAAAACTGGATTTCTAGTTATATGTGAAATGTGCAACATGCAGAAATGTTTGTATAGCTGATCAATTGGGGTGGTACAACTTCTTCTGGAAGCAGCACATCTAAGAGCAGCTGAAACTTTCAAGTCACAGAATACTTCAGAAAAAAGTGAATGTGCTATAAGCTTTGTTCTTGCATACAAAGCATGGCTTAAAGTGTGCAGCCATATTGGATGTCCTTGCAGCCATAGAATTACTTCAGTTCCAGTGTCCAAGGGTCAGTGGTGTTCAGGCTGTGGCAGAAGTGATTGTAATTCTTCATGAAATTCTACAGGTGTTCTATACACTGAAGTGTGAGGGAGGAATAAGGTGAGTTAGGTGTGTCATTTCAGGGAAACAAATTTTTGCAAGAAAATGAGGTTAATGTATGTCACTAGTAACAAGAGGCAAATAGTGGAATGGATGAAGTAATAAATTAATGATAAGGTAGTAAAAGGGATTCAGAGCTGGAAAATGGAGGCTGATTCAATGTATGCTCAGTGTTAGACTTTTTAAATGAAGAGGTTTGTTACTTGACCCCAGATCTTTAGTTTAATGCTGGTTTACAAGAAGGATAACATCCTTCACACATCCATTACTAATGACACTACTTAAATTTTAAAGAAGGCAAGAGCTAGACAAAGAGTAAAAATTATAAAGCTGTGATGTCTGAATGACTAAAGCTTATGTTCTTAGCTTGTTCCTGTCTTTCTGGGCTCATTCATATGTGGTGCAGGGAAAGTGAGTTAAAGTTAAGAAATAGTAAATTCAGTGAATACTTCTTAAAAAAAGAGAAGTTAAATTTCATATTACCACTTTAGATAGTTCTTCCTGTAGTTTTAAATGTAGGGTTTCAAACATTTAAAGAATAAAAGAATTCTTTCTGTCTGAGAAAGACAGAACACTGAACAGGCTGCCCAGGGGGAATCTCCCCTCTGCAGATATTCAAAACCTACCTGGACATGTTCCTGTGTGATCTGATATAGGCGGTCCTGCTCTGGCAGGGGGGTTGGACTAGATGATCTTTTGAGATCACTTCCAGCCCCTGACATTCTGTGATTCTGTGAAATGGGGAAAATTCATTGAAAACATCATTGGTGTGGAAAGCCCTAATACAGAAGTCCTATATAAAATGCAGTTAGCTCTTTTACCTTGTCAGGCTGGACAGGGAAATGCCCACTTGTTTTATATGGTATATATGGCAGTTTCTTAAGGTGATTTGCTAGTATTAGAAATGCATTTCATCAGATTATTTCAACTTGTTTTGGAGTTACAGTGTAAGTTCTTAAACTCTGTAAAATTTAACATTTAGCTTTATTAAAGCTGTTACTATAAAAACGCATCTGATAGGATAAGTCAGGGACCGGAATGTAGCATGCCAGTGTAGACAGCAGGAGCCATTGTTTTCTATTTTTATTTTTAAAGGTCCCGGCACCAGAACATGCAGAAAATGGTGGTGTAAGTAATGTGACAGAAGCCAAACTAGTACTCTTCCTCACATCCTTATTTATTAAGGTATATTCTACTTTATTATATTGTTTGGAGGGACAGGTTATTTAATATTTTTGCACTACTGTAGGAATGGTGACTATATGTACTAGGTTATTATTTGCGGGATAAAATAAACGTTGGGTACATGTAAATGGCAGAAAAATTAATAAGGTGGTAAATGGAATTCAGATCTGGAAAGCAGAGGCCAGTTTAGTGTATGCTCAGTTTTTAGACTGATTTTCATGAAGAGGTTCATTACTTGGCCCCAGGTGAGTGAGCAGATAAGTCTGCATTCAGTCCCTATCTCTTGCCTGGTTTTATTTGAGATGCAAAAATCTCTGGATGGCAAGTTCTTCTACGAGATGAGGACTTTGTTGTTAGAGCAGGGAGAGGATTTGCTTTTCTTCCTTATTTCATCAAGTTAACTTCAGGAGTAGTACAGATGACGAGTTCTGAATGTTCACCTCACAGTTTGAGGAAGAAAACCAGAGTATTTCAAGCATTTGTATCTTTGTGCTAGGTTAGGACAAAGCTTGGAAGCTTGCAGTAACAAAAAATTTCTATGTCCTTTAGTTAATACCAATTATTCACAGAGTTCTATTGACAGTTTAGTGTTAATCCTTGAGGTTCTGACAGTAATGAGTAGTATCCCAAGCCAATTGTAGTGATCATTTTTTCTTCTGTTTCTTCTTCCTTCAGGCTGGCTGTAAGCCTTCAGACATTGGCATTATATCACCATATAGACATCAATTAAAAACAATCACTGATTTGATGGCAAAATTGAAGGAGAGCAGAGTGGAAGTCAACACAGTAGACAAATACCAAGGAAGAGACAAAAGTATCATCATTGTATCTTTTGTTAGGAACAGCAATGATGAAAATGTAAGCTGGTCATACTAACTTTCAGTCAATTTTAATAGTTAAACTTCTCATTTTCAAAAAATTATCTACAATAAGTCCTGAAGGTTAGGCAGAAAAAATAAAAGCAAATAATTCTTATTTTGCAGCTTGGTGCCCTCTTGAAGGATTGGCGACGTCTTAATGTTGCTATCACAAGAGCTAAGCACAAACTCGTCATGTTGGGATGTGTTCCCTCCCTCTGTCGCTATCCTCCTTTGGAGAAGCTGCTCTGCCACTTGCAGTCTGAGGCAATGATATCCTTTTTCTCCCTGCTGTTTTGTGACAAGGGAAGGGTAAGATTAACTTCTTGAGATTTGATCAGGATGAGAAGATCTGACATTATTTATGTTACTCTTGTGATTAACTGATTTGCAACACAGTACAAAATGTGCCAATTATGTATGCCAAAAATACCCTTGAGCTCAAGCTAATGGATAGCTCTAGAACCTTCTGTGTCTCCAAAAGCAGAAATAAATCCATGCTGATTTGCAAGTCACCTTTGACATAATTTTAAAGCCTGAATTTTTAGTTTTTAATGGGTTTGCATTTTTTGTATCATCCTAGTTTCTTGGCATCTGTCAGTTTGAATGTTTTCCTCAGGAGTACCATGTGTCTGGTGAGAGAACAGCTCGTGAGTACTGTTGCTAGAACAGAAGGTGGTGTAACCTTGAGATTTGTTAATTTTTTCCTTCTCTGTGGCACTGTACCGTGTTTGCTCTATCTACAGCTGCTTCCATCTCCTGCTTGAAAAGGAAAGACCTTGTTAGTTGCTTTCTTTACAGACACCAATACCTATCCAAATAAGTTCTGTTTTTGTGAAAGCAAGATGTTATCAAAGATGTTTCCTTAACTTTGTACATCTTCAATCTTCCAGCAGGGGCTCATGAAAGTATCCAGAAATGTAACATTTTGTGACTGTGAAGATGGAGAGTTTTACAGGCATTTCTGTACTTCCTTCTGATGCTGCGGAATGTAGATAACTGGTTAGTGGGATATGAGTGCTGATGTGTGGTGTTGAATCTGAATGAAACCAACACAGAAATCACACACAACTATTTTAAAGATTTCCTTTCAGTAAAACAAAACCACTCAGTTCTTTCTGTAAGCTGGTTGTTTTAATACTGGTGTACTTGTAACAAACCAGAAACATGAAGCTCTTTGTTCCTTCAAATACTGGTTGGCTACTTCTGTGTTTACTTTTATCTTGATAAATGGTTATCAGCAGAAGTAAGTGAGGAAACACTTGAGGAGGAGTGGGGAGTAAACCAATGCTGCATTGAGACATAGTTTTCTGGGCTTGGTTTGGTTTTAAAGACTTCAAAATATAGTTTATATAAAGCATTTAATTTTATTAGAATTCCTTAATAAGGTGCTGTATGGTACTGTTTGGGGTAAAAATTAGGAAGAACTTCTTCAAATTCTCACATTCCTCTTTTAAGTGTGTTTCTGGGGTTTTTTAACACTGAAGTCTCTTATATTTGTGTATATAATGTAAATAGTTTCTCACAGGAAGATCCCTGGATGTTTTTTTGTAATCCCTTGATTCTTGCAAATATCAGGGAGAAATACAATGTCGAGTCTCTTCATTCTCTTTTATGAACTAGCCTATTTAGCAGATAAATCTGAAGTGAAATGCTGCCTAGCTGCAGATCACAGTACAACTCTGATTTCAGTTTGTCTGATCTGTAGTCTTGTCTTAAAAACAAAACCCTCAAATTCCCAAGAAACAAAACTACAGATGCATCTCGGTGACTTAAGTAGTTTACATGCTCAGGTTCTATGTTTTTAAAGATAGCATCTGTACAGTACAAAATACCAAAACATCCTTTACTTGACAGATGTGGTTTAGTTTCATTGTACTACCTCATACTCTATTACTGAGAAGCTTTTTTCCAAGCTTGCTGGTGGAAATATCAATGTTTAGATTCTTCAGAATCACATCATTTGTTGTCTTTTGGATTGATGTCAAGTTGTGTGCACACAGTTACAGAGGAACTCCTAGCTGCTAAGTGTGGGCATTTTCACTCTTGTAAACTGCTCCTGAACTTCTGAATTGTTTGAAATAATAAAGATTTGATGTCTGTTTTGTTACTGATGTTGATACTTTGCTTGGTATACTACAGATATTTCGAAGAGTAGGAAATAGTTGACAGGATATCCTTTTTTCAGGTAAATACATCCTGCTTCATCAACAGCATATGTGCTCTGGGTCTCTCTAAAGATCAGAAACATAAGGGTAAAACAGTCTTATTACAGAGATTTCAGAATGACGTATCCTTATACAGAAAATTTTTTTCTCTTTATGTTCTGGATCTATATGTACTGAAGCCTTAGGATTTAGCTTATCTTTTCTTACACTAAATGATGCTTTTGTAGGATATGATTCACATGCTATTGAAAAGGTATTTGAGATATTGCCACTCCTGAGAGCTGCATGAGGAACAGGCACAAGCAATTCTGTATCTATTTCTAAAATGTGTCCTTTCTTCTCATGCATGGTAAAAGTCAGGTTAAGTAGAGAGGTACAGCTTGAGACTAGCCGATCAAAACATAGAGAGTTCCACCTCACTTTTGTTTGAACTAAAATGCTCATGCACCCTAATAAGTATGTGTATGTCAGAGGGCTATTTTGTAAAATCACGAGTTACTTTGCTGCCTTTAGAACAGCTTGCTAATACAGAAACAGCCACAAGCCTATGTTGCTGGAGTTCATGAACAAGAAGAAGCTGGTTTATGCCAGACTAGCAGGATCAGAGCCTGACTTGAGACTGCTTAATATTTAAAGGTAGAGGTTCCTTTTTTTTTTTTTTTTGAAGAGCTGGGAATCATAGATGTAAGAAGCATCCTCCTCCCCGCGGGCTGTGGTCTGCCTGTCCTTCCCAGCCCATGATGACCTTTTCCTCTGTTGTTTTCTTTGTAGTATTTAGAACGTGGCGGGTGAAGCACACCCGTTCGTTCTGCAGCTTCTAACTCAGCCGAGAGGAAAGAGTTTGATTTAGAATAATTATGAAGCAGATCAAATTGCAGTGCTTAGATTGCTGCAAGTTTAAACTGAGATCTGTGTGGCAGAAACCTGTTGCAAACACTTCAAACCACAGTACTTTCTTGTTTCCTAGTAAGATTGACATTTCAGTGTTTTCAAAGACAAAACTGAAATGCTAAGTAATTGAGATCGATGTGTTGAGAAGGCAGTTTTTTATTTCCTACATGCCAGTTGTTTGGGTGCAGTACCTTAAGATTTTCCCAGAGCAATAGTACTTGTTATCGAGTCTTAAGGAAGTGTTACTGGGGAGCTTTTAGTCACAAGGGAAGAGGAGCGTTTATGCTGCTTAACGGTGGTTAACTTAGATGAAAGACTTGCCCTTCTCTCTGTGCTCTGACAGCTTCCCTCCTAGGCACGAAGCCTGCTGCCTTCCTTTCTCAGGGCGGGAGATACCCAGGCACACTACAGTAGTAGCAGCCCTGTCGCTAAACGTCGCGATCGTGGAGTTATTACGATAGGAAGCGCCGCAGCCTGCGGCGGGTCCCAGGGCGGGTCCTCCCGCCGCCGGGGGCGCCCGTTGGTCGCGGACGGAGGTGCCGGCCACAGGCAGCGGCGAGACGGGAGGAGCCGCAGGGCCCGCAGGGAGCGGCGGAGGCGGTGGCGCCGGCTCCTCCTCTTCAGCCATGGGTGAGCGGCGGCTGCGGGGCTGCTGGGTTGGGGGGCAGCGGGGAGAACGGAGCCCGCGGCGGCCGCACCCGCCTTTTAGAAGCCGGGGGCAACAGGGCTGCTAGCCACACCGCGGCCGTGCCCGCACAGGCAGAAAATGTCCGCTGCGGCGGGAGAAGGAGGGAGAGGGGCGAGGGGCGCGGC
>VWZE01023654.1:38173-72436 GCA_013396675.1 Eubucco bourcierii | reverse complement strand
CCGCGGTCTGTCGGGCGGTGTGGGGCTGGGTACCGGTGGGTCTTCCTCTCCTTCCTTTCTTCACCAACCCTTTCCCCGCTCCCTGTCGCCGGGAGGTGCGGCCGACTTTGTCGTTACCCAGGAGATGTGCGGAGGACCGTGCTGTGGGAGGGGGAGGGTTTTTTTGCTGGTGAGGGGTCTTTAGTGACAGAAAATACTTGTTTTCTGCCAGCCNTTTTTTGTATAAGTACTGTTAACAGTAAAGGTTTGGCTGATTTGGCTGCTCATTCAAACAGGGAGGGAAATAATGTCTCTTGGGCCAAGGCTTCCTAGTCAGATTCAGGTGAGGCTGGTGACATCAGTGTCGCCTACCATATAGCCTCTTTGGGGCCTGCTGCTTGGATGAGGAGAACCCCTGCTTAAAATAGACATAAATTACATTTCTGCCTCAGAAATACCAGACGAGAGGGTTGATAGTTAAAAGGACAAGAGGCTGAAAGTTGTGTCTGTGGGGAGGATCAGCTCCAAAAGTCAAAATTTGGTCATTGAAAAAGGAATTTTAAGATCTCTTTGGGGAAATGGGCAGAGTACTTTAATTAGAGAGAGCTATCCAGCTGATTACTGAATTGAACAATAATATATCTAGTACTGTCAATAGCAAACTTAATAGAAAAGGATATGAGCTTCACCGAAAGAAATGATCTTGCAAGCCTACTTCTGTTCCAGACAGGTGTACTGGTGCTTCTCATGGTGGGGTTAGTTCAGACCTCGATGGCTGAGCAGGCAGGAAGTCAAGGGGACAAATTAGTAAGCCATGACTGCAAACTGGGTAAATTTTTACCAGAACACTGTTGCAGATTGTCTGCTGTGTCTTCTAAAATCTTTTAGTGCTTGAAGTACTAGTAAATTGTGAGACTATCAGAGCAGGTTTTCAAGTTATTTTAGATAAATCATTTCGATAATTTTTTTTCCTTGAAAACTGATGTATGTTTTGCTACATGGACAATTTGGTATGTGGCAGGCAGTTAAGAATACAGAAAATCAGTGATTTTCTAAGTTTTAAACATCTATTACCCAAATACCTAAGTTTGTGGTACACAATAAACAAGACAAGTAATTCATTGCTGTTTGAGGAACCAAGAAAGTTTCAATCTGTTACAATGAATAATTTTGGGTTTTTTTAAACTTTAATCCATACAGTTCTTTATGCTTTCTGACGTGCAGACATTAGGTCTCATATCAATACTCAGATCTACAGAGGAAGAGGCTCATATGATTTTCTCAGATGCAAATCTGTATAGATGCTTTGACATCTGCCTCAGTGTCTTAAACGTGATAATCTGTATTCTTTGTTTTTTATTTTGTTAGATTTAATTGTAAATAGCAGAAAGCAGTAAGCTATCAACATTTTTAGTTTCTTTCCAAGTTACTTTGATCATGATGAGTAAATAGAGGCTTGTTTTGTATCTTTTCATTTGTCAAAGGAAAGGGTGGCCTGAATATTTGAACTACTTCATTAGGAATTAAAATGAATTAAGAATCTCTTGAACACCCTGGTTTTAGCAGATGGTGGTGCAAAAAGAGGAACCTTCTCTGTTCTGTCAGATTAAGATGATTTTTAAAATTTTTTTTGTTTTTTTTTACTGACTAGGTTGAATACTTGGATGTATTTTTTGCAGTGTACAGGCTGTAAAGTTTACCAAAATCATGTTTAAGTAAAGCAAAACTTTTTTTAAAGCTTTCCTGTTCAGAAAATACTTTGTAGCTATGAGAAACTGAAATTTCAGTACATAATATTTTCTGGAAACTGCTTCTGGTTTAACAACTGAGACTGTAGAACCTAAGAGGGAGAATATGTTCATATCACTGTGAAATTGAGACTACATCAGAAAGTCATTATGTATTTGAGGTCTGCTTTTGTAGGCAGACCCTACACGAAACAGAAAATTTCATTAGCAGAAGTGGTGCTTTGGTATCACAGTAAGACTACTGCTTGCTCTTAGGCAGCAGAGCTTTTGAGTGCAGGTTTGATGCCTGTGTTAACTTGCAGTTACTGACTGTGACAACATAGTACCCGAGAACGTTTGCAGCATTGTTTTGTTTTTCACCTATTGAAACAATGCAAGATGTGTTTTATTGTAGAGCATGCTTTTCTATAACAGCACTTAATAAATTATTCCTTTTAAGTTTTTCTTTGAGGAAGGCAACTACCAGGCAGTTTGTTGTTTTATGTCTCTTCTAAAACTCAAACTGTAACTTTGTTTTTCTTTATTATCTTAGCTGTAAAGGACCCTACAGCTGTAGAAAGAGCAAATTTACTGAACATGGCTAAATTGAGTATCAAAGGACTTATTGAATCAGCTTTGAGCTTTGGCCGCACTCTGGATTCTGACTACCCACCTTTGCAGCAGTTCTTTGTTGTCATGGAGCACTGCCTGAAGCATGGCCTTAAAGGTGTGGTAATTACTCTACCTGCTTTTTTCTCATTCCAAATGTGACTTTTTTTTCCTTTCTTGCTGTCTTTCTTGAAGTCCAAACATGTTATGTTGCTTTAAGAAGTCGATAAAATATGTGAACTGGTCACCTTTTGTAACTAATAGTGGTATTATTACTACTTCACAACATGCATTTCCACATTTACCAACTTCTTATTTTATATGCCACCTGTTTTAAGTGTTCCAGGGATTAGCATAACTGCTTGTCTCTATGTACTTTATTTTTAACTGGTCATCCTTTTGGTATTTTTAACTGGGCATCCTTTTAATATCTTTAACTGGTCATCCTTTTAATATTATTTTGTTCTATCATGGCAGTTTTATGTTTACAGCGAGGTAATTCAGAAAATGACTTTGTATATTGGTGAAGTGACTAGTGTCCTATTATCTGGAAGTTTAGGCACAGCAGTTAAGTCATTAGTTACTCCAACTATTTTGAAGGAAGCTATTCCAGTCATTTGAACTAAACCAGTTACTTATTTTTTCTTCTCTCAGTGAGAAAATCTTTTCTAAGCTACAATAAAACCATCTGGGGTCCTTTGGAACTTGTGGAGAAATTATATCCAGAAGCTGAGGAAATAGCAGCAAGTGTCAGAGATTTGCCTGGCCTTAAGTAAGTAATATTGGTAAAATACAGCAAGAAAATAAAGGACCTGATTGAGAATCCAATGAGGTCTGATGATTTCATTTGGTGTTAATCAATCCTTTGAACAACTAGCACGTGATAGTGGGGGGGAAGCGCAGGTGAATCTTGCTAGCTTTTTATGTTCTGTATAAAATAGCTAAAAAAAGCAGTATTTTTATCTTACGTTCCTGGGAGGAATGTTTGCTGAATGGTGGATGTAAACGGTGCAAGAAGGGACAGGTTATAAGTCAAACAGTCTGGAGTCCAGAACTTCCTGAGTCTAGTCAGCAAAGACTGTATAAAAACAAAGTGGAACATATTGCAGACAGATTTTCAGATTCTTGTGTGTAGGGCCCTTCCCTCTTAAATGTAAATTTCTTCTGTGAACTACAATTGCCTCCCATTCCTTTGCACTCTGCTTTGTATTTAGATTTAAAATTCACCATACATTAAATTCCATAAAGGATTTGGTTACCTTGTGTTGCAGTTCACAGCTTTAGACCTTATCTAAAGCACATAGCTGTACAAATTATTATTCACTCTTGTATGAGGGCAGGTGAAAATAAATAACTATCTTTGCCAAGTGTGTTACAGTATTGTTATCCCAATACATCATGGAGACTTTGGGGTGTTGACTTGTTTTTCATTTATATGCTTACTACTTCTAAGTGTGCAAGCACAGAATAGGAAGATCTAAAGGTCAGGGTTTAATTTGTTGGGTATTAATGTTTGCTAGTTAAATATATTTTCATGTTTTTTTGAATCATCTTTCTAAGATATAATTGAGTTCATAAACGAGTATGAGCTGAAGCTTGAATTCAGCATGTGTTGTGTAGATCTGGAGAACAAGATTGGTAAGGCAAGCTTGCATGATGAGTCGTAATGGACAGTCAGTTATTCCTTCCACAATTCCTCTGAAGAGTTTATAAGCAAGTTGCAGAAAGATGTCTGAACTGTTGCAGATGTTTTACTTCAGCTGGAAACAGGACTTCCAGATTATCTTTACTGGCACTGTTAGGTTAAGAACAATGTACTTAAGGAGAAACAGCACCACTCTTAAAAATTCTTTTCATGCTAATAGACTTGTATTGCAAGAGTGGTAAGGTTGGAAGGGACCTCAAGGATCATCTAGTTCCAACCCCCTGCCATAGGCAGGGACACCTCCCACTAGTACAGGTTACTCAAGGCCTCATCCAACCTGGCCTTGAACACCTCCAGGGAGGGAGCAGCCACAACCTCCCTGGGCAACCTGTTCCAGTGCCTCACCACCCTCACTGGAAAGAACTTCCTCCTAACATCTAGTCGAAATCTCCCCTCTGCCAGTTTAAGCCCATTGCCCCTTGTCCTGTTGTTGCAGGACCTTGTAAATAATCCCTCCCCAGCCTTTAATGTGCAATAAAGCACATTGAAATACAACAGTGCATAGTAGTCTACATATCTTTACTCTCTGAGCAAAACAGTTAATCTTACTGTCAGGTTCTTGTGCTTTCTCTGTTCCTTTTCTTTTCAAGATCTGTTCCTGAGTCCGGCTGAGTCGAAAAAATATGTCTGATCTTAGCCAAAGCTTGGAGTTGAAGCCTAACCATTACGGCTTTCCAGGCTGCATTACTCAACTAATAGTTTCAAATACCCTTTCAGAAATACCAGTTGCTCTACCAAGAGGCTGATAAAACGTTTCAAACAGTGAATTAATTGCTATGTTGTTGATTTGGGACTGTTGGTGCCCTTTTTTTCTAGAACACCTCTGGGCCGTGCCCGGGCCTGGTTACGGTTGGCACTGATGCAGAAGAAAATGGCCGACTATCTTCGGTGTTTAATCATTCAGAGAGATCTTCTCAGGTAAACAATTCAGTGGATTTTTTTTTTTTTTTTTTAAATTTATTCTTAGAGATTTAGTTTTTTTGGAGAAAAAAATACTGTTTCCTATTTGCTATTTTTTATGTATCCTTAGTGTAGTTTCTGGCCTGTGGGCTGATTTCTTCCTGTCTTCAGTGTAGAGAGACAGAACAGTCCTGCTTCATCTAGGTGGGCCTTCTGCAATGTAACTAACTGTTCTTTCATAGATGAGGCCTAGGGGGACGGGCTTCTGCTGTGTTCCTCCACCATGCAGAATATGGACCAGAAACCTCTATAGAGAGGAGATTAATTCACCTGTGCTTAATGTGTAGTTTCCTACTGAGCTACCATTCCGTGAAGTTCTATTGCTTTGAACTTTCACAGTTCTAAAATTGGGGTTGCTTTCTTCTAGTGTAACTTATCTTTTCTGATGGAGTAGCTGAAGCACAAAGGGGAAAAAAATGTGTCTTCCTAATTTTAGTTCTACAGCCTGTGCATATTTCTAAGGCTTTTCTTGTATGCTTAGGTCATGCTGGTATGTCAGGAGGACACTGATGTTCCTATGGACTTTTCCATTGAAAGCACAGTTTGTTTCATGGAGTCTAAGGCTTCATTTAAAAAATGTAAATTTTGATATTCTGTTGCTTAGTCGCATGTTTTGTCTTTTGAAAACCTGTTCAGCATTTCAATCCTTTCCACTTCTTTTCTTTTAACCACTTAGTCTCTTGTTTGGCCTCTTTAATTTCAAACAATCTCCTCATTAAAGTCCATAAGGTAATTTTTTTTACTTTATCTAGTGTTTCTTAACAACATAAGAACTGATGCAGTACAGCCTACAGCCACACATCCATCTGTTGCAGTATCCTATTCAAAAGTGGCTAACAGCAATTGTATAGGAAAGAGCCTTTGTTTGTCTAAAGGCAACATAAGTTTTGCCCTCACAAATTTCCAACTCTCCAGCACCTTGTGACCCAAATTTCTGGTGCCAAAGGTAGCATCTTTTTTGTTTTTAATAGCCTCTAAGACAAACATGTACTTTATATCTTTAAATATTTATGAGGTGAAAGTACAGGCAGACCCAGTTGTCTTTAAGGATGTTGGAGTAAGGTTAAAATAAGAGGAACAATTCGGATTTAGATACCACTCTTTATTAATTTACTGATTGTAAATGTTCTGAACATACTGAAAAGATTAAGTTTTCATTTTTAACAGTGAATTTTATGAGTATCATGCACTAATGATGGAGGAAGAAGGAGCAGTTATTGTTGGGCTTTTGGTTGGGTTGAATGTGATAGATGCTAACCTGTGTGTGAAAGGAGAAGACCTGGATTCACAAGTAAGTCAATACAGTTAAAGCAGTATACATACAATCTGTAAGATCTTTATATACAGGAAATTTTGTTACTATAAAGTTGTGACTTGTTAGAAATCTTACTAGACACTATTGAGGGCGTGATCAAGCTCCTGTATCAGTGAGAGCTGTGGATTAACCTCAACATCAGTTGGATCTGACCTTTAGATGGTGATAATGTCAGAGTGCAAGGTGTAAAGTTTTATGCTTTGTCATCAAATAGATGCAATAGTAGCAATACAGAATTATTTTCATCTTAATTGCATAACTCATCCTTTTCCTCTGCAAGAGAAGTGTAGTCTCATGATCAGTTTATCCCATTTGGTTCATTTGTTATTTGGATCATTATAGAAACGTTTCAAGGACCTGAAACAAAACCTTGCTTTGCATAGTGTAATAAAAGAATTTAGAAGTGGGTGACTGCTTTTAGTCTGCAAAACAAATACTTAGAATTTTTCTCCCTCTGCAAAGAGCTTTGACTTTGAACTGATGGATCCTTTCTAAAGGCAGATGCACAAGTACTTACAAATAAATGTAGGCTGTGCTTGGCCCTAGTTGGTTTTTATTTTAAGCTCCTTTGTGGAAAGAATTACAATAGCTGAAGTGACAATTATTGTATTTTTTGCTGTATTTCAGCGTGTACTTGAGGAAAAAAACAATTTCTGTGGTAGAGTTATAGGTGATTTGGTATGTGTACTGCTGAGTCATAGGGTTAACTTTTCTTTGTTCATTCTAAGTTACTCTCTAATGTTTTAGGCACTGATCTTGTCATCTAGAAGACATGGCATTAAAAGGCTTGTAATTATAGCAAACATAACAATGTGTTTTTCTCCTCTTAGTATTGAGAACTACATGTGTGTAATATAAATCACAACATTTATTGCTAGCTACTCCATTTTCACCTGGGTCTTTGCTGTATGAGAGGAAACTTGGTTTGAGAACATAGTAGTGGCTGTTCAGATGAGATTTTTGGAGTAATTATTTTTTTGAAGAGTGGTATAAGTAAGGTACCTTCTCAGAGAAGCCAGCAGCAGCAAGTTGTATTAAGAAGAAAGAGAGAATTTTGAATAACGATAGAAGTTGAATCTGGGAGCGTAGTTTTGTTATGTGAGAAGAGTGCTGTTCAATGGTGAAATGCATGTATGAACACATGGAGAATTGAAACAAATTAATTTTTATAGAGGTAACATTTGACTTCTTTATCTCCATAGTGTTTTGCTGTAATAAGCAAAATGTAGTGCCTTTTTTTAAAAAAAAGCATTTGAAGAAGAGACTTTTTAGAATAGATGTGGAACAGACAAGTAGAAGATCGTTGTAGGAAACTGACATTATATGAACTAAAGGAATTGTTAGACTTAACAGGTTACTTGTATTCAAAAGCTAAAGGGAACTCCAGATGGAAGCAGTACATCAGAGAAATTAAAATACTTCTGTGAAGAGGCTGCTACAGATGAAAAAAGGAAGGATTTTAGTAAACAAGTGTGGTTAAATACTTACGTCAGAGGTTTTGCGAATAGAGTTGAAAGCAGAACTCATGGTAATGCTATTTATAGTATAATTAGATAACAGTCAAATAGAAAATAACTTAATTAGTTTCAGATAAATGAATGCAGTTGAACTGGTACACTTGGGAATCAGCAAGTGGGGGAGGTAGTACTTGGTTTGTCAAGGAATGCTGAAACACTGAACGTGTAGGAAACCTCATTTTGGGAGATGCGTTTTGGCAGGCAATCATGTGAAACACTACAGCCAAAGATCACATGTTTACTCAATTAGTGAGAGAGGGTTGAATAGTATCTGATAATTCTCCAAATGAAAGTCTTCCTGTAAGTTCTTGGCTAAGTTCAGTCAGAGGGAAGAAGTAATCTTTTCTTTGGAATTTGGTATGTGGCACATTGTTAATTTTGTTCAAAGCTAACCGATACGTGACACTGAAGACTGTGACTGGCCACAGCAGTTATTTGTGTGGTATGGAACTACGTACATTTGCTTTCTCCTAGGTTGGGGTGATTGATTTCTCTATGTATTTGAAGAGTGATGAAGACATTGGGAGTAAGGAAAGGTATGTGCTCGCCAAATACCTGGGATTCTGCATGTGATATCTTGACTAGTGACATTTTATTTGTAGAAATCAGGTTCTCTAGAAATGAAGTCTTCTGATCTCACAGTCTTAAGAAGAAAGAGACACTGCATTGATACATATTATTAGCAAACCGCAAGAGTATTTGCATTCTGAAACAAGCCACATCATCACCTATGTCCTTCACTGCCCACTGGACAGTATTGGAAGGCTGTGAGGTGGCAATGAAAAGGAACCTGCTTAACCTTGAAACCCTCATCTTGGGATTCAGTCAGGGTTTCAAAGATACAGTGTTATGACAGAGTAGATAGACATCCTTTCTCTCTTGAGACTGTTCTTATGTTTCAGGTAGAAAAATTGTTTACAGTTAAAGAGTTGGGGTTATTTGTCTCTCACTGATGTTACAACGTGGTAAGTTACTGGTTTTGTGATTGTGAAGTTGTTTGCTTTTTAAAAATGCACAATAAGAATATTTGCATATAATAGATCTGTGTCTTTTCAGTACATGATTCGCAATGATTTTAATATAGCTATTTTTAATTTGTGCTTGCTTTAGAAATGTACAAATTGCTGCCATTTTGGACCAAAAGAATTATGTTGAAGAGCTAAACAGGCAACTGAAGTAAGTATTCCTTTGAAGTGTGCCTGTCAGGCCAGGCTTACAGGTAAAACACCTGCCATTGTATTTATACCACAGCTTTGTTTTAGCCTTCAGAGAAAGGGCTGCAAATCCTTCATGTTTAGACTGAGGACCTAGTGAATCAGGAAGCCTCAGTTTTCATGATTTTGGTTTTGACAGACATGAAGAACAGCAGACCAAAACTGATTGAAGTTCTCATGATTTGTAATTTCACAGGAATGAAAAGCATTATCTGGATTTTAACCCTATGCTATTTAACAGTTTGCAGAAAGTGTTACTTAGTGATGTGGGTGTATCCACATGATTTTGTTTCTTCGCCTTTCTTAGGTCTTTAGTTTTTTAGCTTTAATACATAGGACCAAAGTGAGTAAGTTCATTGCTTACTTGAAACTACTTGGAATCATAGAATGGTAAGGTTGGAAGGGACCTCAAGGATCATTTAGTTCCAACCCCCTGCCATAGGCAGGGACACCTCCCACTAGTACGGGTTACTCAAGACCTCATCCAACCTGGCCTTGAACACCTCCAGGGAGGGAGCAACCACAACCTCCCTGGGCAACCTGTTCCAGTGCCTCACCACCCTCACTGGAAAGAACTTCCTCCTAACATCTAGTCTAAATCTCCCCTCTGCCAGTTTAAACCCATTGCCCCTTGTCCTGTTGTTGCAGGACCTTGTAAATAATCCTTCCCCAGCCTTCCTGTAGGCCCTCTTCAGATACTGGAAGGCTACTATCAGGTCCCCTCGAAGCCTTCTCTTCTCCAGGCTGAAGAGCCCCAACTCTCCCTCCCAGCCTGTCCTCATAGGAGAGCTGCTCCAGCCCTCTGATCATCTTTGTGGCCCTCCTCTGGACACGCTCCAACACTTCCATGTCCTTCCTGTGCTGAGGGTTCCAGAACTGCACACAGTACTCCAGGTGGGGTCTGACAAGAGCAGAGTAAAGGGGCAGAATCCCCTCTCTTGCCCTGCTGGCCACGCTGCTCTTGATGCAGTCTAGGACTCGGTTGGCTGTCTGGGCTGCATGTGCACACTGCAGGCTCATGTTGAGCTTTTCATCAACCCAGACTCCAGACTTCTATATTGTAGGTTGTGGTTCCTGTAGAACCTTTTCAGGAAGGCAGTCTTTCTCCCTTTCTCTGCTGGGTGGAGCAAATCTAGTCCACCACTGTGTTTGTTACATGCAAATAGAAGAACAGCGATTGTAACTCTCTGAGGAGTATAGTGTAAAGTTAACAGTGTGAGTACCTAAAAAAGAAAACAAACAAAACCAAACAAGAAAACTGCAAGGAACTTCTGCAGAATCTGTAGTATAACTGATCGTCTTGATCGTTTTTTGAAAGGTAATTGTATTTGTTTTAATTTTAATGCTGGTAATTTTGATCATTATTTTCTGTATGGCTACTGCTGGGTTAAAGATAGTCTCATTTGAAATTATGTTAGTCACCCAGCAGAAGCCTTCAGTAGGATAGAATAATACAAGTATGTCAAGTATGAGCAAAACGAAAGTAAGTTAAGGACAAAAACTATTGAGAATAGTGGTGTCTGTGTGATACATTAAAGACACAGGTGAGCCCGTGTAGTGTGTTTTTGTATAGAATGACTTGCAAACTTGTGGTTGAACAACTCTCCAGTTTTATTTCAGGTAAGCAGTTCTTTTCCACACATCTGGAAATGCTTTAATCTCCTCTATCTTGCCATTCTTAGTGATCTGGTAACTTCTGAGGACACCACAGTAGAAATACATGGAAAAATGGTGTTACAGAATAGGGTTTCTTCTGCATGTGAAATGCAGCCTAAAAAAATGTGCTTACAGCAGAAGGAGGCAGTTGGGCAATGAAGGCCTGGATGTAGTTTAAGATGGTAAAAATATCTCAGAGGAATAAAAGGGAATAAAATTCTGATTAGCCTTACAAATGAGGCCCAAAAGCATCAAGAAAGGAGTAGCCTGAAGAAAAATCTCAAAAACCTAGAGAAGCAAAGAATTATATAAAATGAAGAATGGTTTTATTATATGATGGGAGGAAAAAAAACCCAAGAATATTGTAAACTGCCTTTTAAGGGAACTCATTAAACATTTGAATACAGTATAGTTGTGAGTATAAAGTAAGACGACAATACAGGGAAAGTCACATCCAACCAGGACTTTAAATGACAGGGAGGATGTTGAGGTTTGGAAGAAGACTAAATGTTTAGGAAAGAAGACTCCATTTCTTACGTTTAGGAAAATCTTCAATCATGGGAGCAACCTTTTTAGCTCTTGGCCTTCTATTTGACATTGAAGCTTTTCAGTTTGTTTGAATGAGTTTTGATGTAATTTTGGATAATGTGTTTTCTTTTCCTCTTTCAGTAGCACAGTTAGCAGTCTTCATGCAAGAGTTGATTCACTAGAGAAATCGAACACTAAACTGATTGAAGAGGTATTCTTTTCTTTTAACAATGTATAGTAGCCATTACTTTCTCTCAAACTGTTTTTCTAAGTGTTCTTCCCTTATTTTGATCTACATGAGTTTTATATAATGTGTTCCAATACCTTTATTTTTGCTTGAGGAGAAGGTGCAGTAGCTGCAGGAATTCTGATGTCAGATTCCCTAGGTAACTTGCAGCATCAGTAAATTAATTTTGTAGGACATGACAATTTCTCACTTTGGACAAAACCAGAAGAGAAGCCTTCCTTAAAGCCAACTGTCAGACTGATTTTGTGCGGATGACTGGTCCATAATGGATGACACCAGCTGCTACTAAGACAGAAAGTAGTTCATCAAGCAGTTTCTGTTACCAACATTTTCTTAAGCCAGAGTGTTGTTTCTTGCATAGTTACCATATGTTTATAGTCAGTTTTTAGATTTGTCTACCTCTGGTTTTGTATGTGCCCTATATTTCCAGTTACCTTTGATGCTTGACTGGATTCCAGTATTACTAGCTTTGCAATAGAGAGCACAATCTATTTTTTTTTTAATTCCAGTTGTTTGAGAAATAGTTAATGAACTTGAAAATTGGAATATCTAAATTAACTTCTTGTAGGGAAAACATATTTTCAGAGTGTTATTTCTCAAAAGTGTTCTAGTTCCTTTACTAGGCATTAGCCCAACTGTCCACCTGCCTTTCAAATGACATTAAGGACTGTAAGGCCCAGATATGATGTTTCCTTCTTTGTTTTCTTTTCACGGGGGAGAGGTTTTCTTGTACAAATGACTCCATATGGTGTGGCAAGGTGTCCAAATGTAAAGGAAAAATTTAGGATAAGGAAAAGGAATTGAGGGTCCTTTAGTCATAATGGAGCAGTGAAATGAAAACTTGTTCTTTACAGACATGAAAGAATGAAGTATGCTGTCGTGTAATGAAAGTGACTTGATACTAAACCCAGGAGATTTATGTCTTCTTTAAAAACAATTAAATTGCTGTTTGGTAGCCTCCAAAAACAGAACAGAGAAAATCTTACTCTTCTATTCATCAGAACATCTTTTTCTTTGTTTTCACTCGCAAAAGTGATCACACTTTTATTTTTCCTTTTTTTCCCCTTTATTTATCAAAATATTATTTATTTATTTATTTATTTATTTAAGTTAGCAATAGCCAAAAACAATATAATTAAACTTCAGGAAGAAAACCATCAACTGAGGAGTGAAAATACTCTTATTTTAATGAAAACACAGCATCATCTAGAGGTATGTTGGTTTTATCATGTTTAATGTAGTTTTAAAATCAACTAAAAACAAGCAGGAGCCGGGCCAAATCTAAGCCAGTTTTTACCAGGAAAAGAACCTGTTAAATCTGGGCAGTTTTATAATGATATAAATATACTGAAGTTATAGGACACTAGATTGTTTTATAACCATGTACAAATTTTGTTATTGTTTTTCCTTGTCTTCTTTCTGGTTTTCTTCCCTTCTTCCTTTTTCCTTTAGACTCTAAGCAATATCTAAGAGCATTTAAGGGAATATTAGCTGAAAATCTTGTCTAAATAGTGTATTTTAGTTGACAGACTGTATTCTGACCTGTCTCACTATGTGGAATGTCATTCGGAGTAATTGTGTGTACAATTGATGACCTGTTTTTAAACTGTGATTTGTAGCTGCTTATATAACTTCTGGTACATGTTTTACAAGGTAATTGGTTGCAAGCACAGGTTAAATGGATGTTTGGAGTACTCAGTACCAGAACAGTTGTGTAATGTATTGATTTACTGAAGGAGCACTGTACTACAGTGCAAGTCTTTGTTGTGCTAGATTTACTCAATTCTTACTGAAAAACTGATGACTGCAGGGCAGAAACAGCTCCGCCTATGTTGGAGAAGTGTTTTGGTTTGGATTTCCTTTCCCCCAAAGTGTTTAATTGATGCTAGAATTTAACAACTGTTAGATTGATGTTACAGTTGATGTTGTGAAGAAGATAGATTCTTTGTATCTTTGTAGGCAACTAAAGTGGATGTTGAAGCAGAGCTTCAGACCTACAAACACTCCAGGCAGGGTTTAGATGACATGTACAATGAAGCACGTAGACAGCTTCGAGAAGAATCACAGCTTCGACAAGTAAGTGCTCTTGCTAAGGTTGCACAGCACTGCAGAAAAAGATTGTGCTTGAGAAGAGTCACTACCTGAATGCTGCTGCTTTAACTATTGCTGAGCTTGGATGCTGCCTTTAATTGACTTGGATCACCTTTTCTCTAACTAGCTGTAATAAAAAGGGGTTTCTAATGGATCAATTAATACATTGGGATTTCTTTAGCAATTTTGCAAAAGCATAATAAAAATACAATTTCTTTTTGGAAATTTTCTCAATTATGTGTTCTCTGTATATATGCTAAGTCTTCTTGTGAAAATAGAAATACTTAATTCTGCTTTTGTAAATAATACTTAGCCAACTCTAAGCAACATTGGCAGAGTAATTTGTTATATTTTGAGTTTTCTTCTCCCAAAGTTAAAAACCCCCTCATCAGTCACTAAGTACACGAGAGTATAATGTTTATGTAGTGAATAACTTGCGAAGTTAAAGAGGGGCAGAGTTTCTGAAGGGTTGAAATAAGTGATTCTGCAGCTCTGTTAGATTTAGCTTTTGTTCTTTTCAAACCAGACTTAGAATATGGTGTAGTTACTGAAATGTTCTGTATTGCATTGTGTTTGTGTTTCTTAGGATATGGAGAATGAGCTAGTGGTTCAAGTTAGTATGAAACATGAGATAGAACTTGCCATGAAGTTGCTGGAGAAGGATATCCATGAGAAGCAGGATACCCTCATAGGCCTTCGACAGCAGCTTGATGAAGTTAAAGCAATTAACATGGAAATGTACCAAAAGCTGCAGGTAAAGAAGCAATCTGCTGTTAAACTGATGAACAGGCTTTGACTTGTTTAGTTAAATACTGTTACTTTCTTGATATTTGCTTTGTTTTCATTTCTTAGGTCAGCTTGTCGTGTTGGAACATGACTGTTGTAAGCATGATTTCGCACAAAGAAGTTCTTAAGGCAGTCACTTGATGGCTTTTTAGAAGAGAAGGTCAGGGCCTAGTAATGTGCTGTGTGGAATAGAGAGAGTAATCACATCTCCAGTGATAATGACACTTCTTGGCCTGCGTTGTATAAAACCCCAAGAAAATATAGGCACACAATAAAGGCAAGATCTGAGCTTTCAAAGTAAAGAAAGGCATTCGAGAAACAAGGTTTTGCTTAATGGAAAAAGCTAAGTAGGTTGACATGGAGTTAACAAATCACCAAACACTAGGGGAGTTTAGCAGGGAATTATTAAGAACATAAGTTAAATTTATGGAGTAAACTGGGAAAAAAAAAAAAGGCATGAGAAAACAATCAAATCTGTGGCAGAAGGAGGGGGAAGAAAATAGGATACTGCAGAGAGATAATGAAGGTGACAAACAAAGGATGCTACTTTTCCACCTGCAACTGTGAGGAAACTGAACCACAGGAAGTAAAATATATAGAGAGTTAGAAATTAAAATAAGAAGATAATGTTTTTCAGTATGTTGGGATCCATAGGGGTTTAGTTTTCTTTTGAAGCCGTTGATGGATACTGTAGGTAATACTGATTGCACTTAATGACCTTCACATCCACTTCGTGGGCATAGTAAAAGAGTTGTACCCAATTTCTACTGTTCAGGGACCCATTGATAGTGTTGATCTGTACTGCAAGCATAATGCTCTGCCTTTTATTTAGATGTTCTTGCTGGTAGTGATGGTTGTGACAGCCTTGCAAGCAGTCAAACCTGTGAAATATGTTCGTAAAATTCACTACAGATTTTTAGGTATGTGTGGTAATTTGATAAGAGTTGTAGAACCTTAGTGATTTCCAGGGCTAAGTATCTTTATTGGAAAACTTCTAACGGGCTACTCAAAAAGACGATCAGTGAGTTGAAGGTGACTTGCAAAATGATCAGCTGTGAAAAGAAACCAAAATGAAAGATATGTACTTACTAAGTAACATCTACGCTGGAAAAGTTCAGAGCTACAAATTAGCTGGGCATTAAAATTTCAGCACTGTCAACTACATTTTTTCGAAGGATGTGTTTCAAAACAATCAAGACCTGAAGCTGTTTTAATATTTTTCACTTCAGATACTGAAGACAAAACCCCTTGAGGTAACAGTGTAACATACACCTATGTCAGTTTTAACTTGTTTTTGTAACACAGGTTTCTGAAGATGCAATGAAAGAGAAGAATGAAATAATTGGTCGATTAGAGGATAAGACCAATCAGATTAATGCAACTATGAAACAACTAGAACAAAGGTATGGACCCATCTTACATTTTCTTCATCCATGTCTCCATCCCCTTTCATTTTACTGCATTCCCTCACCATTGCCACTGATATGTAACTTTCAGCTGGAAAATTTGTAAAGAACCTTTCTGAAATTTTGACTGGTGCTTTACTGTTTGATTCCGCTCCCCCCCCCCCCCTTTTTTTTTTTTAACAAATACACTTACTTTAAATATAGAATAAATCTTTGTTTTCTTCCTCAACCATTTATCTTCTGGTCCTAGGATTTTGTGTTGATTTCAAAAGTTGTTCATTCAGCTGTTTCAAAATTCTGATTCATTATGACCTTTTTTTAATTGATATTTTTTCCTCACCTGAATGAAATGCAATAGAAACCGAAGCATTAGTCTTGCTTATATTTAAGCTTGTGCTTAATATAAACATTGAATGCCGTGATGGATCCTTGCCATGTTTGCTGAAGCTATGAGAATTGTTCTCCACTGCTTTGGAAGTGCAAGTGTTGTCAGTGACATAATGAGATTTTTACACTGAAAGATGGAAAAGTGAAAGACTAAAATTCCAGTCTATAAATTTACATTGCCATTAAACTGCATGCTTTACATACTGATAAAATGTGATTAATGTGTTTTAATTTAGTGCCATGTATGCCACATTGATATTTTTAATTGTGAAATATGACATACTCATCAGCCCTGTCATGTTGGTGTTTGACATGTCCTTTTTTTTCTCATTTAAACCTGATTATGAAAAACATGGTTATGTATTTAAAAAATTAGTGACATGAGTATTCTTTTATTGACATCCTTTTTTCCTCTTTTTTCTTTTTCTTTTTATCCTTTATCCCGATTTTTGTTTTTACTATTCTGCTGCTTTCATCTGTCTTTGATTTTTGTCCACTGCATTCATGAAGTGACAAAGATCTGTTGACTCAAACTAGGACTATTGCAATGTCATTCGTCAAGTGTGCCAGCAATGAGGCTCAGCACCAGTACAAACTTGTCAAAGATATATCATTCTGAAAGCTCCTTCAGATCCACTGTGTTTAAATAATTACTGAGAAAATAGAACTTTACATTTTAAAAATTAGAACTTCAAATATAAAGTGATATTAGAAATCTTGCACCATAGGCAATGGTAGCTGGGTTCTGGTTTGTTTTCTGAAGGAACATCATCTCTGATCTCCCTTTAGCTCTCCTAAAAAAAGAAAAAAAAGTTCTAAATAAGTAAACTACTGCACTGTTATTAAGCAATTTTAAGCTAGTTTTCTAATGCTCTTTAAATCACTTAATTGTAAAAAAAAATATTTTAAGCAGTTATCTCTTTACTTTGTACATTTTAATGAAATTTGTTTCTAATTAGTGATTTTTCCTCTTCTTTATGTTACTAATAGATTTTAAAACTAGTCCTTCTGACGTTATTACCCTTCTCCCTTGTGTATTTCATTCACTGGTTTTGGCAGTAGTTATCCTCAAAATGTGCTCTCTATTGGGTTTTTGGTTGTAACTAGCTCTGCTTTCTTAAACAGACTGACAGGAGTCTGGAGGAAGGGGACCTGAGTGCAGTATCAGAACAATATATTTTTTTAAAGTGGGTATTCTTAAAAACGGACTAAAATGGACCTTAAGTAAGATGTTCAGTATGTACACTGGGAGAATCAAAGGGTTAGAGGATAAAACAGTTAAAGCACAATTTGAGACTGCTTATGTGACACAAGGTAAATTATTTTAATGGGGTTAAAATAAGCTTGGAGCATGACCTTGGAGGAGGCTCCAGGAGGGGAAGGACAGCATGCTCCAACAAATCTTGTAGCTGTGACTCTTGCTTTCAGTAGCTGCACCAATATAGCTGAAATGGAAGCTGTAGTGATAAAGGAGATTTACATTTAGGGCCCAGATCCTGAACTTGTCTAACTTGTTGGCCAGCCAAAGATCTTGCCTGTGCAGCTGTATCTGCACTGTAATCATAATGCGTGGCTTTGCCCAACATCCTCTCCCTCCACCATTGTCAAGCAGTCTTTACAAATCCTATTTCTGCTTTGGGTTACTGCTCACCTGCCCTGCAGAAATGAGAGGTTTAGCTCTTAACTGCCCTGGATTTGCTTCCCAATATTTGCTTTGAAGTGTGGAGGGGAATTTGACTGGGAAAAGAATCTTAGGGTCTTTTAGCAGAAGGGGATGTGCTTGCAAAAGTGGAGGCAGGATGCGCTAATACAGAAAAGTTTTCTGCTCCATGATTATATGTTACCTTATTCCCTGGTTTGGAATCTGACAAAGCCTTTACCTTGGATTGGCTACCAAAAAAATAACAAATTATCTTGCATCCTCAAAGAAAACCAAAACCAGAAATACTGAACAGATCAACGGGTAGACCAGAGCAGAAATGGTAGTGTTAACAATCTCATGGTCATCTGTGCAGGTTAGCCTCTGCCTTAGTGTCATCTGAATCACAGATCCTGCTGTGAACTTGGTTAGCTATGCATCTGAGTTGCAGGGGTGCAGTTAGCCTTGGTGCTTGTCTAGAGGGCAATGCTGTCGCCTGGGTTGCCTGGCATGTTTCTTAGGTAGTAAACTCCAGCTCTGCCTTGATTGTGGGAACTACACTGCAGTTTAATTTGTGAATTAGGGAGTGTTTAAGCTTGGTTTTGGTGTTAATTGTCTTGCGAAGCTTCTTTCAGCTGCTTCTGCCCAGTAAATTGACTTTCACTTTTCCCAGCATTCTCCTTTCCATACATGTTTTGGCTGGCTGTGACCATTGCAGATGTGACTGGGAACATCCTTAAAAGAACTGGTATAGTCAAATGAGGCAGTACAGATTTTGTAAAGCAGTTTAATTCCAGTCGTTTTTCACTGATTTACTGGCAGCTTTTTGAAACTTCTGCTGTGGAAACTTCATTAGTAGAAGCACAAATGTAGACAAATTGCTGACCTAATTTTTTTTTCAGCTGACAGTGGGAGTCTTGGGTTACTCTTCATTCAGCTAGCTACTGGGAAGTGAGGAATCAAGCACAGAGACAGTATCACAGCTGGCTCTACCACTTATCAGAAAGGCCCTTGACACGGCTGTGTTAGACACAGAGCAGCAGGTGGGGACATTGAGTGGTCTCTCACTCTCCTGCCTCTTCATCTAGACAAGTGTTCCTACGCTACAGCACAAGTTCTATTTTGGTACCTTTATTTTGTTATATTATATCCATATTTCCTTATGGACTGAAGAGGTGACCAAGCAGAGAGAGGAACCACAGTGAACTAAATGGATTCCAAAGGGAATGCTAGCCGAAGCAGAAGCAAACTCATGGAATTCAGAAAGGAAAGAGTAAATAAATCCAATCCCTTATTTCTTGATTAATTGGTTTTGTTTTGTCAATACTGTGGAACTATTTTAACCGGTGTAAGAATACATTATTTTTAATACAGGTTATTTCCACTAGTAGTGTGATCTAGTTGAGATAGTTCTATAACTATAATGGGACCTGTCAGGGTGTGTCTTGTATTAAGTTGGTTGAGTTGTTTTGCTTTCTGATTGCAGTGCTCTGTGTTCAAGCCTTATGCCTGAATCATTTTGAGCTGCTTTTGCACAACACATGCTGGGTGGTTAGCGCAGGCCAAGTAATTTTACACAGGATTTATTTGGCATTAAGAGGAAAAAAAAAAATAAAAGCTTCCAAAATGCCCCACGTGAACATATGCTAAAGAGGAAAAAAAAATTAAAAAATAATTAAGGTGTATGCTTCAGTTCTAAACTATGTATCACCATGCTTTGGCATCTGTTATTTATAAGCACCAAATAAACCAGTGATTACTTACAGTAGTTACTCTCTTACTATATGAAAACCCAGGAGCTAGTTCTCTAGGCATTGTATGGATTTCTCGTTTGAGTTTGTGAGTTCCCCCAAACTTTGTTTTTATTTAGAAATGTTTCTATTTCCCCATTTTTCTTTTATTTGTCTTCTTCACCCTCTACACCCTAGTTCTAGCTTCAGTTTTACCCAAAGTTGATTTGAATTACACCAGATTGCAGCAAGCAGAGAAGGCCCAAATGGAGGCTGAGGCCGAGGATGAGAAACTTAAACAGGAATATGTGAATAAATCTGAAAGTCTGGAGAAAGAATTTTCCCAGAAGGAGAAGCAGCTGTAAGTATGACTTCAGAAATATACACAGCAGTAACTGTTCTACATTGCAGTGTGTCCTGCAGGCTGGTTGTTTATCAGTGGTTTTGAACAGAATGTAAACAGTATGGATCTTCATGTTAGGGACTGGCAAGGTGGAGGGGGTTACGCTGTTAAAGAGAGTCAAACTACCTTTGGGTGCCTCAAAACCAGTGTGCAGCTTGATTGGAGTTGGAAGAACGGCATTGTTTTTTGTCTGAAAGTTACAACTTAATTAATGTGAAAATTATCATGAGTGGAGGAAATTAAGTAGTGTAGTAGTAGTTATACACACTTCTAACAAAGTTCACAAGTATGTAGTACTATAAACTTAAACGAAAGGGCATAAGAATAGTTTAATTGATCAACATTGTGAATAAGGTAGAAGTGCTTTAACTCAGCAGTGTGCAGGAAATTAAAATCTACTGGAATCATAAAAATTATCATAAAGCCAAATCTCTCCCCTTTCTCCTGTTAAATCCCTCAGTAATGATTTTAATAAACATGGAACAAAAAAGCTCACTATAAGGGCAGGTGTTTTCCCTGTTAGGAAAGATAACAAGTAAATTATTTAAGACAGTACAAATCTGTGGCCCAGCAAGGACCAAGGCTTAAAAATGAGTCATTTCCAATTCAATTATTAGCCCACCCTGCCTCTCTCACAACTCTGAATGTTAATAAACTTGTTTAATTGTCATGACAATTGTTCACTTTACTACCACAGTCATCTTTGCAGATTTTGGCAAAAGAACAGATCAGACCCCAGCCTTAGAATTCTGGAAGGTCATGTTCACTTCTGATCTTATCCAACCAGATGCTGAGTTAGTATCCCAAAATGTAAGTTTTCCTTTAAAAATGGTTTGGGTTTTAAAACAGGAAAAAGAATGTGGATCCAAGTTTTCCATCACAAAGCCTTACATGACTGTTCTCAGAGTTTTCTGCTTTTGATTTTATTAGCACAATTTAGGTCTAGAAGGTTGAGTTTTGTGCTTCTGTCCTTTGGCTTCTTTGTAGAATTTTAAAGACTAGCTCTTCCATGAAACTGATAGTGAAGTTCTACCTGGAGTGGATCTTCTGTCAGAGTAGTACTAATACCTTTCAGTTAAGCCAATAGATGTTAGATTCCTCATTGGGTTGAACACCAGCAATGTAGAAAGCTCAAAAAAAATAGTAATTTAAAGTGCTTCCTCCTTTATTTTCAATTCTGTTCAGAATGCCATAAACCCTAGTCTAAAATAGCAGATTCACCTCTAGGGGTGAATACTAAATAGCCTTTATGAACACCAGAGACACCTATAGTCATTTTCTGCATCACCAGTGGCTGTGTGCCTGGTTGGTTGTTTTTGGTTAAGGAAGGTTTGCCTTATGGATGTCTTAGAAATTGTGAACTTTAAAATTGTGGTGAGTCTTGTTTTGCTAATTTGTTACAAGGATCAGCTCTTCAAAATCCTGCCATGTTATTGATGCTTTAAATACACCTCTTTTCGATAGCATTTTCTAAGTGGCAGTGTTTGGTTTTATTACTGTTACATCGATGTCTACAATATTTTTATACTGATACATGTTTTCTATTTTAGAAAATGTGTGAATGTATCATTTGTTTATAATGATAATGGTAAGGTTTTGGTTTGTTTTATTATAGTGTCATGCAGTTGCTGGTTTGTTTGTTTTGTTTTGCTTTGCATATTCTAGGCTTCAACTGGAAACTGATTTGAAGATAGAAAAAGAGTGGCGGCAAACCTTAGAGGATGATCTCCAAAAGGAAAAGGAAACTGTATCTCATCTGAGAATAGAGACCCAAGAAATAGTTAACCTTAAGAAAGTAAATTCTGCTGTAAAACTTGATTACTCATTTAGAAATTGACTGCAAAGTTAATTGCATACCTGGTATTTTTAAAGAATTCCTGCAAGTAGATAAGAAAGATGAGATTAATGCCTTTTCACAAATAGATTAAGAGAAAAAAAAATGAACTCCCCATTTAGTCCTCAGGTTGGAAATCAGTGCACTGAATAATGGAAAATTAAATCCTTGTTTTTCTTTCTCAATTGTATGGAAGACTGTCTTCTCATTATAGGCCAGAAGGTGCTCCAGCTCCTCTCTGACTTGGTGTAGGTGGCTGTATAGTGTTGTTGGTCTCTGCAGTCAATTGTTTTTGTTTTCTTCCTGCAGAAGACTGTAGAAGTGAAAATACTTCATCTCTTGGGCACTAAGACAGTTTGATCCTGGGTTTTGTTGGATTTGGGAATCTTAGTAGTTTGGTGGATAATTCATTCTATTTGGCTTCTCAGTAAGATCAGCTCTGGGTAGTGGCAATTTTCTAGGGAGTAGGCAAATACAATTTTGACAATGATTGAAGCTGTTTGTGTGACATTTGTTTTGTTTCAAGGAGTTCCTCAAACTTCAGGAAAAGAACAAGCAATTGAAGAGGATATGTCAGGACCAAGAAGCTGCTCTGGAAGAACTGGCATCCAAACTGAGCGAGTAATTTCATATTTAATGATGATTATTTATGTCGTGTAAACTTGAATTAAGAAAAATAATGGGATGATGCTCATGTGAATTGGACTGTATGTGACAGTGTTACCTTGGCAGCTATCAACAAGAACCTGGTTAGGTCAGGTCTGATTAGTCTTAGTTTTGGCTGGTGGGCTGACTGTGAGCTCCTGGGTAATTCTGTGCTCTGAACAGAAAAACCTAGGCTCAAAAGGGCCAGGGGGCATTATGGGTTGTGGTTGGCCAGTATGCATATTATGGCATTCCCAAAGAAGAACCCAACCCTGGCTCCAGCAGGACAATGATTGTTTCTTTGTGAGGATGCATGTTCTTGGGTTCCTCTTTCTGGAGCTACTGAAATCCCCATTTTGGGGGAAAAAAACATAGATTTATCTCAGAGGTTCAATATTTACCATAAAAAAAACTCAGAACAAACAAAATCCCAACCCCATCTTTTCTATGTAAAGGCAAGGGGAGGGGGAAGAATCTCTTATAAATTCTGAGAAATGAGCATTTTAGACTCATGGAGTTAATTTTTGTAGGGTTTCTGTGGTGGGGCAGGCACTTTCACTTTTTCTCTTTCTGAGGGATGGAGACTGTCTGACAGGCCATTGCTACTAAGTCTGCAGAAGATGTAAGGGCTTATTTATCTTGCCAAATGCTTCCGACTGCAATGAGCAATGAGCTCTGAGCACAACTCTTCTTATTGTTAAACCTCATTAATGTTTTATTTAGTCATCTCTATCTTCTTTTGCCATGACTAGTGTGGACTTCTGTGTCCTGTAGAATAAGTTCATTTATATTCTGTGACACAGTTTTGAGTGGGTTGGGACTGGCTGGCTGTGGAGAGGCTGGTTTCTCCATAATGACATCACATGACCTGTGCACAGAAAAAAATTATCTTGTCCATATAAACCCCAAGAAAATTCTACACCCACGCGAAGGATTCTGAACTCTCTGGAGAGAGCTTGTCTTTGTCTTTCTACAGCTTTTACAGTTGTTAGACCATTACTGAAAATACAGAAGTTTGCAATAGCGTTCTCTTATTCTTCAGATCAAAGCTGAAAATAGAAGATATAAAAGAAGCAAACAAAAAATTGCAGGTCAGTAGTATTTGGGGGGAAAATAAACCTTTTTTCTGACTATTTGCTGACACTGCCCTGGTTTTGTTTTGGTTTTTTTTTTGTTTGTTTGTTTGGTTTTTTTTGCTTCCCTGTGACTTGGGAACTGTTCCTACATGGTGGGCCCCTGCCCAGTAGGTTTCAGCTCTGAGACTGGGATACCTTTCTACTTTTCCAGCCCAGTCACTGAACAGCTTTACTGCCTTAAGCACGTTCTGTTTGCGCCTGGTCCTGCTCTATCTTGTGAGGTTTTGCAGAGTTTTAGAGCAGCCTTGCACTGCTTTAGAGTGTCTTTATGACGTTACACCACTCACAGAACATTAGGCAGTTCGGGCAGTAAATGTACCGATGTTAGTTTGTGATGTTCCCTGCAGCGTAAAGTTTAACTTCATCAGATACGTACAGATAATGAGAACCTTTTTCCTCCAGGGCCAGGTTTGGTTGAAGGACAAAGAGGCTACACATTGCAAGTTATGTGAAAAGGAATTTTCTCTGTCCAAAAGGAAGGTAAGTCTTGAACAGAATTTCTTCCAACTTGTTTAAATGTATTCTGAGAGAGATGTTCATTGTTTTAGAGGTGAGCCATGGAATGTCAGCTCAGATAAATGCAGAGTCCTTTTTGAGATGTCTTTCTAGTTCTTTGATCTGTGCAATGCAGCTGGGCTCTAACTGCAAAAGAAACACACTTTTGGTGAAGTGCCACAAAGGAACACACTTAAAAATTATTCATCCTACTTGATAGAATCATCTCAAATTCTTGTCAGCTGTGGCATCGATAACATTTGACACATGGGGAAGATTTTTCATGACCATTTTTATGCAGTAGTCTAAAAGATGAGGAGTTTGTTGTCATTTAAAAGTAAAAAATGATGTTAATTTCCATGCTTTGTTAATGTATGCAGGAATTTTTACTTAACCTTTTTTAGTTGATTAGCTATCTGACAGAGCCATGTGCTCTCTTTAGTATCATTACTTACATTATGTTTTTGTATAGCAGAGTGTTCTTAGTCCAGGGACTGAATGAAATCTGCAAAGCATGTATTTACATGGTTAAACCTCAGTATGGCTTTAGACAGACCATCTCTCTGTCTGTCTGTAGAAGATGAAATCCTGGGCTATCTAGGATTGCATCACAGATTGAGATTTGCATGAATTGTCTTGAAAACTGATTCCATGCTCAAATCAAGAAGTGGAAGGAGCCACATTTTGGATTACCGTGTGTATATTGTTTGTTGATATCCAATTTATATTTCCATTGTAAATGTTAATTTGTAATCTTCTCCCCAATATTTAGCATCATTGCAGGAACTGTGGGGAGATCTTCTGTAATGCCTGCTCTGACAATGAACTGCCTCTGCCTTCTTCACCAAAGCCTGTTCGCGTTTGTGATTCCTGCCATGCAATACTTATACAGAGGTGCTCTTCTAATGTGCCATAAGATTATTGTACAAGGTATTCATTGCGTTTTAGCTGATCCTGTAAAAAATCCAACCAAACAGCCAAACAAACAACTAAAGAATGTACAGCAGGATTTCCAGGATTTCAGGTAAGCAGTTGAGAGTTGCATTTTCAGCTGTGGAGGAATTACTTATTTGCTTCATGTTGAAACAAGTAGATAATATGGGACCTAAATGTAGAAGCTCCCGGTATTAAAAATCCAGGTGACAGTGGCTCAGAAGTTCTGTTGGAGAAAGCTGGGCAGTTTGTAGAGGAGACTTGGGGTTAACCTGTATTTGATGAGTATGTTAGTTACAATGGTCTTGAAAAAGGGGACAGATTTACCTGGTTTCACAGGCTAGTCTGCAACAAGGCTGGCTGAATTCTGCTGCAGAATGTGCCTGTGATAGGTTGTTGTGAAGCAAAACTGCACAACTAGTTTGAAATTGTATTTTAAAAAAGTAGTGCGATTAATACAGTGGTCTGGGAAGTTACTGCCACATACCGTATTTGTTTTCTTCCCCTCAGTTATCAATGGTATGTCCAAGAATAAAGCACTGACAGCTCCTCATTGTAGTCCCAGGTGTAAGGGGAGGCTTTGTCAGCCAGGAGCAAGCAGTGCTTCTAGGCACTTCATGAAGGAAGGTGCATTTTGCTGATTTTTTTTTTTTTAAATGAACTATTAGTTTATTTCCATTAAAAGAGAAGTGTTCATCACAAATTCTTGCCTAATGAGTAACAGTTGTAACCTTGAACAATCATCTTTGCATTATCTTCATGTGAGTCACGCTTTCAGGCTTCTACATGTAGTCACTGTGTAGCTCCTAGAAGCAGGGTGAACTTGCCACCAAGAAATGGTATCCTATCCTTTCTGTATTGGACAGAAAGGTTTCTCCTTATTTTGTCATCATCTTTCTCAAACTTTCAGAGTTTGTTCCTAAACTTCATGTTTTTCCAGAGCACTTTTGAGAACATCTATGTCTGACCTCTCTCCATGCTGGTGGCAACTTCTGCTGGAATGTAAATCCTTGTTTTTCCGATAGACAGCACAAATGTATCCTCTGATCAGTTGTCCTCACTCAACTCAGATTACTGCACTTGAACCGATCTGCCCTTCTCACTTTAGCTGCTGGCGTGATGGGCTCCAGCTGTGCAAACTCTATGCTTTGTGCAGTGCTGGTGAGCCCTCAGCAGAATTACTGGCCCCGTAGTTCCTTCAGTCATGAGCTTGAAGAATTCTTACAAATAGGAAAAGGGAGGCTTTGAAATAGATATTTTAATTATTCTTGCACTTTTAGCTTAGCTTTGTCTTCTGAGGGTAGGTATTTAGTTAATATTCTAGAAGCTCATCCAGCTGTTCTTTCTAACACCTTACTGTAGTTGCTTATATAGCTTTTGTAAAGAAAAAATATTTGAAAATTACCTGATCTGACTTTTTGTAAAATAAAAACCAACAGTTTGTACATCTGTAAATAGCTTTTGGAAAAAAACAACAAAACAAAACTGTAACTTAACTATGGGAATAATATCACTTTATGAAAGCTTGTAGAAGTGTTGTATTTTATTATGGCTTGCTCAGGGTGCTTAGAAAGTTGGGGAGTGGGGAGCTACCCTGCCCGTGACCTCACCAGCCACAGTGTTGCTCACATGCCTCCTGCAAGTAACCTCAGAGCATTTTCTGATGGGCTTTTGGACAAGCTCGGAAGCAGCAGGGTTTGGTCTAGGGTGCAGATGTTGCTAATCTGTATTGTCTTCAATAAGTAACTTTTCAGTGTGCAACTAAACATAATTAAAACTAGACATTCTTTTAAAATGAAGTGCATTTCTGTAACATGCAATCAATTAAATTTCTACTACCTGCAGTCATTTCCTCTCCTCTGCTCTGTTTTGTTTGCACGGGCAAAAGTCGCTCAAGCAGTGCATTATTATGCAAATGTCTTCTACTTATTCTGCCTTGAACAAAATGGAGTGGTTCTTCTTCTGTGTGATTTTTTATTTCCTTGGCATCAAGCCACACACCTGGCCTGCTTTTAGCACTATTTGGACCACAGTATTAATCTTTTGTCTAAAACCCATTGTTGATAGATTGTGATTCACACAAAACATAGGAAGGACTGTGGGGTAACTGCTCCATTCTAGAGAAACAGCAGCTCTCAGCAGCCTCGTTTGTATGCTGGAGAAATGGCTTCTGCTGTAGTAAACTTGCTCCTCCTCCCTGCGTAACATCCACTCGAGCCGCAGTTTGACTTACTGTAGGGGCAGCTCCGTCCTCTAGAAGCAGAGTGAAAGGCCAGCTGAGCCCTCGGTTTATCACGCCACTGCTTGTCAGCTATTCCCTACAGGCGAACAAGGACACTTCAGCTCTTCACAGCAAAAACCGAAGTTTCACTTGCCTGAACTTTTTTCCTCCTCCCTCCGTATTTCTTCTCAGAAAGATTCCTCTGCAGCTTAAAGGCTGCTGCTGTGACCTGCAAGAATGCTGCTCATTGCAGGGCAAACAGGGCTAGGATTCAGTGCACTATAGAGCAATGTTAATTCCCCACTCATGTACCTGCGCAGATGGCCTGATTAAAGAAAGTGGCTTGAAGCCAAGTTCCTGCCTGTTCTCCTAAGTGTTGGTGCTCCTTCCCAGAGAATAGGAGGCAAAGCAGTGAGGAAGTGTTTGGAATTGCGCATCTCCCGTGCCAATAGAAAAACGTACTTCTGGTAGATGCAGATATGCACTCCCTTGCTGTGTTTCCCTACAGCTAGCTGCTCTTGTTCTGACCTTAAGCTGTAAGATCCAGCCAAGTATTTCAATAGATCACAAACCTACTGTTTTTTTTAAGAGCTCCAAGTTCAAGGCACTGTAACATTACTACTAAGTTCTTTCCCTCCCCTTCCTCGCCAAGAATACTCATTCTGGAAAAGCAGCCTGTGCTGTTTACCCTTCCAGCTCTTATTTCCAGTCACTGTGATACAAGGATACGTTCTCTGGTGAAATAAACTCCATTCTCCTCTCCCACAAGAAGACATTTATTACATAGATAACATAGTACTAGCAAAACAGGTGACAGACTTGCAATACCCAAGATCACATTTGACATGTTAAAGGAGGCATTGAGGACAAAGCAGTTAATTTGGGAGATCACACTGGTTCATAATAATAAATACCTTTTTTTTCATTACACATCAGGTATGTTAAGTGTCTTCAAACAATAGCTTCTTACATATCTTACATGTCACAAATGCACAAGTTTTATCAGCATGTTTGGGTTGTGTTACTTAACAAGTACTGGGCTTCGTTACTTTAGATACACTGCTTCTCATAAACTCATCCATAGAATGGCTGTCAAGTTGCGAACAAATACAGACACATCAGCTCTGTGCAACCAAAAAAAGCTGAACTGTTTAAATACAACAATTTCATGAAAAAGAAGTTGCAACTTGCTTCCAATCCCATACTCTTCCCAAAAGCAGTTTGTAAAAACACCACCACGTAAACAGCTTCAAGTGAACCAGTATTTGACCTATTTCTTGTTAGTCCACAGCCCTGCTAGTGCAGGTTTGCCTGGAAAGTTACATCTGTGAAATGCAGCCTCTAAGAGTCCTACAGCAAAGCCTAAAATAAGTATGGAGGCACAAGCCTCAACCATGAGGCTGTGGAGCTGAAGATGATGGTGGACTGTGGTAGTTCAGGGAAGAAAGCCAATAATTTTGAGCCTCCACCGTGAGGAATTACTACATACAACTTATCAAAAGGATTTAGGAAAGGTCATTACCAAATAAAACTAACCTATTCTTCTACCTTTTTCCCCTGAAGTGGATTTTCCAACCTCATTCACTACACCAAAATTACATAGAACTGAATCAATGTTCATAGGAGTTACAGTACAGCCACCTTTATTGAACCATAGTACAACATCTCAAACCGACTGTAGTCTTGAATATGTAATACATCCTTAGGAGTAACTAGTATAAAAAGTATCAACATCAGTGGTTTGAATATAAAAATTTATTTAAAGTCAGAGTATGCAACAAATAAAACCTACAGAAAACAGATTTTCCCATCACAATCTGTTGCTTACCAAATAATATTGTGAAAACACATTCCTTCAGTCATTATAAAGTTCTTAAAATACAAAAGAAATTAAATTTTGTAAGAAAGTCTAGTAGACCAGAGACTGTTTCTTCCAAGATGTTTTGCAGAAGCAAGGCTATCCTTCAATACATTCCACGCCATCCTCCTCCACCCATGGTGCCTTGCCCATAGTATCCACTGCCACGACCTGCAAACAATTGACACAAGGTCACGCATACATACCTTGAAAAAAGAAAAAATGTGATGGGTAATACAGAACTGGTTAAAGATGACTTAACTTACACTAAAACACTTCAGCATTGCTTTTCCAAGCACTTGCTGCAGCAGCAAGCAACCACTCCCCTCCTTCCCCTTCTCCCAGCACAAGCATTGCACAGCATGCAGCGCCCACCACCCTTCCCCAAAGTCCATCAGAAGATGGACATACCAACATTTTGCCCCAGTAAATGTTAACAAAACAGAATTTTTACTTACTATATCCACCCAAGCCATCAGGCGTTCCATATCCACCGCTGTAGTTGGTACCCATTCCCATTCTACCGACAGAGCCGTAACCTTGATCTGCAAGGCAAAAAGTGCATTGTTACAAGTCTAGGACTCCTGAAGAGTCTGCAAAGTGTCAGCTATGTCTGAAGTAATGCATACCCATTCCATCTCTGCCATAGCCTCCCATTCCAGAACCACCTCCAGCAGTTGAATTCAGAAATAGCTCAATGTATCGATGCTCTGCAAGGAACAAAAACAATCTTGCTTTCTATTTTGTGTCAAAAACTAGAAGCACAGAGATACACAACAAAAAAATCCCCAATTTACAGCTGGAAGCCCAGAAAAATTGAGTTTGAAAGGTAGTGACAAAAACTCTTAACTTTTATGTTTACTGCACTGCAACTTCAATGAAGTGCACTTTAACCCCTTTTACTCCACTTATGACTATACAGGCTGCTAGCCCTGGGTCAACAGAAGCCTCAGGTGCATGACACTCACGCATGTGATTTTTATCCTTGGACATGGCAGCTACTGCATCCTCATGTGTAACAAATTCCACATCTGCCTCTCCTGTGGCCCTTCCATCTGCTCCAATATCAATGTGAACTCTTATGGGATTCAATGGTGAGAAAAACTAAGAATGAAAACAAAGCAAAGTCGTCACATTAATGCAGAATTCAAGCCAGGTCCTTTTTCTTTTCATCCCAGCCATTAGTGGAGGAGCTTTCTTTAAAAGCCATGGTACAAAGAAAGCCCGAGGAGCTTTCTTTAAAAGCCACGGTACAAAGAAAAGTTCCTGTCCACAAGCACTACTCTAAGCCATCTTGGAAAAGGCAAATACTTTGTGAAGAACCACATAATGAAGTTCATGAATTCAGCCAATGCCGGCTGTCAGACTGCTCTCCCTTGATACAGAGCTCTGAGACACAGTACTACTTCTGACCAACGGCCTCTTTAACACCATGTACAAACCAACTGCTAGTACACAAAGTGCTACTCATCACTTGGATCAAAGCCTGATGTCTCATCCTGTAGGTGCAACTAATAAAAATGGAGACCCTCTGTAGGGAGGCTGTTTAACCAAGCCCCCCCCAAACACCACACCTATACTAACTCAGGAACCTAGTTCTGTAATCTTCCACCTGTGCTCTTATGTGCCCCACTGCTCTGAGAAATAGGATAGTGTCTCCCTCCAGTGGAAGACAGATTCCAGCAACCTTCACACCCTGTCTCTCCTAAAGCAGTCTCAGGTCAATAAATACACAACTACGCCAACAGAGAAAATGCTATATATAGTTTGGCTGACTGCTGTAATCTTACCTCTGATATTACCTTTACAAAAGCCCATTTACTACTTCGCTTTGCAGAACTGACAGACAGGGCTGTGGCTTTAGTTGGCAGATGTGTTAGAGCTACCAATTACTTGCTGGACATCTTTAGTCATGTTTGGAACAGGCAAGATGAGAACATAAAAACTCTTTGACACATGAAAGCCTTTTCCGCCCTGCACTTACATTAGCAATATCATTTTCTGTTGCTCGAAAAGGGAGTCCTCTCATATGAACAAAATGACCACCACCATGGAAACCAGACCCGGCATCTGCAGCTCCATAGCCATGTCCTCCCATGCCTACGAAAGAACCCACAACAAACAAAACCGCACACCTATAAGGTCACACAAGAAGTCGGAGGAATCACTGGTACTGTTTTTCTGAAAGCACTGAATGAGATATTTATACTTCATGCTTAACCAGAAGACAGCCTAAGTAATGTGTTGCCCTCTTCCCAAAATAATATTTTTTACAAAACAATCTTAATAAAGCAATTATTTCTATCTTGGAAATGTTATGTTGTACAACTCAAATAACATAAAAACCTAATTTTAAAATAAATTATCACAAAATATAGTTTTTACCTCTCCCATCCCTCATTCTGTCATCATAGCCATCATTTCCATAGCCATAGTTATTATAGCCACCATAATCATCAAAGCCACTATATCCTGTGCAAAGGAAAGAAAAGAAAGGAATGATTACATTATCACTCCAAACTCACACATCAATGCACAACAGTCAGTCTTTGGACACCCAGAAGTTAGCAAGCAGCCTCTACAAACTTAAATATGAATTTCTGAACACAGCACAAATGTAGATTTCCTTTTACATAACAAAAATACTGAAACATGCAAGCACAAGATCAAATTCTGATGGAAATACAGTTTTCTTACTATTCCCACTAATCTTAAACAGTAAGCCACAATTTTTGGTACAAGTGAAAATTCCTTGAGAAGTATGTCAAACCTAACAGGTACTGCAGGCTCCTGCCATTTCTTTACTTCTTGACCAAGATGTCAGAAACATGACACTGACAACAGAACCTCTGTTCATTAGATAGACATACCACCGTCATATCCACCACCTCCTCGACGCATTCTGTCATACATACTTCCACGCCCAGCTCCATAATAACCCCCTCTTCCTCCTAATGGTCTATCATATGGTCCAGGTCGTTGTTGTCCCATCATTCTTCTTGGCATGTCACTGAATCCTCTGATTTCGCTCTTACTACTTTTGAAGATCTCAATGTATCTAGTAAAAGAGGATTTTCAGAGTACCAATAAGATCACAGGCAAAGGTGTCTGAATATTACCAAACGCCATACTATGTTTTCTATAACTAAACATAAAATCCAATACAAGTGACTAGAGACCATACAACTTAAGTTTCTCCTCAAAACCGTAAGAATCTTAAGTGTATAGGGAAAAAAGCCCACACTTTACAGTGGCAAAAATGACTACGTGTAAAGTCTAGCTGTACAGATTAAGCATAAAACATGTCTTTCCAGTATGAGAAACATACTGCTGAAAAGTGTCTAGCTAAAAGTAGCATTTATCACAAATTACCCTACACAAGAATGATTCAAAAATTTTCTGAGTTTAGCAAACTACCCAGAGCAATACTGTCTCCCCCACCCCCCAAATCTACCATATTTCCCAAGTTAACTTAGGATCAGTTATAAAAATTCTTAAAAAACAGCCAGTTCCATGTAATGCTCCCCAACCCCCCCAAAAGCATTACTGACCCACAACCCCCAAAAATAAAGATTTAACACCATCCCAAACTCTCCATCCCCACCTGTGCCCTATTCTTTCCTTGTGTTTCCCCAGAGCATTTTCTGCTATCTCCTTTGAAGCAAACTGCACGAAGGCCTCCCCTGTGCTTCTCCCCTGGTAGTCCAGCGTCAATGTTATCCCATTTGGCACGATTTCCAACCCTTTAACCCAAGGACAAATAACCCCATCAAGGGGAACAGTGTTAAAGGCTGAAACATTCCCATCTGTAGCAAATACTTAAAAGCATATCTAAACAACAACAACGAAAAACCACCTTCTTTCCCCCATCACCCAACAGTACAAGCCAATAATCTTTCATTAAACATTTATGGATTTAGCCATACTTCTTTTCTGTTTAAACTATGCAAAAATACAATCGCCTAAGAGATATGAAGGAAACATAGCTACCAGTCAAGCAATTTACTGATCCAAATGCTAATATTCAGGTTACCCAAATATGCATAGTATGTTTACCACCTTGAGAATTTTAGATACATATGGTGTTTTACTAAATCTATGATTATTTCTACTTCATTTACAGTGGATAATTCTTATTTAAGATAAACTAATTTAACACAGTCCCTCCCATCCACCCCACCAACAGTCATTAATAACAAAAATGCGCAAAACATTCTGTACGAAACACAAGAAAACTCAAGTCACTATACTTTGACTATACTAGAGGTACCTTGGAAAAACTGAACAATTTCTTCTTTGCTGCAACCAAATGGCAGGCCTCGAAGTCGTACCACTGTTCCATCATTAGTTGTATCATTTGGCCCATTATGTTTTCCAGTCCAGTCCATTTTTTACTTAAAATTAAACCCTGCAAGAGGGAGGAAAAACAACCCAAAAGAAAAAAAAATTGAGAGTTCCAAGGAAGAAATCTAAAGCGTTTACTTTAGATAACCACTGTTACGGCTAATGAGTTTTATTTCTGTTTGGGATTTAACATAGTACTTGATCACATCCACGGCACGCACCACTCACTTAACTCAGCCGGGGAACACTGCGTGTAGCGAGGGCAACACGTGGCCAGCCGGAGCACATAAATCTCATTATTTACTCAGGGTGTACTGAACATCCACCTTATGAGGGTTTGTGTAGGGTTTTTTGTTATTTTTGGAAGAGTTATTTCAAACAGAACAAAAGAAATAGGAACTACTCAATGGTTCCTGCGTAGAAAGACAAGGCCTTCCTTTGTCTGCAAACAAAGCGCCACGGACCATGCTCCTAGCTTCCACTCGTGGTATTTTTTTTTTTTTTCCCCTTCTAGGCACCCAGCGATGGATTACCCAGACTGAGTAGGGTAGACGCCTAGACCGGAGGGAGCCGCTAAATCACCCTGCGGGGCGCCTGCATCAAGGCGGGCTCCGTGAGCCCAGGCCCCGCCGGAAAGGAAGGAGATCGAGCCCGCGCGGCGGGGGCGGCTCGCGCCGGCGCCTCGCCTCTCGCGCGACGCAGGTGCGCGCGCACCGCCCTCAGCCGGGCTGAGAAGCGATACCGGCAGCGCCCCACAATGGGCCGCGCGGTCGCCGCAGCCTGGAAGCCACCATCGCCGCCCTCTGCAGGCGCGGAGCAACACCCCTCCCCCACCTCCCTCCGCGTGGCGCCGACTACCGCCGAAATCGCGGCCCTGACCCTGGCGCCATTTACTGCG